>OY284491.1:2503423-3103423 GCA_958336395.1 Ctenicera cuprea
CAATTTTTGTCTCTTACAAAATTATGATATCTCTTACTGTTTAGTCGTAAAAAACAAATTAGAATTATTGTTGGGATGCGTCTTCTGCAAATGTGGGTAATTTAGTTTAAAAGTTTAGATAAGCGCCAACTATACATATATAGTTATTTAAGTAACATGGAGTGTAAAGACGTAATAACATTCGAGGTAGGTAAATACGAGCCGAGGCTTTTGGCCTGCCGAGAATGTTAATAGTCGATACATTCCATGTTACTTATTAAATATTTCACGCTACAGGTAGAAATTTAATCATATTTTTAAAAGTTCGTTTTGACAGCTGTCATCGGAATTATTTTTTAAAAGCCCCATTATTCTAAGTTGTCTGTGCTTGTTACCATATCAACGAACAGTTAAAATCAACATTATTTTCCTAGGGATGTAAGTGACACTATTAAGTTCCGTCGTCAAGGGTAACTAGTACACGAATGTTATCAGCCATTTACGATCCCTGTAGCTATGGATGTAAGGGCTACTTACATTGCCGGTAGCGTGAAAACCCCATTAGTCTAAGTTGCCTGTGCTTGTTAACATATCAACCAACAGTTAAAATCAACATTATTATCCTAGGAATGTAAATAACACTATTAAGTTCGTAGTGAAGGGCAAAAAGTAAACGAATGTTATTGGCCATTTACATCTTTTGTAGCTATGGATGTATGGTCTATTTACCTTGCCTGTAGCGTGAAAAAGAAATTATGCCAGAAATTATCATTAATTGATTGCCTCATAATTTAATTTAAATATTTAAATACTGACTAAATGCTAGACTAGAAATCCGGACTATAGCAATTAGTAATCTGTGGCTCACAACATGTGTCGCTGGCAGTGAACATGTTAAAAGAAAATGGACATATTAGATTAGTTTAAATATAACAATGACAATTACAAATAATTTATTTCTCGTACAGATTGAATGGTAACTTACATATTTTACATAAATACATCGGTTTAAAAGTTGTCAAAACAGCAAGTAGTGGTTTCAGCCAAAACTGCTAACTAAATTAACAACTACAGACAAAACGATATTGAATTTATAAATTAATCAGTCTAATGTTTTCCTGCACCTACTACAACTTTCTATTTAAGATCGTGATATGCATTTTACTAGTGCTTCAGTCACTTGCCAATACTTCTCATAAGAGACACTTGAAATTATTTAAATTTGTTTTTACTTTATGTGAACATGCAGAAAAACACCAGAAGTAACATACATGTAGTAATTATATTACAGTCTTTACAAATTAATTTACTTGATATCATACATTAGGGCATATTGTATGGAAATATTTTGTGACTGATTAGTTCAGTATTCAAAGTGTTCTTAATAGGTATCTGAAAAGCCCTAATGTACAAAAATAAACTATAATACTGAGGAATGTATTAGTTAATAATTTAAAAATAAATAATGAAGGTGCAACCATTTAAGCAAAATTTTGCAAAAAAATTGAAATTTGTTTATCGATCAATGCTGAAGCAAAAATTTGTGAAAAGGTGATCCAATTCTGTATAATTGTTTTCAAAAATTGCTGTTCATTGTTAGTTTCAAAGATATTACGTAATTGCATATTAATTATGAAGTATAATTATAATGTAAAGTGATGTTAAATTAAGTTTTGCTAAATAGGAAAAACTTCTGTTTCTAAAAATAATCAAATAAACAAGGTTTATTTGGTTTCATTTCAAGCAAAATTTCGCAATAGCAATGATAATTTAAAGCCTACAAGATTATTCATGGTTGCTTTAAAATAACACGTTTCCTATTTGATAACCCTTAATTTAACACCCTATTGTGTAGGTATCGATTTAACGTATAACGGCTTGATGCAAAACGGTCTATTATATACATGAATAAGCGTATTATGATTTTATGTTTTCATGCAAATTGGTCTAAAAAGATTTAGCATAATAAAGAGGTATCAAGGAAGATTACTGTTATAATACTCATTAAATGTTTGTACTAATGCATAATATTAAACAAGACATTATACCTACATAGATCTGAAAACGTGGAAGAGCAAAAAATTAAAAATGATATGAGAAATAGAGATGTGCAGAAAAAATGGGGATACAACCCGGGTCCCTCATCTTTCTCCTTTTCCTGTGCACTAACCAACTACCACAAGGAGTTCTTACTGCACAAACATATTCATTTCATTTCAGTGATAATACATGATGTTGACATTTTTTCCATTATTTATACACCAATTACGCATTACTATAGATGTTGGGGTTACCTATAAAAGCTTCTTCAGTATTAAGATCTACATCAAGCTGCTTTAGTCATTTTTTTTCTTAAACAGCACTAACATCAAGTTTTTTTTTTGAATTCACGATGCTGACATTCATATATTTATACCATATATAATAGACTAGAAATGATTGTTTACTGAGTAGCTTTGTTTATATTTCTGCACCTACCAAACCTAAGTCTACAAATTTGTACAACATTTCGATTACGTAGTAAGCAAATTTAGTTGATTGCAGCGTCTTCAGTAATTTGCAACTGTTTCGATTGATTTTAGTCGAGTTGCAGTAGAACCAATTATAACATTATTAAATATACATTTAATTTTTTTTTATAAAACAATTACTATTACTAAATTTATGCATACATCAAATATATTTAGCAGTTGTAGCCATCAACTTTGCAATTTACGCTTTTTGTAAGTTAATCTACTTATGCCTATGTGCACAAATATCAGTCGTAATAGATTAATATACATCATGTTATTTACATAATTACATAAAATTGTACATAAGTAATGAAGTGAACTAAAAATTATAAAAAATTACAATATTTTTATATAAAAAAAAATAACACAAACAAAAAATAACGTTTAGCTAACTATAAAAGTACAATGTATTACGATTCTTAGGTAAATATTGAGTTAAAAGCAGGATAGGAACCATTTTGTGCAATCTATCTGGTAGTTCTAATAATTTTAGCTATACACATTAATATGGCAGGTCGGTTACAAACAGTATAAACCACTTACATTATTAAATAAAGCTTAAATATTATGACTAGATGACTGAATTGATCACTGCAAATATCCACTCATTCGCTCAAGTAACTTTCGTCATTATCCAGCTTGCCATCGCACCAAAACAGGGTGATATGTTTTCGTATAATAAACTTAGATAACTTATTTTAAACAATAACAAAATAAAAAATTTGTATAACCATTTTATCAATCGAACACCCTGTAAAGCACTTATTGTTTTGTCGAGCCCGATCTCCAATGATTTTAGTTAATAGTAAAGAAATTTGGATATTTTATTGTATAAAATTATTTAAATGGATTAAAGTTGATATTCCAATTATTGCCATTTCTATTTCCTACAGATCACTACGAATATTCTCATTATAAATATAAATAAATAGTTATAACATTCAGTCTTTGCTAATAAATGTATACGATGGTACATGGATTAACAGATGTAGGCAAGGCTAAATTTAATTGACCCGACATCTAACTAGAGTTTACGTACTTGTGTTCTCTAAGCATACGACTCGCTTAAATAATCGAAGAAGTACTCGAAACTTTGATTGACGTTACCTATGTGGTTTGTTTGCGTATTTGTTATATTGCCGTTAAGCGCACTTGCTCGATACTGCTCGCTAAACGACAACAGAATGTCTTGGATCTTTGCAATGATCTCTTCTACTCAGGCATTTGATTCCTGGAACAAATTAATAGCTGTAAAATTTTAATTAGTCATGATTTTATCATTTTTGCTATGAGCGATCAATAATCAGCACAATCTTACCTTGAGGTTATCAAAATAATGCATAATTTGTTCATAATCCATGCCTAACTCATCTAACCCAGACAATTCTGCTGGAACATCGTCTCTTTCCAAATTATCTTCCGCACTAAACATTGGATTGCCTACAATAGTCGCCCTCTTAACTTCTGGACTCCTATTGCCTAATATTTCAGAACTTTTATTAAAAGCAGTAAAAAGAAGTCGTGTCTAGTTTACTGACCGAGAAAAAAAGCTGTGGACTGGGTAGTCAGAGTGGAACTACAGCACTCATATTTGATATTCACTTTCATATACAAACACCCCACCTTTTTACAAAATATTTAACTCCTCACTCCATTTTAAAGGGTAATTTACTCAGTCAGCAAAATATAAAAAGCTGCTAACTGAATATTTAGGATAGAGGTTGTAAGATCCATATATTTGAAGGAAAGATATTCTTGAGTAGAGCTTTTTAAATTTTGCTGCCTAGAGTACATACTAAAATTGTATGTACCTAGAGATCAAGCACCTGAACTGGTTAAAGGCGTATGGATGTCGTATGTACTTACAGAAGATATGCCTAAACATACGTAAACCGCTAGGGCCATGAAACTTTGGTATTTACTATAAAAGTAAACTACCATTTAAAATAGAGTTAAGCGTGAGATATTTTATGAAAGAAACAGGCGTTGATGTGCTAATACAAATGTAAAATATGAGTCCTCTAGCTCTACTCTAAATATACAATCAGGAGCTTTAGTATGTTGCGGATTAAGAGTAAATTAGGTACCCTTTAAAATCGAGTTTGCACGAGATATTTTATGGAAGAGTTTTGTAGCTCTGCTTTAAACACACAATCAGGAGCTTTTTATAATATGAGGATTAGTGTAACCTACCCTCTAAAATCAAGTTACACGTGAGATGTTTTATGGAAGAATCAGGCGTTGATGAGTTAATACAAATGGATTATGAGTCCTCCAGCTCTACCCTAAACACACAATCAGAAGCTTTTTGTATGTTGCAGATTAAAAGTAAACTATTTAAAATCGATATAGCGCGAAATATATTATATGGAACCAGTAGACATTGATGAGTTAACGTAAATGTAAAATATTAGTCCTCTAGCTCTACTCTAAATACGCAATCAGGAGTTTTTGTATGCTGCGGATTAAGAGTAAACTACCCTTTAAAAAGAGTTAGGCGCGACATATTTTATGGAAGAATCAAGCATTGATGGGATAATATAAATGTGAAATATACAAATATTATGAGTTCTCTAGCTCTACTTTAAATTGATAATCAGGAGCTTTTTGAATTTTTTTTTACTAAGAGTAAACTACCCTTTAAACTAGAATAAGGGGCGCGATATTTTCTGGAACAACGGATATTTGATAGAACAATATAAGTATCAAATATGAGTACTCTAGCTTTACTGTAAATACCCAGTCAGCAAATTAGAAACACCCGTAAAACGAATAACTAAACTTACCATTTCCATTGGCATTTTCCGAGTTAGGTAAATGAACAAACTGTACATCATCCTCATTATCATTTTTTATTACATTCTTGTGTCGTATTTTAACAAGATTTTCAACTGGCGCAGCATCTACAGGAGATTCATCATCAAATTCAAACACAGTCCTTGTAGGTTTTTCTTCAGTACAGTCTTGCTGGTCACTGTACTCGAATTGACTGTTGCTGTCTTGAGGCTGATGTTTTCCATTTTCCTTCAAATATTTATTACTGTCTTGCAGATGCTGATTTTCTTGTTGTTTATTCACATCTTGAGCATGTTTGTTATCTTGTTGATGCCTACTACTGCGATGATGATGGTGATGATGTTTGCGCGGTGGTGACGATTCCACCGACATACTACGAGCGGTCACACCTATATTACGATGTGGAGGTACGGGCGGCCTGTAGTCTTTGCTTACAATTAGTTCTTGAGATTTATGCCTTTCTGGTGGTACTGGAGGAGGTGCATGAGGAGGTAGAGGTGGTGGTGGTGTTGGTTTATTCCTAAACAGAAAAAAATGGGTATGCTGATTTAATGAAAAAAAATAAAAAACATTGATTCATGTAAGTTTTCTATACTTAAGCTAAAAATCCCCAAATCCAAAAAAATCCATTAAAGACTTAATTTTAAGCATTAGTTTATGTACCTACCAGACATCTACTTCATCGTTAGTAGTATTAGAATTAACAATTCCTCCACCAGGTTTGCTCTTACAATAAGTTGTGCTATCCACCTGGCAGTTTGCATTTTCAACAGCAGTGTTGCTTGGCAGTTCGATGTGACAAGGATTACTAAAGCTGGAAGGGACGCAGTCTTCTGGTTCACAATAATTCATGTTTAATGGATTTGTAGTAATCCGCATTTCAGGTGGGTTATTGTTCACTGTTGATGACCTATTGGAAGTGTGTTCCAATGTTGCTCTACCTAAATTATCATTCATTTAATGTTTTTATCACAAAGTTATGCTGTTTATACAGAATCCAGGATCAAAACAATAGGTATTTAAAAAATGGGCGAAACAAGTCGCTGGTACTTTCCGATACTTTATATGTTCTAAATACTCTCGCGCCAATAAATGACTGATAACATTGTTTTAACAAAAATTAAAAGAAGAAAAAAAGAATTGAAAAAAGGGAACGTCTCAGCGGTGATTTTAACTTGCAACAGCCTGTGCAATACCTTGTTGCGTACTGTATAAGAATAGTAAGCTATAACTTCGGCTAGCCGCATCGGGTAGGAGCACCGCAAACCGCCGCCTTACAACTGATTAGATGCGCTTCGAACTTCGGACCAAAAAAATCGCTATAAAAGCTTTATTTGAAGTGTTAGCAAAAATATGCAAAGATTGAAAAATTGTTATTCAACTAGAGCTAATTGATAGGCGTAGTTAAAATTATGTAACTTCTGGAAAGGCGTGGTTGATATGCACGGGAATCTTCGAATTAAAAAAAATAGTAAAGATTCCTGTATTTAGTTACCAACATTAAAATATTTCTATTAACAGCTTAAAAAATATTTTAGTAGAAAATTGCAAAATTTGGGAAACAGTTAAGGCAAAACTCAATTGTTGAGTCTATACCTGAAAACCTAAATTTAACATAAGAAGAAGAAATTGGTGACGTGATTGACAATATGAGATGATTTAACGAATTTAAATGTTCCCGACCAGCAGAACATCCTCATTCTACGAGATCTACAAAATAATGAGAACTCTAACCCATGATTTCATTCCATTTATAGCCAATCAGCGTCGAGGGGGGCGTAGTTGTTTACAACCGCGAACAGGCCGCTCTTTCCCTCTCTATCCCCTACTATCCCTCTCCTTCCTTCACTTCGACCCGCTATCTTGTTTGCATTGTGCAGACATTGCTATGTAATTTGTGTTTAAACTGCTAGGTAACGAAATCATATTATATAAACAACGCGTGTACAAAGAAAAATCAGTTTATTCTGCAGGAGCGATCAGAATGGCACAAACAAAAGCTAACATTGCAGCTCCTACTACAGCTGCACCCTGTCTGAGGATTAAACCTCCAGTCCCTGAACCCCCCTGCCAGATTCGCTATTGACATGCGTGAATTGGAATTCCCTGCACTCGCAACATTGAAACCTAAAACAGGGAAAGACTAAAATCAAGGATGAAATTCGAGTACTACTAATAACGCACAATTATAGGGTGGCTTGAGCTAAAAAGTTTCATAACCGTTGGATTGGATTATAAGTTAGAAAATAATGATACCTGGATTCTGCATTTTTACAAATATATCTTACCTAGCCAAACCCAGTCATGAGCGTTGGTTGTGGTTTCCCGTGGTTTTCGTTCCTTTTGACTAGTAGCGACAGGAGCTGCAGTCATTCCATGTGTTCCTGCTTCAATTGGTTTGAACTTTGATGCATAAACCATGCAGGACACAACAAATACCTGTTGATAAACATTCATCAAAAAATTGCTTTTTTTTTGTTCTTTATAATACACAGAATGGTGTACCTACTATTTCATCTACAAATAATATATTTTTTGTTATAAAATTTTTACGCAGAAAAAAATTATACGTAAAAAAAAAGTTAAGGATGATAATGTGCATACACATCAGTACTATTACTCACCACAATGGCAAAGCAGAATGCAGCAAGTAACACATACATGCTGATCTCCAATGGTGTCATGTTCATTGGCGCATGATGCCGACTTATACCTTTTCCTCCTTGATGCTGCCTTGCTTGAACATTAGGCTCGTCATTATCCTCGTCTCTCATTGATGAACCTAAAACTGAAAATCAGTAACCATAACATTTTGTTGGTTTCAGTTGTACCTTTCAGAATATCCTGTAAATCTTGGAAATCCCTCCCGCCCTTTGAACTGCTATAGGAGCCGCCATCATTCTGCAAAATATCTGGTCGATGAGGTAGATCACTAGCACTAAAGTCAACAGTAACTGAGGCTGCTGCTGAAGCTAAAGGTCCAGTTCCTTTTAATTTGGGCCTTGTACTGCTTCGACATTCTTCAGGCAAAAGTACTGTAACTTGCAGTAAATCACCACTGCCTTCTCCTACGGCTATGACTCGAGGGTGATGTGATGCAACCATTGGTGCAAAAGCTACTACTTCTGGATCTAAACTTTCTACTACTAAATGATAGTCAACGTCTGGTACTTCTCTTAGTGGTGTCCGACTTCCATCAGAAAATTCTAGTTCTATATCCAACAGTCCCTCCTGCAAATAAATCATTGATACCCAGATAGCACAGTATATCCTATAGGCATCCATTTTAGGTCCAACACACAACCACATGTCCTTGGATATAGAACGGATGTCCATAAGACATCTTACAAAAACTCCTTTTTTTCAACAGCAGTAAATAATAATTGGAATAAAAAATTTAAATTACGAATGTAATTTAGCATTAAGTTTTAGGATATGTTTAATTATTTATATAAAAATCATCAAAAATGTGGTTGTTTAAATACATGCGCAATCTTCGCGACGGAAGTTTTCACCTGCTCTGTTGAGGACGCGCCGCCTGATTCATCGTCTAGCTTTGGTGTTTTGTGATTTTGGTTTGTGCGAGTTGTTTGAGTTGTTTAAACAGTATGTTTTATAATTTATTCTGATTATTTCTCTTGAAGTTCTTGTTTTGTTTATGAAGCTGTATTAGTCTATACACTAAAATCTAAATGGTGCTTTATATTTAAGTGCGGCATTAAAAGAGATAAAAAAACTCCACGATAACAGAATTTGGAGAGAGTATAAAAAAGTAGTTGCGGCGGCCTGAGGAAAGAGCTGATTTAAAAATCAAACGAAATACTCCATCAAATTAATTTGTGTTACCTAATAAGAATTTTTATTAACAAATAAACAATAAGTATGCCGAATACCTAGTATATTAATACATTTTTTTGGAAAAAATAAAGCTTAAATTATAAACATGAAACAGAAAAGAACTAAAATTTATTTCAACTTTTCAGTTTTGGAGTGGAAATTATAGAATTAATTTTTTATTAATAATTCTAAAATTTGAATTTAATTCAGATACAAAATTATATGAATTACATCCATAAAGGACGTTTTGTGTGTAAAACATCTTATGGACATTCAATGAAAATGTCTTAAGGAAATCCGCACTTGTGACAAATGAACCACGTATGGACGTTTATAAGATGTTCTCAGAATTTAAAATGGATGTCCACTGAACATCCGTAACATTCATGAAGAATGTTCATAAAACGTCCTATGGATATCCTTGTGCTATATGGGTGAATAATTGAAAAGCTTTTTATGGTAAAACTTACCTGATATTGAGCTGTAAGTTTACGAGTAACACTAGTTTCCGCTACATATCCATTTTCGGTAACACTATCAGGTGATATGTTAAGCTGCAGGCCAGACACCACTTGCACTGAAAGTCTAGATATGCCCACTTTATCATTACCTACTCTCACTTCTTTTGCACCAATCACTCTACCTGTGATTGGAGAAAGCACCTAAAAGAAATTTAAATTTGTTTTTGTTTAGATGAAAAACTAAAATGTAAACAACTTACTTGAACTTCTGTTCTTCCCATACTACGTCCTTGCAAAATTCTCCCTCGAAGACTTGCAATACGAGGATCACTAACCCGTAATAAAGGAAGCACTAGATCGGTAACCCGCAACCATGTACGCCGATTGACCAAATAAGTAACACGCCCAGAATCATGATCACTGGCCATAAAATGTGCATAAACATCAACAGGACTTTGCTGATATCTTAAACGACAAGTTGGACGTTCTATCACATTCCCCATGTCATCAGGTATCATGCTACTAGCACTCCATGAACTATACGAACGCTTTCTTCTCCTTTTTATTTTTGTAACACTAAAAGTAAACATAAATAATATATTTCTATCAAGATAATGGAATTATTGGCATTTTTAGATTGAGCGTGTTCTACTTTATCCAGATAAAAAGGGTTCAGTAACCCCATTCAAGTAATGTGGTTTTCTTAATGTGAGTGTACTGACCTAGCATGATAGTCAGGTACTTTCCAAGATTTAATTTGTGATAAACGTGTATCCAGCACTTGTAAATCTAGAGGAAATTCAGGCATCCATACAGTAAATCGAGCTAACCCCGTGTATGTTCCGTATTTAACTAGTACTGATCCGTTAACAGAACCTCTCGCTTCACTTCCATCCACATATACAGAACTGCATGATGATGATACCTTTAACATAAATAAATTGTAATAACTTACTTATTTTTAAATACAGCAATATACCTTCAAAACACTGTCATCTTCAGAGTGACACGAGGCTTGGAATGTTACATCAGCAGCTTTAGCAGCTTGAGATACAATGAGAACTTTCATAGCTTGAGATACTTGTCGGCCAGTTAAAACAGCTGTATTTAAGACTTCCCAATTCTGGAAAAAATAAGAAAAAATTGTGAAGTGTACAATGGGGTTGTTGCTTCTTTTTTTAAATTCATATTTACATTGTAGGATGAAAAAAAATTACTCCTCTTTTAAATTAGTATGTTCAATTAAACTGTATATTTAGTAATTAATATAATATATAATAAAGCTTCACATAAAGCTGTTCAAAAGTTAGTGGGCGGGAGGGGGGGTATTTTACAACATCGCTGTATATATTATTCACTTTTGATCGTCGATTTCGCAAAATTATTCACTACCATAACATAGGCGGCCCAGCAGTTTTACTTTAGAAAGTACCTGCATAATTGTACGAGCACACCCATGTAGGTCAGAATCACTTGATATTAGGGTGCAAAGATTAAAATCGTGATTTAAATCAATTTGTTTTTGAGTGGGGAATAAAATTACATAAGAGTATTAAACAGTTATATAATTTATATTAATTGCATATCAAGTAATTTTTACTTCTACACAAATTAATACATAAAATAAAAATTAATTCCGTACAATAATTTAAAGGGCTGGGAGCATTTTATTATTTCTTACACACCTAGGGCAATCATAACTAATAATGCTTTATTACTGGTTCACACCATCGTGTGCACTTTGCTGCACCTACGATGCAGCCATTATCGTTAAAATCACGCCAGTATTCCTCCATGTACACAACACAAAATATTCGCGATAAGTTTTTATGACAATGAGAAATGATACTTTTATGCTCCCTGAGATTAGAGGTCCCACAGGTGCAGCAAAGTGCACACGCGGTGTGAACCAATAACGGAACAGTATTAAGTAGTTCTTTGTCCCAGGTGAGTAAGAAACGGTAATGTAATGCCACGTTCTAAGTTCTTGGACACGGCGGTGGTTCACAATTCGGACGCTGCCAGAACTTAAAAAAAATCAGTGCCGTCGTTGATTATATACCTTTACTTAATAGTCAATGGTGCCGTACAGGTTGAGAATTTGTTAGCAATTAGGGTTGCGCTAGGGGGGGGGGGGTGTATAGCTGTTATGCGCTTATTCAGGGTAAGTGGGTGGGGAAATACCATAAAAGTGCTTATATGCGACTACGTTTTTTCTTTAAAGAATTCAAAAAAAGATGCATAACATGTCCATTTCAAACATTACGTTCCACTTAATATTAAAATATTTAAACATTAAACAAAAACACTAATTCTGCAGACAATACGAAATTAGTTTGTGCAAGTAGAAGTACTTGAATTTTTTTTTATTTATAAAAATCAATTTAATAAAAAAAATCGATTTTAATCAAAAAAATCCTTTTTAAATCAAATAAATCGATTTTTGTCAATAAAAAAAACGCGATTTTGTTGCTCTCTGTTTGATATTAGAGATTTACGTGAAACAAAAAAGGTATAGATGGATCAAATAGCGGGAAATAAAAAAATTTGGTGAATCAAAGCTCGCAAATTAGCGACGCGTCGCCAATTTGGTCATTAACGTCGCGACGTTAATGACCTACACAAAAAAAGTGACTTTTATTTTAAAAAGTGACCAAATTCACAATGTCAAATAAGACAAATATACTTAATTTACTATTTTTTCTAATTTTCGATTACTCCACAAAGTAAATATTATTCAACTTTGCACTTTAATTAAACTCGCAGCAACTCCTGCATATGTTTAACCATAAAAAAATAGCGAAGAGATAATTAACTAAGAACGTTGTTGAGCAAACAAGACAAAACAAATTATAAACTAGCAAAGTAACTTCTTAATTCTTTTCCCAAGTTGCTGCAATTAAAAGTTCTTATCCTTCTGCTTGCAAAAAAAGTAAAACTGAACGTCTGTTTAACGTGCTCCAATTTGACCAACATTTTTTCTCGTTAGCTGAATAATTATGTAACAAAATTCTTGATTAACTTTTATGGCTCTTAATTGGTAATAAAATCGCACAGAGTGCTCTGAAAGGAAATAATTTTATAATCAGTGGATTTAAATGACTACACGAACGTAAAAGTGGTCCGAATAAATTGACTAAATCTCATTTTATATGTAAAGTGTACTAAATAGGCGGATAATGAAATATCAGAAATTAACAATTTTGGAAGCCGACTTGAACTTCAAGTTAATAAATTATCATGTGCTTCGAGCCCATTAATTTTCTTATAAAGGTTAATAAAGCTTTAAAAGAAAGATTGTTTTACTTTGAATTACTCCGGCAGTAAATCTTGAATGAGGCAACAAAAACTCCAGTTGGTGTAGTTGTGAAACTTGTCAGTGTTCGACAAAGTTTAGATGAGCTAATCATGTTGTGTTTAGAAGTTTAGAGGAAGTTTAGGAGTGAAATGGCACAGCTAGGGCAAGTTGTGGTTTTCCTATTACCGTTTGAAAATTATTCACTGAGCCTCGCTATACGACAGAGCGTTCTGATGTTGAGAATTCACAAAGCATACAGAAATAACATAAAAGCAGCAAACAATAACTAAATTTGCTTTTGTTTCAGTTCTAGTCAAAAATTCAACTGAGTCAATGTTGAAAATACTTGCTCTAAATGTCGTGATCTTTGTGTTTCAAGGATAAATGAAAAAATTTAATGTAGCTGCTATGTACACTAGCAAAATTAAATTGAAAAACGTTTATAACAAGGTTTCCGTTTTCTGTTTGCCTCCAGCTTTCAGGCTCGAGCTGATAAAAGCTTGGGCTTGATCAGACAAGGTTTCCAAAGAATTTGTTTGTTTCCTGGAGGTTTTCCCACGCGAAATTTTACACTTACGTCTACCAAATAGTTGTGTTGCTTTTATTAAATGTCTAATTAAATCTAAGATTTACTTAAAATTATAAATAATGTGTACAAATGCCAAAAAATTTCCTACTTTTTTTTACCTTCACAATTTTTGACGATTTTAAAGGTAATTAAAAGGTGTAGTTATTTCTAACTGTAAATATCAAAAGTTAATTTAAGTATAATATTTGCGTTTTTACATGTTATGCTGAATTCTTGTTATTCATGCAGTTTTCAGCGATATGACCGACTTTATTACATTCATTACAAATAGGAAATGTCGACTTTTTTATTAACAGTTCTTTATCTTATTGAAGATTGTGAATTTGCAAAAATCGTTCGTTAATTTTTAATAATAATCTTTTTCACAAGTAATACAACTAGTGATCAGCGGCGGCTGGTACAGGTAGGGCAACCGGGCACTGCCCTCCCAGTTATTTGTTACGATTCCGTATTTTTCTTTTCTATTCTTACCGTTTAAAAATTTAAAATTTTCTATAATTGAAAACACAATGAAAACAAATTTTGTTGAGATTGTTAGTAGCACAAAGTTAGTTTCAATTAGCCAACACGAATCAATTGTTTTTAGAACAGCCGGTAGAGTGGGACCTTGGCGGTTAAAGCAATACGTCGGGGCATGTACAAAAGTGACGTCTTAGAGGAGGAACTGCACGAGTATTTGGGATTTACAACATTTCAATAGGGTAACGAGGGCAATAAGTACGTTGCCGTGTAGGTTTGTGTATATGTGCCATGTGCGTGGGATAGTTTGTTCCGAATTTCCACAAAAATAGCTACAGACAATTCGGTTAATTAATCAAAATAATGTGATTTAGGATGTTAAAATAACATTTAAAAGCAGAGAGTTTTCAAGGCCAGATTTATTAATATCAAAGAGTAAAATCAATAAAAAGACAAATAAAAGTGTTATAAGAAAGTTTAATAAAAGGTCATATGATTTAGCGAATTGGTTATGCGGGTGCAATGTGCGTAGTGCATTTTTTTCTACAACCATCATTGAAAGTAACCTGTCCTGCTGTCAGTTGAGAACAGAAGTGCACGTTTGCCGCTGAGCGAGCATAAAAGTCATTACCGCTCGCCGAGCAGAAAGTGAGTTTTTCTGATAGAGTATAAAAATAATCTCCTTGGAAACGGTTTAACGTGGCTTACTAAAGAATGGAATCGCCCAGAGCAATAGCAAAAGGTCATACAGAGAATGGGGAAAATTGACTATTTTTGTTCATTTTTAAAGCGGTCGTAGAAAAAAATAGTGTATGTACCTCGAGCAGAAAACGTCCTTGCCACTCTCGTGTGGTTGCCGGTCTCGGCTACGCCTCGACCATCAATGCTCATGCATGAGCAGCAATAGACAGACTACTTTCTGCTCTAGGTACTACACAAAAAACGATTGTATTACATTTGTTTGATAATAAAAGCCTGGATTTTCAAGGGAATCAGCGACGTTAAGCATCTTAGCAAAAAAGTAAAAAGACACAAAGTATGTGAAATACATTTAAATAATCTTGTCGAATTCACAATGCTTGACAAAATAAACATACTGTGTTAATTTAACAGCCCATATCATTTGAATATAATTGAGCATAATAAGAACGTAAGAAAAAATTGACATTTTTAGCAAAATAATAGACTGTATATAAATTTTGCGGTATGTATGTCCAAAATTAACTAGCACAAGTTAACAATGAACTCAAGTTTTTCACAGAAAAATCGCGGTCAGGTGTTGCATTTGTAATGACTATATCACACAAAATTAATTAAGTACTACGCATTTGAAAATTAATGAAACGTATCGGAAATGATCGTTTTTGTTCGCCGCTACGATATTAACTTGTCGCCTCTATCGCCAACAAACGCAGACATAGCAAGCAACGAGTGGTTTTATTGTAATATTATCGCTTTTTACTTGTTGAAATCCTTTAAAAATTTTTTCCGCACACAAATTAATTTAATTGTTTGTTGACACGGAAATCGAGCACTCTGATAGGCTAAATAAAATGTGTGTGATATAATCAAATAAATAATTAATGGGAAAGAAATGGCAGTGGAAATTATATTATTTCCTTTAGGAAGAGTTCGTAGGAAAATTCCACTTCCTCAAAGCCCTTACCTTACTAATTGGCACAACGGCCTGAATATCATCCTTCTGGACATCCAATCGCGTTGTAGATTTTCGCCCCTCAGTGCGGTGGGATTCCGAACCGTCCCCTTCTTCCTGATGGGGTTCCAACTTCATTGACCAGACAACCCGAGCCCCCTCGTATAATTCAGCAGCATCTTCGCTAACTTCTATCAGCCACGTGAACAACTCAACAACCCTAAAACATTCGAAAAGAACTAGAAACGTGTAACTTCATGTCTGCGAACGCTGCAGGAATTGCAATAAGGAAATTAGAAACTTACTCGCCAGCCGAAGACGCTTCCGGTTCAGAGTCGACGGGTTCTTTGCGTAAAGCTGTCACAGAGGCGCCCGTGTGTCTGGGGTTGATCTCCATTGAAATATTCCAGGTCGATGCCTCGCTTGGAGTTGCGTTTAGTATTCGGATTCCGCTCTTTACACGCCCTCTAAAGAATTATTTACTGGTAACAAAAAATGAGGTTTGCTCGGACAGTTTTATAAAGAAATTGTAAAGAATGTTGGGCGCCAGTTGTGGAAGAGATTTATTAGTATTGATAAGCACAAAACGTAAACAAACACAGCCGAGAACAGTAAACTGTAAGATTTATAGTAAATATGTAGTTACTTGTCTAAAAAATAATGGCGAAGAGTAGTAAGTGGGCACCTTGAAAACACAACCATGGTGATGACTCACCCATCATTATTGTCACCAAACATTATTTATTTCATAGAAAACAGCCATGACCAATAATCATTGTTTATTTTACATTTATAGGATACAATAAAACCAATAAATTTTACTTAGGAACACAACCATAATTACCAACCATTATTTTTTTATAGAACATAATTGTCTTCAACCTTTATTTAGACAAATGGATGTTGATATTTGTTGTGTTCTACAAAATAAATAATGGTAATTGACTATGGTTGTGTTCTATAAAACAAATAATGTTTAATGATGGGGATAATCTAATGAGTTTCATAATCGAATGATTGCCATTTGAATGGTTTTAGTAATCGAATGATTCATTCAAATAAAGTCATTCGGATGGACCAATGCGGTGGAAAGTAGTAAAAACCCTTTCCGCTTGCTTCTCGAATGCTCTTATGAATTAATAGTTCGCATTCTCAGCGTCTTTTCTTGAGTCGCTCGGCAAAACAGCGTTAATTTTCGGTTTCGAATCGAATTTTTAATTTCATCACATTCCATCGCTAATTCCCCTTGTTTTTTTAGTAATATTTCTATACAACGCGAAAGTGGATACATTTTTATGTTTTATAAAACAAATATTTTTTCTTAGTGAAACCAGGGACAAAAAGCAACAGCTAGTTACGTACGCAAGTTAAATTTCCAGTGTCCTTGTCTCCTTTAAATCAATGCTAATTTCTTACAGTGTTTTTAAATTTCAGCACTCCCAAAAGTGGAAACAATTTTCTGTTTTTATAAATAAATTATTTTTAAAAGTGAGACCAGAGACAAAAGTATTACCAGCATGTTAAAATTAAAATATTCTTATCTTGTTGTTCCCCGCCGCAAAGCGCCTTATCTTTATGCGTTTGCGTTTGTCTGTATTAGTGCAATCCACATTTTTATCATCACAAAGTGATTTGTGTATGTATCCAAATCTTGATCACCTTAATGTCATCGCATCATGTAAATTGATTTTTCGATGAATTGCGTTTTGGTGAATTTTCGTTTGGTGAATTGTTTTCGCTGAACTTCTTTAGATCCTTGCGAGATTGCTCGAATTTTCAGTTTATTGAAAAGATTTTTATTTGAAATTATAACAAATATTAAATTATATTTGAGTAAATAGTTTTTCAGGTACGAAACAAAACTAAAATGTTTTTCACAAATTGATATTTATGAGCCAAGTTTGGACGTCCGCTCTCAGTTATTGATTTAGATATTTTTCATAAAATTGCTTGTTGATTCCATTAACCTTGTTCAGATTTATAGGTTGCTTTTTCATTTTCCCATACAATTATTAAGAAAGAACATTCTGGTAATCGGATTTTGTACTTCGATTTAGCGAACAGATTAAGCGTAGTAAGCCGATTTGTCAATATTACAAGTGCCCATATATAACCCAGGTGTATTTTGTTGTCGAGAGAGAGACTTGGAAACTTTACTAAATATATATGGCTCTATACTTAGTTTAATAACTTTGGAAATTGGACGCGATTTCCCAATTCCGTCTGAGACATTTTCTGTAAAAGTAATATATTGCAGAGGCACTGGATAGAATTTATTCTTCCGGACGCGCGAGCTTGGAAAATTAAATCTTCCCTGTTCTGCACCGCCAAACTTGTGTTTGCGATACGTTATGTAAGGGCAAATATTTGATGTTAATGGTGGGTATACATTTACCTGTAGCAGGCAGGGATTATGTTCTAATAAAGGCCATAACCATAAATATTCTGGAGAACATTTATCAAACCGTTGTCAATTTGGGAACTCGCGACAATTTATTTCAGCCTGGATTTGGTTTTATTATTTTAATTTCAACAAATGGAATTCTTGGTATTATGGGGCTTATGTTTAATTTCACTGAGGTTTCTCAGATACGATTGATAATTTTCAACTGAAATAAATGGGAAATAATAAATACATTAAACTCCATTTCCATTTTTACCTTCCTCGCTATACGAAGTATAGCTAATAGAGGAAGGTATTGTGATCGTCATGTAGGATTTGAGCAAATGCGTGCATTTCGTGATGTGTTTTTTGCTTTAGGCTTACTGACCGATAAACGAGATATGCCTACAAGAAAGGTACATATATGGCGAACATTTTCAACCCAAACATTTTGACTAATAAGCAGGTTTTTGGGACCGACAAAGGTGTCTGTGTGTGTGTACACTTTACAGCCCAGACGCTTTAACGCAGAAAAACCAAATTTGGCTCAAACATTGCAATAGGATGACACCGCAAGAAAATGAGGTTGATCCGCGAAAAAAGGGGGGAAGAGGGGTGTTCTATTTCAAAATAGATGTGCTCAAAAAAATCTTACATTCGTATTCTACGCATGTCGAATAATTGATGTGCGCAAACGCGATTTCTCTATCACCCCCCACTTTCACCGTGAATTTTTTGTTTTTTATTTACGAATTTCGGCTTCAAAATCAGTATGAGCATATTAAATGACAATAACTTTCCATTGCGAAAAACACTACTGGAAGGTTTCCTTTTGGTAGTTAACCTGAACAGATTAACTGAGTAATCCCAAAAAAAAACGGCTATCAGCAAACTATGTAATCGATTTTAAGATTTCAAAGTATAAACATTAGTTGCAACTAGAAAACAGAAAATATCATAAAACCACTCGCTTCAAAACAGATGCGCTTGGAAAAGAACCGTAGATTCCTATTCTATACATGCCGAATGGCCGATCTGCACAAGCCCGATCTTCCTACCACCACCCAACGATTTTTAGATATAATCTTTGATTATATACCTTGTATAGTCAATGATATAATCTTCTATTTAGAAAGCATCTCTGGGAAGTTTCTTTTTGGTCGTTTATCTTTTGAAATATATAAAATGTCAAAAAATTTCTAAAATTGCCCACATTTTCAAAAATTATCAAAAATTTTCACAATTTCTAAATATTGTCGAAATTTCCCAAAATCGCCAACATTTTTTAAAATTTCAAAACTTTCGTATTATCCAAAATTTCCCAATATTTTTAAAATTTTCAAAAAGTTTCAAAATTTACAAATATTTCAAAAACTCAAAATTGAACAGTAATGTAGTTTTTTTCCAAAAGTTATTGAAAACTTTTTAAGATTATGAAGTTTCAAAATTACTAAAATTTTCAAAAACCTAAAATTTTTCAATATTGTAGTGTTTTTTCAAAAAACTAGTGAAAAGTTTAAAAATTTCAATAATTTTTAAATTTTAAATAATTTTCAAAAATGTTTACTTACAAAACTGTTTTGATTTTCAAAACTCTTTTCAAAATATTGAAAATTAATAAAATGTTTCAAATATTTCAAAACTTTTTGAATCTCAATATTCTAAATTTTCAAAATTACAATCTTATTCTTGAAATGTTCCAAGAATTTAAAAAGTTTTCTAATAAATTTCCATAAAATCGTCAAGTTTCGAAATTTAAAAAAAAATAGCTGCCAGGAAGGTCCCGTGGCGGTTGCCCTGCAGCTTTTATCATTAACTAGTGTTTCCCCGCCGAAATTCGACGGCAGACTCAGCGTTGGCCGACCGGGCGAAATGCTAAGTCACGTGATGCATTAGTTCCAATAATGAGACGCGGCGTTGGTGTAGATGTCACCTCAAGTGAAGCGCGTCTAGCAGACTTTCATATATATTATAAATTAAAATAATTATTATTGAAAAATCGACGTAGTATAAAGAGACCTTTCATTGAAAAAAAAATGGTCCAAATTGGTGAAGCGGTAGCCGCTGGAGGAACCGGAGAAAAAACTCTTTGGGCTTTTATATATGTATGGATATGGATTATACAAAGCAGTCGGGGTTTTGAATTTATGCCACTTCTAAAGGTTTACCAATAAATTTGATTTTACCAACACCTGTTTCTTCCCAAAACTTTTATTATGTAACGATTATGCTGTCCATTACTACCAATATAAAATCATAAATAATTACAGATATTTATCAGTCACTAATTATAACTGCTGTATGGCTTAATGGAAAAATCGAGGTACAATTCAATCATACACACCAAATATTGATTTTTAGGGTGACTGTGGAATGTAGGGAGTCATATCAATTTGTTTTTTTTTTTTCACCTGTGTGCATTATTTATTGATGTGTGGTGTTTTTATGGCTTTTTTGGACAAAAATATTCAGTTAATTGTTACCTCGCATGGTATATTATATCGTCAAAAAAAACAATCAAAATTAATTTTCCCTTTTTCCCTTTCCCCTTTTTGTATGTTTCAAATAATGTTGATAAAGTAAAAACCAAACCAGCTGAAGTAAATGTAAGGTAAATAGATCGATCAGCTCAATTTCCTCCCAAAAAGAAATTCGACAGGCGTATCAGTAGAAGATCTAAGATTGGCTCTGCCAATAATTCTGTTTACAAGACGTACTCCTAAATTTCCGCTGTGTAAATAGGACACGGGTAATATCCATTACGCCAAAGCGTATCGACCGCACCTATAACTCATTGCGGTCAAACACTGTTTCGACTGACAAGTAATTGATATAGGTACTTTCTGTAATCATCCAGCCTTAAAAGTACGGCAATAAACGGCGAAATTGCGCAGATTAAAACCTACTTGCAGAGACTGTTAACGGCCGTTTCACTGGAACGCGAACGTTTTTGTTAATTCCAGATGTTGTTACTTTACAAATTAAAACAGAAAACGGCTGTAACGAATACCCAACATGCAGATGTAACCCACATAAAAAAAATATACGCTTAATAAACATGTGTAGTACTTTTTACTTGTTGACAGTTAACTTGCGTGAAATAACGGGTTTTGCCATTAAAATACTCTACATGTGTGCGCCTCTTTTCTATAGCAGACGCGCCGCCGTGCGCCTGCATCGCCTCTATTTAGTTTGTACGCTAAAGTAATATTTAGATAAAGGGGACCTACAATCTACAGCTTTCGTTGGATTTGGAACTACTCTACTGGAAGCTCCACTCTTACCAGTTTTGCTTCCATTTTCAAAGATTTCATGGGCTACGAAGAGCACACCACAACATTGACCAAAACTAGGGCCAACCCGCCCAGTGCTATGCACTAGACCAGTGTTTCCCAAACTGGGCACATCTCCGGAAAATTTTGTTTGACGTATGCGTAAAACCAAAGACTTTTTGGAAAAACTAAATACAATTGGTGCAATGTATGTTTTTTCCAATTTTTTTTTCATCGGTATGGTAAAATTACAATAATTCCCTTAATATTTACTTGATGCAAATTGGGAAAATTTTCTCATTACTGCTCATAATTTAAATTTCCGTATTTCTTTAGATTTTTTTAAACCTTTGCCAAATAAATCTTATTCTTTACACAGAATAACACAAAAAGCTACTTTTGTTGAAAGTTGCCCAATCCAACCAATAAATCAATTTTTACAAAAACTCGCGTTGCCATGGAGGTCTGACTGTTTGCTGCCAATAAAGACAGTTTTCTCTGGCGAAGTCTAGGTAAGAGGTAGCAATCGTAATTGAGTTCCTTGTCCCTAGAGGACCTGTTTTTTCTTCTGCAGTCTGTTACTCCGTAAGGAAGTGTTTTTTTCCTTCATCACTTTGGAAACACTCTCAATATAAAAATTATTTAACTGAAAAATTTTAAATTTTATTGGGACACTTTAACGAATTTAAAACTATTAAACGTGTCCTATAAATAAAGTTTAAAAAGCCCAGAGCTATGACTGTAAACTTTATAATTATCAAAATTGTCATAAAAATATATACAGGGTGTTAATGAATTGTAGGGACAAACTTCTGGGGCTTGCAAAACACAACAAAGCAAACAACTTATGTTAATAAATGTGTGGTCAAAAGTGTTTCCTTTAGAAAATGGAGCCTATTAAAGATTCTTTAAGAAGTACCTGAAAATAGGCAACCCTAATTGCATTTTCAATTGTTTTACACAGGTCACACGGAATTTTGAAAAATAAAACGATCTAGACATACATGCATTCAAATAACGTCAATTTTGACACAATTCGAAATTTTTGTGATATTTTTTGACGTTTCTTGCATTCGTTTCTTTCTGTGCCTTTTATTATTCGGTTTTTTCGTTCGACATTTGAACATTTACTATAATTTTGTTAATTTTTGAATTAGTTATTGTAAATTTTTCAAATTGTTGATTTTTGCTTTGTAATATTGTTTTTTTCTATTGCTTAGTTTTGAAACATTTTGTTAATTAATTTACTTTAAATTTAGTTTGAATTTGAAAAGTGGGAAAGAGGGCTTTATTTATCCTGTATTAATTTCCGTCGTTGTGGATACAAATAGTAGGTAGTAAATTGAGTTGCCTACATTTAGGCGCTCCTTAAAGAATCTTTGAGAAGCTCTATCGCTGAAAGGAAACACTTTTGACCACACATTTATTAACAAAAGTTGTTTGCTTTGTTGTGTTTTGCAAGACCTAGAAGTTTGTCCCTACAATTCATTAACACCCTGTATAAGGTATATTAAAAATAGATATAAACATTAAGAATACAGTATATACAAACCAGGAAAACATTTTTCTGTTAAAGGGACCATTAAGGTAACGAGATAGTAATTATTGAAATGAAAATTGCCGTAAAAATTGTTTAAGTACTGCAGGATAATTTCTTAATTTTTGAGTATCGGCAAAACAACCAAAACTGAAAAGGATAGTAAGAAATGTTGATGTACAAACAGTTTTTTACCACCTCATAAGTAAGTTTTTATGTTTTTGCCGCATTGAATTTAAATTACAATTTCTGTCAATCTCAGCAGTTCTCAAACTTTGATTTTATTTTTTTTTATTAATAACAAGCTCCAAATGATTTTGGAATAATGAATGATACCATAGAATTCTACTTGGGATAATCTATTATCAGTTATATGTACCTATTTCTGATACACCTTATCACATTTGTGACCAATATCGTGAAAATAGATAACACCCGATTGTGTAAAACGAAGAAATAGCGTTGAAAAAAATCTCGGCAAGGCATTTAATATTTTTGCAAGCATCTATGAAGACGTATGTTAAAACTAGCTTTTACTTGCAGTACTGTGTGTTGCCTACACACTCAATGCTATTTTGTCCGCACACTGTACATAACATAAAACTATTTTATTCGGAAAAATATTCTACCAAGATTTATTCTTTAGAAACAATTGATTACTCGTAATAGTTCAAATTAAAAAAAATCATTATTGCTATCTTCACTTTTGAAATGTTTTAACCCTGATTTTTTTTCATACCTAGCCAATTTAATTAAAAAAATTCATGCAGTAGGTTATGTATAAAGCTTTTAGTAAATTGCTAAAAATCATATACAGACAAAATTCGCGGAATCAGGTTCACATATCAGCAACAGAAATTAATTTCCTTACAACCACATAGTGTACTATTATGGAAATGACAACCTGACAAGTGAAAATGAAAATTTACTGAAAGAAACGGGGAAAATGGCCAAATGTCGTGACATCAAGTTCGCGTGGTTTCCTAGGGGTCGAATACCTATGCCACCAAAATTTACGTTAAGACTACTGAGGGAGAAAGAAATAGAGAACAGTTAGGATAAGGAATCTTGACAAGTTGGATCGTGTCACACGAGTTTTTTGTGGAAAATGTTTTCCGTTAATCTGATTTACTTATACTTTTAACGTTAGATTACTGGAGTGCATATTTAATGAGACAAGTCAATCAACTCAGGTGAGAATTACGAGAACAATATGGTGGGGGTTTCTACAAATTACATGTTCACGAAACTGAATTTTTTGTAATAAAGATACAAAATATTAGGTATCAAAATAAATATATTTTATTTTTAAAGATGCTATTAATTAAATATGGAACAATTGAAATTTTACTTCATTAAGTCCTTTTTAAACTTTAAAATATGATTTTGAAACGTTTAAAATTTATGTTTTGACGTCTAAAAATTATTTTTTACGTAATAATTTAAAAATAATTGATTATTAATAAATAAAAAAGATTTTGTTAACGGCAGTAAATATTTTTTTGTCGCCAGAAAAACATTTTATTACGTCAAAAAATTATCTATTGATGTTTGACTATCGCTTACACAATTGAGAATTAAATAATAATTTTTTTCGCCATTTCTCTCTTGCACATGTCAGGTTATTATTAATTATTGTTCAGTGTGCTTTGACAAGCCGGATGCAAATGAGCCCTCTTTCGGCAGGTAGCTTCCAAAAATTACAGTATCATTCTAGTCCACACGTCAACCATATATATATCCCGTTAGGTGGCAGCATATTCCATATATTGTCTTAAAAAATTGTTTATTGATAATTTGTTTTGTGACGCCGGAAAATAAGTTATTGATAGTTTACGAATAGGAGAAAAAACTTATTTTTCTGTTTTTTCCAACCAGTTTCTAATAATTCTACTTTTGAATTTTAGTTACAAGTTTACGTTCCTAATTCGGCAGGTAAAGACGAAACCGGTGCCTTAATTTTTGCGTAGTCAAAATATGGCAATTTTCAAAAAACTAAATTATTACCTTTATAAAAACAGTTTTTCGGCAAATAACACAAAAGCCTTTTAGCAAACCAACATATTTAACATATTCTCAAACAAACACATGTGGTGTAGAAATATGGAAGTTAAAACTAGTAGCAATTTTCTGCAGACACTTACCTAACCACAACAGCTGTAAGTAGTTTGGCCTTTTCGCGCTCAATAAAAACAGGAATGTGCATTCTAGAAAGCGGAAACAGCGGTGGATGCGGCACTAACATAGTCAGACCTTCCGCAAGCTTCAATTCTTTGTACGCAGCCTTAGCCGGGACCAAAGGAATCATCCCCAAGATAGTAGAGGGTTGAAACTGTATCCTCGGTTGACAATTTTCGCCATCATCAGGACGAGGCTCCAAAACAGAATAAGCAACTTGCACTAGTCTCGGAGGAGTTTTGGTTGCCTTTCCGGGCCTACCATCTTTATCCGGTGGTGGCAACGGAGGCCACCAAGACGAGGGTATAGTGATTTGAGCCAAACACACCCCATCCTCTCCGTCGGGACTACACGCAGTCGCTAAAGCCGGTCGATTACCCAAAGTGGCGTGCAAGACGATGCAGATTTTCTGGTGGTGACGGGAAAAAAGGATCTGCCTCCGGCCTCCGGGATCCGTTCCTGTGTGAAAAAGTACCCGGAGAACGGGGGAATCCCTGGGAATTTCGTTACGCACAATATGTGCAGACATGTCCAGGTGGTGCGTGGCCAGGTCTTGGAGGTCTGTAGGGGCAACGGAAGCATTCAGAGGAAGAGGGTCTGGGACTACATATCGCGCCGGCACGGTTTGTTTAGTGCTGAAAGGGCCGTAAGTGGCACGCACTGAAATGGGCTGCGAAGTTTGGAAAACTGTAAATCGATCCACTGAAAGCAGGGAGCCCGGAGGAACGCTGATCTCTGGAGACGGCTGGAAATGTTGGCGTGGAGAGTGTTTCAAGAAAAAACCTCCGTCTTTGTTCTCGAAATGTACGTCGACACATCTTGAATCATCTGTAAAAAATAATTTGCACATTAGAAAGAGTTTGGAAGATTAAAGTACGACTTATACGTAGATGAAGAAAGTAAATTTATAACGAGGGAAAAAATGAATTAATGGTGCAGGAAAGAAAACGCTGGAATCTTTTAATAGGGCACATTAATTTTTTTTTCAGAAGAAGCTTGTTCCTTAACCCCGAACGCCAAAATTCCAATTATTTAATAAAAGCAGAAACTCTAGTTGAAACTCATCTGTTTGGAGTTTTAAGTTGTCCTAAACTTTATTTTAATATTCTTGGTATTGATAGATAGAATTTAATACGTTTTTAGACAAAATTATGCTTTTTTAATTTTTTTTTAACATGGAAGAAAAAATTCTTATTGGGCAGAAATATTAAACATTTCACAAAAAACAAATTTTAGAAATCCCAAAAATTTGCTTTTTTGGCGGTGGATGGGTATTAAAATAATATACATCTTTTATGATTTACACAGTAAAGTTTCTTATCCTAAAAGCGATAAAAATGGAAAAGTCTGCGAAAATATAACAAAAAAACCATACATGTGCGCAAATTCTACAAATATAATAAATTCAGGAAAAGCAATAAGAGAGTCAGTCACTGTAAATTGTTTAGTAGCTGGCACCACCTCAAAAATGCACTTGGAACTTTTCAGTGAACATTCAGGGCTTATATTATCATAAATTTTAAGTTCTTGGAAAATATTCATGCCATCTAGTAGATGGATTGTGTTTTTACGCAGATTTATATGAAGTTATAAATTTTAACTCGAAAAATGGGAGACACGTTAAGTTTATTGGCCACCATGATACTTCTTCATCATTTTTATATGACCGTATTCTTTCAGGAAAGTTTTAAATTCTGTTTATAAGAACAACTCAAATATAATAGCTAGCTGCCGGAGCAATACCATAAGACCTTCCGCAACCCAAATTTCGTATCCCTATACTTTCAGTATAGGGAAGTATTGATTTGCTGAACATTCCCGAAGTCGAGATTTTAAGGGAAATACATGTTTTAGAAATCGAAATAAGTGGTTTTGAAAAATACGTCTGTCTGTAAGTGGGTATGTGAGTGGGTACGTGCGCTCCATAACTCCGAAACGTGTGGCCCGATTTCAATGAGCTTTGGAATGTGGGGGGGTTATATTAAAAACTCATCGAAAAAATATTAAGTAAAAAAATCCGTACCTGGAAACGGAAGTTAGACACGTTTTTCCGGAATCCAATGAAAGAATTTAGAGAAAATCCAACGCTTTTTTTTTTAATTTTTTAGCTTTAAAATGGCGACCGCTAAGATTTCTTGAAAATTTTAACTTTAGCGCCTTATTACTCAAAAACAGGTTGACAAATTGGGTTCAAATACTTTATCGTAATAGCCTTATACAGACAGAATGTTACTGTGCACAAACATTTTCGAAAAGTTATAAGCTATGAAGTGAAAACAATTTCCAAACTTTCGAAAACTTAAAAAAAAAATATTACTTCTAAACTGGCCACACGATTTTTTTTAATTTTCTAAGCTCATAGAGCTTGAGTTGGGTTTGCAATTTGGTTGGTATCTCAAACCGCTAATTTCGCTGTGACGTCTTCTATGAATTTTTGAAAATCGATAATTTATTCCCCTCTCTTTAATCAACGGGGGACAATAAAAAAAACTTATGTTTAAGCCACACTGTTAGTGTTTGTTTTTTACGTTTTAGTTCACTAAAGATGGCTGCTTAGCAGCCGTAATGTACATCTGAACGTACTAATAATTGTTCTTGTGAGAACTAAAGAGGTTTTCCTCATTATTGTGAAAAACTATAAGTTCTACGAAAAAACTGTGTAAAACATTTTTTGTGGAGAATTATAATGGCTACATTTTAATATCTCTAAGCGTTTTTGAGTTACAGCCAAAAAATCGTTTTATAGCACCTTTCTCCCTCCCACGCCTCGGGACAACACCCTGTGTTTTGGGACGTCGGAATAAACATTTCCCTAAATTTTCAAAACTTTCCATGTCATGTCAGCTAATTTTCCTTATTTGACTGGACTAATAGTGCGGTTGTACAATTAATTTTTGCATTTAATTTGAATGTCTTTCGTGCAATTGTAACGTATAAAATACGTGATGAAAAGGGAAAATTTCTGAGCGTGGCCAAAAGGGCCCTTACCATTTCAAGTAGCAAAACAAAAACTTCTCTAAAATAGCTTTCTTAAAACCCTCCACACACGACTGATTTCAATTTAAATGCGCCCCTATTTTTTCCAACAGTTAATTATCCTTGCGACAGAAGGGTTCTTTCTTTCTTTGTACCAGATGGGCCACAACTAAAGTGACTCGAGTTGATTTGTAGAACACGTACTTTACTAGGCGGATTAAATAAACACTCGACTACCCCTGTTACTCACTGTCGCACTTTGCGCTTTAAGGGTGAAATTAAAACCAAAATAGAAAAACAAATCAAAGGGTTATAAAGTGTTTTAGCGTTAAACTGAATATCTATTTTTAAAAAACAAAAATAGAAACTTAAAACATAAGGAAAACGTATCTGTATACAGCCCGAGTCAAAAGATACAGGTTTTATAATATTTATGCTATTTGAGTTACTAATAACTCGTACTATAAATTGACATATGAAAATCTTATACAGGGTGTCCCATAAAAAACTTATTTATAAAATAACAATTTTTTTAAATGGAATGCCCATTTAATTTTTCAACAAAAAATCAAAATAACTTTTTTTCCAAAAGCCATAGTTTTGAAAAAAAAAATAATTTCCTAGATATTGTCACACAGCTCGCGCGCTCAGGTCCACGCGCAAATAAGAGAATCGTGGCGCGCCATGGAAAACAAATGAAGTTGACAGGTGTCCCATTCAGTTTTAGTGTGGCATTTTAATTAACTTACTACTTTATTTGTTTACCTTTGCGCGACACGAATTCCTTATTTGCGTGTGGACCTGCGCGCGAGCTGTATGACAATATCTATGAAATTACTTTTTTCTCAAAAACTATGGCATTTAGAAAAAAAATATTTAGATTTTTTGTTGGGAATTAAAGGTGCTTTCCATTAAGATAAAAAAATATGGGGCATTCTATTAATGAAAAGTATATCTTATGAATATTTTTTATGGGACACCCTGTATAAAATTTTTATATGTCAGCTTATAGTCCGCACATTTTTTATTATTAACTTTTCTACCCGTCTTCTCCTCAAATAGCAGAAATATTTTAAGGCCCGTATCTTTTGATTCAGGCTGTATAAAAGTTTTCAACTCGAAAATTCAGCAAAACATTAAACACAAGAATTTAAAGTTATAATTTCTTAGTGTTTACTCAGGTGTATTTTGGGAACGAGATCATAATCTGTGAAAATCTGCTTTTCACTGTTTTCATCGCTGCTTTCAACGAAAATAACCAGGCGTTTGCGTTTCGAAAATCATCTTGTCAACAAAGGATTGTCGAAAGCTCCTCAGGAATATTTATCGAAAATTATTAGACCTGAAGTGTCAAAATGTAGGAGCATTATTGAAGTTTATATCCATCAATTTAGAATCGCGTATTACATTGACTTTTATTTTCTTCTTTCACACTTAATCTGTCAGAAACATTATCCGGAGTTGAAATCGATTTCCACGCACGGATTATTTAATCAAAAACTTTTCTAATAAAATCAAATAAATTTATTTATATTTCACGTTAAAAGCTAGTTTTGATTTTTCTGTACAGAAATAGATCAAACGAATTTGTCTACGTTAAAACAAAAATATAAAAATTTCATTGCTATTATGTCCTGTGAGCAATAATAACATAAATTCCATACGAAATCGAACGTCTACCAACTCATAGAATATCTGGTATGAATAATTCAGTAGAACTAAATATAGACATCGTTATTGTAACATAACGTAAACGACATTAATAAGTACAGAACCGTTTTGGAAATAACAATAAGGGAAATTTCTCGTCAACTTTAATTTTAGATTCTTTAGGCGAATGTTTATTATTGTTTGTCATGTAATTTCCTTATTTGTTTGTTATTAAAAGTATAAAAGATTATTTAAAGCTTAAAAGTCCTCATCGTGTAATCAAAGTAAACTACTTTTTATCTTCTCCCTTATTTTTTAAACATTTATTTAATCGGCCTACTTCTGCTGCTGAAGCTTAACACCGACTCCAGAGAGCTATTCACGCTGCCTGTAAATTATGCCGAACCTTTGCCTTATACAGAGTGATAATAACGCACAGGGCAGATTTCGAATATAAGAATAACTAAAAAATTCTTATAAACATGGATCTAGAAACGCTTCGTTACAGAGTTACAGTCTCCTGAAGACGAACAAGTCTAATTACTTTTTTGTCGATACCTTCCGCAGTAGTTGAAGTAAAATTTAGAAATTTCATACGTGATCATTGCTCGCTTAGCGAAGTATTGCTCGGTGGCGGCTCATAGGGTGAAGCAAGTGAAGCGCCGCTTCACCTTTAATAATTTGTAAATGCAAATATTATTATTTTAATAAAGATAGGTATCAATAGTAAAAAACCCAGAGAATATAAAGATTTCAGCTATAGCTAGGAAAGATCACTACTCGTGTCTGCCTTCTTAGAACTCTGCAGGAGGACACAACTCTAGCCATAGCTGAAATCAAAATCGACAAACAGTAATGCCAGAAAGACAAAATCTTCTATTGAAGATTTTATGTTTTTGACTTATTACTGCTCGTCGCTTTTAGTTTCAACTATGGCTAGAACTGTGTCCAGCTGATGGGTTCAAATAAGAACGAAACGCGTAGTGGTCTATCCTAGCCATAGTTGAAATCAAATCTCTAATTTTTTATTTGCACATACCTGCTTAGCAAGTTTATTTCACTCTTATATACGGTTTGTTGCTTTGCAACTTTCCTCCCATTAGAAAGTATTTAGAAGACCAGATTGAAATAAAAATCAATAGTAATACAATTTTTCAACAACCACGATCACAAAAATACAACCCCCACGCATTACCAGTTAGCCAATACGAGAGCATTAAGGCAGCTCTGGTGATTGGTGAAAACGTTTGAAAAAAAAAACTAAATGTTGGATAATAATTAAAATTAAAACAAAAATGAATTACTTTTGATAACTGAATAATTTATTTTAAAAGTAGCGCCATCTGTTAATCTGCAATCATTTCGGCTACTGGTAATTATAACCAGAATTATTTTTATACTGTTATAATTCGGTAATTTCCCTAGATAATAACCTCGCCGAAGGTTATAAAAGCCGTCAATAGCTGAATCTGCTGAATATAGAAATTCTCGATTCTTAGGCGGTGTTGCCAGGTCTAATAAAAAATCACCAGATTTGGTGATTCAAAAGCATGGTCTGGTGATTGGTGAAAATTTTTGAAAAAACAACAAAATATGGTCATTTTTTAATAATTACAAAAACAAAATGTATTACATTTCATAACTCAAGGTCACGAAATCTACCCAAACAAGAGAGAACGCGGTTTGCCTAGTACGGTGTTGAAAACCCAGTTAGGGTCTCGCTACGCTTATAATGAACGTGACCGTTTATGCGGGCGCCATATTTGAGAGCCTCTCAATCCATTTGCGCCTGGCAACTTAGTAGAAATACTTAGCTAAGTGAGTAATGCTCACAAACAAAATTTCAAAATTTTAGCACAACTACTGTAAAAGTTACCGACGAAAAAGTGATTGTGTTGGCTCATCTTCCAGAAGCTGTAACTCCGTAACGATACGTTTTCGGATCCATGTTTATAGGAACTTTTTTCAGATTTTGAATCTATTCTAAAAATGCGTCCTACATGTTATAAAAATCTATTCCTTGAACTTTCATACGTAAAATGTGAAATTTGCAGCCTTTTATTATTTACGAATTTTCAAAAAATGGCTTTTGTTAAAAAAATTGTATGTTAGCACCTAACTTATCCCCCAACAAAGAGGGCGAAAATAATTTTCGCTTAGTTCGCAAAAAGTGTCGACGTTAAATCCTGAACAAGCTTTCCTTTTATTTTATTGGATACGCCATTTTCCAACTTTCAGCAGCGAGAAACTTATTTCTTGAAAATCGGAGATTATTAAAAAGAAAATGATAAAGCACCAGCCAAGACCTACAGGAAACCAATTAAAATATAACATAAGTGTTTGTGTGGACAGGAAATGGATCTGAATTGGAAAATTATATAAAAAGCATTTAAGAAATTAAGTTTGAATGCTTTTCGCGAATTTAAAGGTAGGAAGATCGCTTAGCAAAGCTTCTCGAATTTCAGTTTAAATTTTCCCTTTAAGTTACTATGATTGACGTTCAATTCCCAATGCTCTCAAAGAAGTTTTAGGGCTTCCACATTTCTTTTTCAACTGTCGAAATTAACACCCTTGCAGGAAGAGAGAAAATAAACTTTTTTTTTAACTTAGTGTTAGTATTAAGAAGATACATCAAGCTCAAATAAACGGTGATTATTTACAGAAATTGACAAAAATTATGCAAATGTATCAAAAATTCAATTGCTTGAAAAATGAAGCAGAATTGGTTGCTTTAAAAATAACTAGGAAGTACCATACGCTTTTATAAGTTATAATTGCATTTGTTTGTTAATCTACCGTAGTTAACGGGAAAAATTCTTTTTGGCAAAGAAGGGGTAATAATAAAAAAAAATCTGTTCTTGCCAGGGGGCGCATGTTTTATAAGGCGGGCGCATTTTTGTGTATTGGATTAACATACAATTTTTTCGTAATAAAATTTGCGATTAACAATGACAACAAGCCAACTTTTGCGCAAAATGAGAATTAAACGTGTAATTATTTACATTGGAACCTTTTGAGGCCTTTTAACGATTTCTTGGTGCGCAAACATGAAAGAGCACTTCAAAGCTCACAACTATTTATAAATAAACAATTAGTTGCTTGTTTCTCCTCTTATGCGCACAAAATTAGATTTCGCATTGTAATGCATCTATTTTTAGAGCGTCCTCTATTATAAGCGTGCGACACGGAAGTCGTAAACCGTTTCGCTAATCTGTCTGCGCCTTTAATAAAACCGTTATTACACTAGGTACAAATTTACATACTATGGTGCGAAATGCCTGCAAAATAACGTCTAGATAAGCGTTTCCCTCTTCACAATGAATTTTGTTTGGCCTTCCCCGAATTTATCACCCACGAAATTAGTAACAAGAGCAAATTGTCGTTTAATGCACGCGGTTAATAACGATTAGTATTTCACGGGGGACGGAAATTCTTCTTGGCAATAGCAACCGCCTTTATGTACAAGGCAACAAAATAAGTCACTTGAAGGACTCCTTAGAAGTGGGAACAAAAATAATTTTCACATACTTAACGCCCGTCAACATGTGGCCGGAGAAGGCGTCAATCTTGGCGGCTGCTTCTAATCCAAACAGTTAAAACTCGTCTTATAGCTTTTATTAGTTATTTCAAGGGATGGAACCTCTTTAGTCGGTTTAATTTAACCGAGCTTTTAAATTTACAAAACTACCGTCGGATTTAACGTAAGATCGGTTAAAAATGTCACATAAAACACTCCGGATTAACATTAGGTAGGTATTTGAAACAAAAACAGGGAAATAAGTAGGCGGATTTAGGTTTCTTAATGGAATTTTTAAACGTTTATTAGTTGAAATAAATTTTCTAAAACGACCAACAGCCAAGCGCCTCCACCAAAATATTTAAACCGCTTTTATTGCTCATTCGTTCAAGCGTACAGCTTTGAATTTATAATTTTTCTTAATTACTCTTAATGGATTTTTTAAATACAAAATAAAAATAATAAGATCTCATAATACTTAGCTTGGAAATGTTTGTAATAAAAAATAAAATTGGAATATTTGGTTTGTGTAAAACTAGCACGCTACAAAATTCCAACCGTTCTATATTTAAAAAATTCTATTGTTAAGACACTTTCATAAATTTAATTTCCAATTAATATGTCTGAAAGTCAAGATTTAATGTCCAAACAATTAGGATTACAAACAAAACAAACAATAAAAGCCTCTCTAAAAGCTAATATAAATTAGCACAACATGGCTCATTGCCAGATTAGATAATCGAACCCAATTCAAGGCACTAATAAATATAAATTTATCCTAAAATATATTTTTGCAGTTTTGTGAAAACATGAACAATCAAAATTGCGATATCTGTGCTAAAATTCAAACATTTAAACTCTACAATTGGTTCAGAACCAGATTTAAAAGCAATTATTGTGTGTTTCCGTTGAAAACCCAAAAAACCAGTAAGTAAATTATGAAACTCTGAACGAATCAGCAATGAATAAACGAAGAGTTGAATAAATATTTTAACTGAAAGCGAGAAGATATTCATAGGTTCTGAATTAAATATGAAATAAATAATGCAAGGTCTATCTAAGAGGTTGGGGTTGTATATCTAATAATGAAGTCGAAATATCTGAACGAAATTTCCACAGTTTTGGTAAAAAATAAAACCACACAATTTTTATTAACGATTCAGAGAGTAATTATGGTAAATTTAGAATATTTAAAATAACTCTGTATTGTAGTACAAAAATAGATAAATTCCAAGAATAATATAAATAAGTAGGAGTAGCAACATTTTAATGAAATATGTTTTACATTCATCTACTTGCATGAACTGGTGCTGACAAATTCGGATTTTATACTCTGAGTTATTCGAATTAACCTTTAGATTTTTACTATTTAGGTAAGATTCACCATCCGAATGCATTCTTCTCAAAATTTCGTTATCCGGATATTTTCAAAAAATGAATTTTTCCTGTTATTTCCAAAAATAATTGTTTGGCTGTTTTTTTCCTGAGTTATACGAAAGATTGCACATCATAATTCTTCAGAAAAATTGATGAAAATTAAACATCCGGATTCTTCAGAAGAAACCATTATCTGGATTCTTCTATAAATTTTGGAAAGTATAATATCCGTATTTATCTGAAAAATCGACGAAAACTTTTCGGGTGAATCTAGAGCCTTCTGAAAAATTTAAATTCCAGACTAAGCTAAAATTGAACGATCTAGATTCGCCCAAAAATCTATTATCAGGCTTCATCCGAAACATTGTTATCCGAATGCATCCGAAAAATTCGATATTCCAGAAAAATCGGCATAAATTAGATATCCGGATTCTTCAGATGAATTCGTTAACCAGATTTTTCTAAAAAAAATCAAACTCCAGACTTATCATGATAGTAAATTATACAGATTCATCCGAAAATTCGTTGTCCAATTTTTTCCGAAAAATTAGCGGAACTTTCAGATGAATCCGTTATCTAAACTTTAAAAAAAATTCAAATTCCGGGCTTATCCTAAAAGTGAATGACCTGGATTCATTTAAAAAAATCTGGTTTCATCCGATACATTTGTTTCCGAATTCATCCGAAAAATTCGTTTTCAGAAAAATTAGCGAAAATTCGATTCGAAATGGCGGGTTCTTCAGATGAATTCGTTATTAGGATTCTTCTGGAAAAACAAATTGCGCACTGATCCTGAAAGTTGGAGATCCAGATTTATCCAAAAATCTAATATCTAGCTTCATTCGAAACACTTGTAATCCGGATTCATCCGAAAATTTCGATTCGTTAAAATGGCGGCGAAAATTCGATATCTGTTTAATCCGGATTCTTCAAATGAGTCTGTTTTCCAGATACTACTACTACTGAAAAAAACAAATTCCAGATTTCAGACGAATCTGTTATCCAGATTTTTCAGATGAATCCGTTATCTAGATTTTGAAGTATTAAATATCCATACTTATTCTAAAACAATTCGGATTCATCCAAAAATTCGTTATTTGGCTTCATCCAAAACATTTGTAATCTGTATTCATCCTAAAAATTCGCTTTTCAGAAAACTGCGAAAATACGATATCTGAATTCCCCAGATACATTCGTTATCCGGATTCTTATTAAAACAAAATAGATTCCGGATTTATCCTCAAAACGTTAGAGATCCGAAATCATCTAAAAATTCATTATCTGATTTCAAACGAATACGTTATCTGGACTTATCCTAAAAGTTAGCGATCCGGATTCATCTAAAAATACTTTTTCACAAAAAACTGCGAAAATCGTTATCCGGATTCTTCTTAAAAAACAAATTCCAGATTTATCCTGAAAGTCAGAGATCCAGATTTATCCAAATAACATTATGTGGATTAATCCAAAATATTAATTATCCGGATTCATCCGAAAATTCGTTTCCAAAATTCACGCACCCATTTAAATGTTACACAAGCAGAAAAATATTTTAAATTTCATATTAAGCCAAAACATTGGCTATATTAACTTTGCTAAATTTTATCTTTTGTCCAGATTTAAACCCTTCTACGAATTTATCCAATGTATATCCTTATCTGGATTGTCGATAACTGGCTTAAAGTGTAATCTGGAATACTTATTTAAATCGTTTTTCAAAAACTTATAATTCATAAAAACAACACTTTTAATCCAATCCGATTTAGAAATCTTAAAAATCCAGATCTGTAAAATGCGAATAAATACTAACAGATAACGAGTTTTATGCCTGAAAATTGAAAATCAAACAGTTTTTCAGAATATCCTAAATCTACATAGTCAGATACTCGTAGAATATGAAATCTGTATTATGGTACGATCAAATCCCAAATTAAAATTAGAGTACATAATCTAAAATCCAAATAGGAGTAAAAAATGCAATTAAAAAAATATATCTGGATAAATCTGCATACCGGATGTTTTGGTATAGAAAATATCTGAACAAAATTACCAACCCTAAGATGAACTAACCAAATTATATTTAGATTATTGAAGAAATCATAATTCAAGCATAAGGACCTCACTGACAATAAATTAATTGCTGGAAACGATTAAAAATCTAAAATTCAATTAAACCAAAAATTAACAATTCCGGCATTTAATTAAATTCGAATTCGAGACCTAATAGATCACTCAAGTATTATTAAGTGCATAAACAGGCACAATTTAATATAGGAGTCGGAACAAATATCAGTAATTATTTTTGATTGTTGTCTCAAAAAAAACATTATTTCTGTTTTTTTTACCACACAATTCCTGAATATGATATTCCCATACTTTTATTCATCCACCTTGTTTTTGTTTAATTCTTAAAACCTTTTTTCTGTATTTTGCTAATAATTTAATAAGTATCTATTGACCGAACCACACTTCAATTTTAATTAAATCTTGCCGAACCAAATGTGACTTTAAATAACCTTGTAATTTAATGAGGCACTTGCATGCAAAATATAAACAGTAGTCACATCAACCACGTACAATTTTATACTTCCCAGAAAGATCATAATCAGACACTCCTTCTCAAAACTAAAAACCGCATAATAGCTTAACAAAAAGCATGTAGGATGAATCACAATTATCATTATGTTGAATCTGTGCGCTTGAATTTGCTCGTCAACGTTGTATTCGTTGAATGCACATCGCCGTCTATGATATAAAATCGAGAAAATTAAGCAATATTCAACTCAGCAACAAAAATTGCCACAAGGCGCAAACTTCTCAAGTTTGCCCATTTTCCAACATCGAACACATAACTTCCGATCAAATTTTCGTCGAACTTTGCACGCTAAGACTCGTTTAAATTTCAGGAATTTTCCGTTGAAGTTTTAGCAGAAATCTGGTAAAGACATTTTATTTTTATGATAGAACGTGAATTACATGTCCTCGTTTTATTTCTTTCATGAGATTTTATACTTCCTTATGGATTTTGCAGCTTTAGAGCCGTATGCAAGGTGTTTTTATGATTGATTGTGAAATGACGAAAATGGGATGGATTTAAGGAGGTATTTTCATATCATTAAAATTCGTTTTGCATACCTTTTCATCTACAAAGAATTTAATCTCTTTTAAATTATAATTTAAAGGGTCAGGAGTGATGGAGGCTTTTGCTTTCGCCGTAGCAGAAAAGGGGTTGCAGTTTTGATGTATATTCATCCTTTTTCTCGACAAGGGTAAGACGTAATTATTAACAAAGGAAACTTGGGAAATAATATCATACATATTTAATTCTCTTCAAACCAACAAAAGGAGTTAAAATAATTTAATATTCGCAAATTGAAAGGAGTGATTTAATTTTTGGCTTATAATTTTCAGGCACAAGATAAATATGAGAAAACTACAAAATATTAATAAAGAAGCAGGTCTATTTAACCTAACGATGTTTATTTGCAAAATCTGCTCACAAGACAGACAGCGTAAAGAGCAGGTACAAAATAAATAAGCAGTAAATATTGAGGCTACACATCAATATATTAAAAGAAGGTTTGTTTAGCCTAACGATAATTTGTTTTCAAAAGACTATCTAAGACTGTGTTAAGAGCAGGTGCGAGGTCACTTAGGCAGTGAAGATTGAGACCATATATCGATATTAATCAAGAAGGATTTCGATTTTTCCCAACGATGATTGTTTGTAAAAAATGTTCCTAAGAGATCGATTAAACCTGCGTTGAGAACAGGTATGAGGTTACTTAGGCAGCAAAGACTGTGGCCACACATCAAAATTATAACGGAGGTCTATGTAGCCAAACGGCAATTGTTCCTAAAATCTGATTGCAAGAGACCTTCTACAACACTTAGGCAGTGAAGATTAAGGCCACGCATCAATATTAATAAAAAAAGGTCTATCAAGCGTAACGACGGTTGTTCGTAAAATCTGTGCGGAAGAAACCGCCCAGAACTGTGTTAGGGGCAAGTTCGAGGTCACTTAGGCATTAAAGAATAAAGCAGGTGTATCAGTCCTAACGATGTATTTTCGAAAAATGTATTTACAAGAAAACATCTATAATTGTTTTAAGAGCAGGTTCTACGTCACTTAGGCAGTAAAGATTGAGGCTACACGATGATATTAATAAAAAAGCAGGCCTAACAAGCGTAATGACGATTGTTCGTAAAATATATTTCAAGACACCGGTGTTAGGAGCAGGTTCGAGGTCTCTTATGCATTGAAGATTAAATCCACCCATCGATATTAATAAAGAAGCAGGTCTACCTTGCCTAACGACGATTGTTCGAAAATCTATTTAGTACTGTCCACAACTGTGTTAGGAGCAAGTTCGAGGTCACTTAGGCCGTCCACAACTGTGTAAGGAGCAGATTCGAGGTCACTTCGGCATTGAAGAGTAAAGCAGGTCTATCAAGCCTAATAACGATTGTCGGTAAGATCTGTTTGCTAGAGGTCGTCCACAACTGTGTTAGGAGCAAGTTCGAGGTCATTTAGGCATTAAAGAATAAAGCAGGTGTATCAGTCCTAACGATGTATTTTCGAAAAATGTATTTACAAGAAAACATCTATAATTGTTTTAAGAGCAGGTTCTACGTCACTTAGGCAGTAAAGATTGAGGCTACACGATGATATTAATAAAAAAGCAGGCCTAACAAGCGTAATGACGATTGTTCGTAAAATATATTTCAAGACACCGGTGTTAGGAGCAGGTTCGAGGTCTCTTATGCATTGAAGATTAAATCCACCCATCGATATTAATAAAGAAGCAGGTCTACCTTGCCTAACGACGATTGTTCGAAAATCTATTTAGTACTGTCCACAACTGTGTTAGGAGCAAGTTCGAGGTCACTTAGGCCGTCCACAACTGTGTAAGGAGCAGATTCGAGGTCACTTCGGCATTGAAGAGTAAAGCAGGTCTATCAAGCCTAATAACGATTGTCGGTAAGATCTGTTTGCAAGAGGTCGTCCACAACTGTGTTAGGAGCAAGTTCGAGGTCATTTAGGCTGTCCACCGCTGTGTAAAGAGCAGATTCGAGGTCACTTGGGCATTGAAGAGTAAAGCAGGTCTATCAAGCCTAATAACGATTGTTGGTAAGATCTGTTTGCAAGAGGTCGTCCACAACTGTGTTAGGAGCAAGTTCGAGGTCACTTAGGTTGTCCACAACTGTGTAAGGAGCAGATTCAAGGTCACTTGGGGGCATTGAAGAGTAAAGCAGGTCTATCAAGCCTAATAACGATTGTTGGTAAGATCTGTTTGCAAGAGGCCGTCCACAACTGTGTTAGGAGCAAGTTCGAGGTCACTTAGGCTGTCCACAACTGTGTAAGGAGCAGATTCAAGGTCACTTGGGGGCATTGAAGAGTAAAGCAGGTCTATCAAGCCTAATAACGATTGTTGGTAAGATCTGTTTGCAAGAGGCCATCCACAACTCTGTTAGGAGCAAGTTTGAGGTCACTTAGGCATTGAAGATTAAGGTTGGTCTATCAAGCCTAACGCCTATTGTTCGCAAATCTTTTTAAAAGTGACCATTGACAGCTATGTTAGGTACCGAAGATAAAAGCAGGTCTATAAAGCTTAACTGTTATTGTTTGTAAAATTTATTTTCAAGGTCACTTAGGCATTAAAAATTAAAGCAGGTCTATCAAATGTAACGACGATTGTCCTATTTAAAAGAGAGCATCTACGACTGTGTTACGAAAAGGTTCCAGGTCACTTAAGTGTTGAAGGCTAAAGCCACACATCGATATTAACAAGCAGGTCTATCTAACCCAACGATGATTGTACGTAAAACGCAAGAGACCTTTTACTACTGCGTTGAGAGCAGGTTCAAGGTCTCTTAGGAGGTGAATATTAAAGCAGGTCTATCTAGTCTAACAATGGTTGTTCCTAAAATCTGTTTGAAGAGCTTCTACAACTTAATTAACAGAAGGTACAAGGTTAATTAGGCACCGAAGATTAAGAGTAAACATTGATATTAATAAAGAAGTGATCGCATTGATATTTTGTAACACAATGTATAACAAGAATAACGTAAATTCCTTCAAATATAGGCATGTTACATCAGTAATCTTGTTATAAAACCTTTCGAGTTATATATTTCTCAATGTACGCTGACTATGTTACCTGAAAATGACTGTTAGAGTGCATTACAAATAGAGCATCTTCCACTTTGTTTATTATAAGTGCCACATCACTCACTTAGAAGATTAAAACAGTCAATATTGAATTATTAAGAAAAACGTGAGTTGCTATTGATATATTTCTAAAAATGTGGCTAAAAAAGGGAAAGTGTTTCCTGCAAAAATACCGACATTAAGTAAAGATGTGGAAAAATATAACGGTGCAGTTGTTCCTTATTGGCCGTTTTATAAACGCAAACACGTTTGGGTTTCAACTCCTGCAGGAAATTTTGCAGATCTCGCTGAAATGCGAGCGACATTCAAACGAAAGCACATGCAACGCACGCATCCGGTATCGGAACGGAAACTCTCTTGCGTGCCGGAATCCGGAATAACACGCCCGTTCAGCAATTACAAAACAATGCTCCGTGAACGCGCCGTGAATAAATCTAGAACGAAACACATTATTGATGTTTGTATTACCAGAATTATTATTACTATTATTGTGATACAAATTGCAATCATGAAAATGCAACTAAATTACGAATTCACGTGGAACATTCGCGTTCTAATGGAGCTTATTTTAGGACTGAAAACAGGAAACTTGTGGCCCCGTTTCAGTGGTAATCGTACAGATTTGTTGAAATATTTCTATGCAGATACGTTTCTGACAGAGACAGGATATATAGCTTAATTTGTAGGTTTATTTTTAGTTAAAACTATTTGCTGCAAGACACATTTCAGAACATATGTATTTAAGTAAGTCACAAAGACATAGAAATATGTACGATGGCGCCAAAGAGGGTAGGAATGGCTTAAAAGACTTTCTCTGTCATCTAGATTAGCGTATGAGGAAAACCAAAAAAACTTAACGTCTAGAGATGAAATTCCTGCGTAAACAGAAAATGTTAATGAAACTTTTTAATTTAAATATGTTAGTTAAAAAAAAATCCAAAAATGAGGTATCATTAAAATGCTTACAACGGACAGAAGAAGTTTCTTGGAAAACATCAAAATGCTGTAGGTAAGGTGTAGTCTTGCGCAGGTTTGTTAAAGTCCTAAGGAAATTTGAAAGTCCAAACACCAAACTAGGTAATGCAACGCTGGGAAAAAGGCTTTTAAATTTAAAAAGGGGAGAGATTGGTCAAATTATAAAAAATCAACGTACAAGAACGAATTTACACAAAACATAATTTTATCCTGAAGGAAATATATATATCGTAATAAATTGAAATTTCTGGTTGCAAACTTTAATTTTGTTAAAAGTTTCAGGTAAAATATATTTGATGCCACACAAAACTCTGCTTGAAGCAACACGTTTCATGAAAATTACGTTAATGTAAACATATTTAACTCACTTTTGGCAGTTTTCTAATTGCATTGCTTGTTCTGATGGAACAACTCGTGTAGATTTGATCAACGCAAAATTTTATCAGATTTCTGACTTAAAACATTTTATGTTATTAGAACTACTTATATTTCGCTCATACAATTTTAATTTACATTTTTGATGCGGCAGAGGGAGCGATTCGTCCGATATTAGAAAGTAAAATGTTATAAATTGGGCCGCGATTTTGTCACGGCGAGAGATATCGAAAAACTTTAAATACAAAAGTTGTTCAGTTTCATAGAACCTTTAAAATGAGGTATCACTTAACCTCTCATCCAATTACCTTTTTTGAGATAATATCTTTTGACTGTCCCCGCTCATTCGAGGAGGAGAGGGGGTACTAACATTTATGTTTGTATGTGGTATATCGATGGAAAACTAATTTAAGGGACTTTAACGATCAGTCCGAGTTTTCTTGGTATAATAGTTTATGTGCTGTTGGGAAATGGTTTATGTAATTGCCGCTTTTTTGATATAATTGGCCTCCATTTTGAAATAGTTTGAGCTATCGATATTTTCTCTTTTTTTAATTGTTGGGTTTAAAAATACCTTTTAAATGAGATAAGGCTTGATCCATCTTCGTATTTGAAAATCTCGGGAAACCACCTTAGCCACCCCTCCCCCAAAACTACCCTTTCCGGAGCCCCAAAAAATTTATAAACATTTTCCTGAATATCTCACATACGGTTTATATAACAAATTTGTTCTTATCCATGTAGGTTCAATAGTTTAGCCGTAAAAGATGTTGCGTGGGTGGCCTATTACACCCAGTATATAGAAAATTGGAATTTATTTCTAAAGGTTATCCTTTTTTATTTTTATTACTTAAAAAAAAAAATGTTTTTCTTTCATGTTTAATAGACTTAAAATCAGAAAGTCTTTTAGATTTTTTCCCATCGTTTCTCTTTGATATTCCCAATAGGAGCTTCAAGTATGTGTGTGGGTAGAATTATGTGGGTAAATTAAAAACAAATATGTTATTTATGCTTACTCAAAGGCAGTTTGAGGGTTCAAACGCGACGGTTGAAGATAAATAAATGATGAGACAAATTTTGTTTGAAGGGTTTATTTTATCTCACATTTTCCGTTTAATTTACCAGAGCATATTTGAGTTGGCACTAGAGTTCAAACTGAATAATTCAGTTTTTTACACTATCAAAAATAAATTTTTCGGGTGGGACTTGGTAAATATGGTCTGATAAATTTACTTGCGATTTGATTAAATATTGTCACGATTGATGAATATTTATTTTTTTTTAAGTTTCTTTAGCAATTAATATGTTTTTTGTTGACTTTGTAATTTACTATGGGCGAAAATGTGTTTGCGCAGAGGTTTGTAAGTAAATTAAAATTCTGTTTACTTAGGCACATATAAATAAGGGTTGGAAGGTTGTAAAGTAAATAAGTAAAGTGACTCGACTGGTAGAGGGTAATTTCCAGGCAACAAAATCCTACATTGCATCAATCTTTACACGTTTTCACTACACATTTGCTTTTCTGTGTTTTACCCTTGGCGCATTTCTGTATCAAAGACAAAATTTTACATTTATAAAGCGAATTTAAATAAATCCAGAACTAAAATTTTCTCATTTTCAGCCTTGAACTTCTCCAGTTGTTATCTTTAATTTATATCCTTCTGAAATTCAAATCTTCCGTCTAAGGCAAACAAATTTTAAAATAATAACATTCCCAGCGCCAACTTTCAAGCATTCCCAGCCTGATACGATCAAAATTTACGCTTCTCAGAAGTCATTTAAAATCTCGAACTAAATCTTCGTATTCTGAAAGAAAATCAATATTAAGTAGGTTGTTTCCGCTTGGCTAAGGGCAAATCTTTGCGTTTATCGGCCCTAAAAATCAGTACTTCGTATAAATAATAACTTTATGGCATGTTGATGATAAAAAAAAAGTCAAATTCAGTTACACTTCTGTCCCAACGGGAAAAGGGATGCGGGCGTTGACTATTCGAATTTGAAATTTCTTTTTAGGGGTCCCATAATTTATCATTTAATTACAAAAATGACATACGCATGGGGGTTGGGGTGGATTGCATGATTCATCGAGTCTCAACCAATTTCAGCGAATTTCTGTACGTACCCTCTCGTAGTCAAAAAGGCTTTTGTAATAAACTACACATGGGAACGTCCTACATCAACGTCTGAAGAACGTTACGCGTTATTGGCTTGCTGTACGAATCGATAATGTAAAACTTTTTGTTGCTTTGATATTAAAATTTTCGGCTTTTACATATTTCAGTGTTAGCTCTTCTATTAAATGTTATTTGAGAGTTGCTTAAACCAAAAATATCCAGATCAATGAAGTTTGTTCTTGTTCGATTTTATAAAACTTGAGAATTTTCATTTTTTTTCTCATTTCTCCAATACTTCATTTTAATATATTTCTGTGCGTCTTCAGTTCATTTGAATATTCTATTTCGAACCGCAACAAGGTAAAACCATTATTGCTGGCAGTACATTTTGACCTTTTGAATTTATTATGAGCTTTACGTTTTCTCCATTATCTTTTTTATGTCCTCCGGGGTGAACAAATGCAGCTACCACCCCCTTCTGCCATATCCTGAGAGCCATATAATCATTTATCCTTTTGTGATATTTATTAAGTAGTTAATGCACACTTTAAATAAGGTAACAATTTATTTCTTACGCCTCCCTTGTTAGAAAAAAGGTTTTAATAAAAAGTGTTCTGAGAGCATTATAAATTACGTAATTAATGTTTTTCTTAGTTACGGTTTTTCTCAGTTTTAGACCTGCACACTTCTCCTTTTTATTTTCCCAGTCCAGTACATTAATCGTGAAAATGGGTGTAAATTTTGACGGATATACATGTTTTGGACTTGTAGCAACACGAAAAGGTGGTTTGTGAAGAATGTCTGTTTATACGGTGGTGAGTCTGTGCGCGCGCGCCCGCGCTATTGTGCAAGTTGTACGTACAAGCATGTTTTTTTTCCAAATTCTCTAGCTTTAAAATGGAGCCAGTTACGATTTTTTGAAAATGTTAGCTCTAAAGCCTATTTACTCAAAAATGAGTTGGCAGAACGCTATAAAAATCGGTAACTTTATTGCCGTAGGTAGGGGCAGGATAAACAGATGGATTTCCAAAACGTCTATGCCGGAATGGTTTAAACTATAAAGTGGCATAGATAGGTGGTCGGTAAAAAATTGACAGTAGCAGTTCAGTTTTGTAATAGGTGTGCATACCCGGCGCCTCCACCACATGTCACGAAAGGAGTTTAAAAAAAACTTATCAGTTGACGTAAAAGGGAAATTCAATCTTTAGGCAAGTGTACATCCTCTTCCTTGTTAGGTGTAAGCTATCTACAAAGTGTTTCGAAACGTATAGCCAACCTAAGACTTCGGCACAATGATGGTGATCTGGCAACACTGGGGTTTTGATAACAAAGCATGTTTTACAACCGTTTAAGCTAAATATTACAAAAAAGATTTCTCAACAACACAATGTCTTTTGAATTTAGTCAGCTGATAGAACTAGGGACGAGCTATAATTTAATTTTATCCCAAAAGCGAAAATGTAATTTTTATGTAACGCCTTCTGTAACTTTTTGAACTTTAGAAATTAATACAATTTTATTCCAAAAAGAACAGCTAATGCAAAGCAGTGACCAAGCTAAGTTACTCATCAGAGACAACTTATTAATTGTGTACATGCAGTACAATTTAAGGACGGTCTCGTGGCGGTTGCCCGGCAGCTTTTAGGAATATACTTTTACTCTTATCATAAGAACATAACTTTTTATTTAATTTTAAACATTGATTTTGCACCAGATCAAGTAATTAAAATCCAACCTGTTAATTACAAATATTTGGGTGATTAAAATGCTTCAAAAAATAATTCAAATTCTCACTGAGAATTTCATTCGAAGACATTAATTTAAAAAAATTTACCGACTGTTAATTCGGCAGGTATAAAAATTCCGAGCACGCATTGCTTAATGGGCTGGCAACTTGCACTGCCTAATTTAAACGTCAAAATTTGAAGTATTTATAGAAACAAAACGAAAAAAGTGTAAAACCGCCCTGGGTAACATTTCGTAAGAAATTTATAGGAAAGCACGATTGCTCAGAACATTGATAATGACTTTCGACCCGTATGAAATAAACGGTTGCAATAAAAGGGCAAGGCTAGAAACAGCAATGGTAAAACCTTTGCCTTAACTTATTGATTTTTGTATCCATCTAGTGAAAAACAAGTTATTAATCAATGTTCACCCTGCCTGTCAAAGTTCTTGCTCTCAAAACCTCTGAGCCCACTTATACGACTCACAAAAAGCAAGGATTGTTGAAAGTTTTCCTTACTGTAGTTAACTTCATTATTACATTATTCACTGGAAAAATCGACAGGAAAAACTCCTTTAGGCATTTCATTGTTAAAATGACGAGGGTGAAGCGAATGATACTTTTAAAAAATAATTGGGAGCTAGTTGCTTAAGGCTGTTTTGTTGTTTTGGTTGCCAAAAGTTCTTAATACAAACAAAATTACAGAATATGAAACAAGAATCAACAGAAATGTCCATAACAAAAAAGCACTCTCTGCACCAAAAAGCGGTTCGAACAAATAAAATTCGTGCATTAATCATGTGGTTGAAGGTTTCATGACAAATTAAAGTATAGACATAACAAGTTAAATTTCAGGCGTCGGAAAATGCCATTTGTTTGAAGTCAAAAATTAATTTTTTGCCGTCTAAAAACCACCAAATTCGAATAAAATAGTTTATTATGCAGCGAATCTATAATGACAGCGATTAATACACGAGTAAGTTTACGACACGAGCGGCACCGAGTGTCGTAATTCAAACGAGTGTATTAACAGCCATTATATAAGAGTTGCATATCTATTTGACGTAATTAAAATCAAATTTTGACGTCAAAATTTTCCTGACGTCAAAAAATCATGTCATGATATCTGAAAATCATAAAGAAAATTTAATATAAAATGAGAGAATGAATAAATTATTCGTCAACTAACTACAGACGTAAATAAATGAATTTTGCACATCAAAAAACGTCAATAAATAACTTTCGTTTATTCATGTCAAAAAATAATTAATTATGGTAAAACGATCGCATTTATATGGATTTATTTATAATTATAATTTGTGTTAGCGATTTTCAGACTAAAAATGATTTTTTGACGTCATAAATTGATATTTTGACATTAAAAAGGATCAATTAACGTCTAAAACTATTTATTTACAAATTAAATATTTTTATTATTTATTTTATTAGTTTTTATATTCCTATATTAAAAAAATTACTTTCAGACACCCAAAAATCAATTTAACGTAATTAAAATCAATTGAAACCATTAAACCATTAAATCTGTGTGACTAAAGTTTTTCAGGAAAGGCGGATCCTGAAAAATGAGCACATTGACATGGATGCAATTTTCATTAATCGGGTTAATACTGGTAATGTTCTGACTGCTGAATTTTTGATGTACTGAGAACAACCTGCTTTCGAATATTTGCGTCGCTCTGATAAAATAAATCCGTTTTTACCATCCTACAATTGTCATTATCATGCTATTGGAATTGTTTTAAGGTTTCAGATACAAATTTAGACTAAAACTGTATAGCATTCAAAAAGCTAAGTTACTAGCAATCATTTTCAACACATTAAGTCGCGTTGTACTAATGGACTTCCAGTTCATAGCAAACTGTGATCGATTTTAACAAAACTCGGTGATGTGAGCGATCTTCGTTTGATTTAAAGACAGGGTATAGTATCGAAAATGCTTTGATTAACCGAAACATGCCTTAATGACACCAACGTTTAAATATTCAAGCCCAAAGTTCGAGTAGGAAGCGTTTAAATATTCAGGCGCATCTCTCGACATTTCGGCAATCAAATGCAGTGCTGTTAGTATTTCCGTCTGAAAGCTCAAAGCCCTAGCTATTTACATGATTTGAAACGGGGTGTAACTTTCATAATGTTCGGGCGAATCTGCAGAATGTTGCTGTGGAAATTATCAGTCAACAGGGAACGCTAATTTGCCAGAAACTAAATTGGAGCGCAGTTAATATAATAGAAAATTAATCTGATTCAGTAAGCTCTGGCATTCTGACAATTCTCGCTACTGTCAGCGTTGTGTTCGTATGGCCCCATTTAATCCGGGATTATTTAACGATTTCGAGCAATTGCGCAGCCTGAATGACGTGTTTTCACTAAATTCAGTTAATTTGTTTTCTTTCAAAAGGTCCTCCTGCCTGGTTATTTGTTACGCTAGCTTCTAGTATTACGATATTCAATGACAGTTGATACACAGGTTTTACAGAAAATTGATGAGCTGGAAAATAGCTGCAGAAAAAGAGGACTATCGTAAAAAAATCTTAAACTAATAGCTGAATATTTAATTTTAGAAAGAACATTTATTTTGATTTTAAAATGAAATGTAATGTAAATTCGCAGTCGAAGAATATTTTAGGGCAAAAAGAATAGAATCTCGCATCTCATTTTCTTTCTCGTTTTTCTTCCCTTACTCGTTCTTCCTATCACTCTCTGTCTTACACACACACGTTCACACTTGCAATAAACTTGCTTTATTCATATGCAAAATTTCAAAAGTATTAAATTTTATGTTTAGTGTCCGCCGATGCGGGCACTATACATAAAAAAGCTGTTATATCTAATGGCTGGTATATTTAGTGGCCATTGTGTCCACTAGACCAATGTGGCCGATCTGGGCACGTGAAATAGCGAGTGGTCATTGTCTTCAGGTGACCGTTGTGTCCTTTAGCTCTTGTGTCCACTAGATCTACGTGGCCACTGTGTCCAGTGACCGTTGTGGCCACTAGATCAATGTGGCCGATATAAGCACGTGAAAAATATCCAATGACCGTTGTATCCACATGGCCAATGTGTCCAGTGACCGCTGTGTCCACTAAACCAATGGAGCCGACATCGGCATGTGAATACCAAGTGGCCGTTATATCCAGGTGGCCGTTAAGTCCACTAGACCAATGTGACCGATATGGGCACGTGATTTACTAAAAGGTCGTTATGTTGACTAGACCAGTGTGGCCGATGTGAAAACGTGAAATATCAAGGAGACGTTGTGTCTATCTGAAGGTGTAGCTGTGGCAACCTGACGCTGTGACCGTTGTGTCCAAGGTGAAAGTGTGTCCACTAGATCAATGTAGCCGATATGGGACCATGAAATATCCAATGGCCGTTGTATCCATTGGCAGCTGTGTTCACGTGGCCGTTGTATCGATTAAAGCAATGAAGCCGATATCGGCATGAGAAATAGCAAGTCGCCGTTATATCCAGGTAGCCGTTATGTTCATTAGACCAATGTAGCCAAAATGGGCAAGTGAAATACCAAAACACCGATATGGGCACATGATATACAAAAGGCCGTTATGTCCACTAGACGACTGTGGGCGATGTAAACCGTGAAGTATCAAGGGGCCGTTGTGTCAACCCGAAGGAGTGGCCGTTGCGAACAAGAATACCCTGTAGCCACTTAAAGCTGTGGCTGTTGTGTCCAAGGTAAACGTGTGTCCACTAGATCAATGTGGTCGATACGGACACATGATATATCGAATACCCGTTGTATTAAGGTGGCCGTTGTGTCCACGTGGCCACTGTGTTCACGTGGCCGTTGTGTCCAGTCTCCTGCAGTGACCGTTGTATCGTCTAAACTAATGGAGCCGATATCGGCATGTAAAATAGCAAGTGACCGTTATATCCAGGTGGCCGTTATATCCACTAGACCAATACAGCCGATGTAAAAACGTAAAATATGAAGGGGCCGTTGTGTCTACCTGAAGGTGTTGCCGTTGTGTCCAGCAGTCCTTATGGCAATCTGAAGCTGTGGCAGTTGTGTCTAAGGTAGACGTGTGTCCACTAAATCAATGTGGCCGATATGGGCACATTAAATATCAAATGGCCGTTGTATCTAGGTGGCCGTTGTGTCCAGTAACCCTTGTGTCCACTAGATTAATGGGGCAATGTGGACACGTGAAATACCAAGTGGCCTTGTGTCCAGGTGAGCACTGTGTCTAGTAGAGGTTGGCGTGTCACAACTTCCCACAAATTAGGGCAACGAAAACTTATTCATCGTATTTAATTGCAAAATTACAAATTTACTTCTGGAAGAGTAATAATTGTGAATTTTGTGATCTATGATATTTCAAAACTTATGCTTGCAATTATTAAAAAAAAACTGCGTTCTAGTCTGTTCAAACTTCAAACACTGGTGTTGGGTAATTCTATTGAGGTATAAATCAAACGAATTGTCATCGCGTTTGTGTTCATTGTGCTCGCAAAACCAAGATAAAATTAACTAACCACCCAACGCGTACATTTTGAAATTATGTTGTGGACTGTTTACAAAGTTTTAACGAAATACGGCCACGTTTATTAATTCGTATCACAGCAAGCCTAAAGAACCCCGAACAACTGTTGATCATTTCGGAATAATTCAAACAGTAATTTTTATAATACAATAACTGAAAAACATTACTTAATTTAGATTTTAGATGATTTCCTGATCCTTTTTCCTGTAACAAAGTCATTACGTTACTTGCTAAGAAAACTTAGAACAATTTTAATCACTAAAATAGTGAAACTTTACTATATTGTCTATAACCAAAAATTAATAAAAACTGATTTGAGTAAGTTTGGATTTAAAAACAAGAAAAAATCTTTTCTGTTTTTTGTTGAAGACATTTTGGACAACTGCAAACGATTAATTATTCAGCAAGAGAAATTAATATTGGAAAAAAAAACTACTACTGCAAGGTATTCGGATATTTATTGGGCCGAAAAAAGTTGTACATTTAAATACAATTGTAAAAAGTATGCAAATTTAATAATTTCTGTAAATTGTGCAACAATTTACAAATACTTCAGGTTTTGATAATTTACGAAATATTACTTAAATTCAAATCTGGATACAATGCAAATATTTTTCAAATACACAAAAAATGATATACGAAAACGTGAAAATAATATCGGCGAAAAATATTTTTCTCGCAGTCTATAAGCTATAGCTACGACTTTTGACCCCAATCTTTACAAAGTGGCCAAAAAGCCACATGAATTATTTATTTTCAAAGATTTAAAGTTAGTATATTCCTGTTCCAGAGGCAATTGGTTTTGTATTATTAAAGACTCGAAGATTTATCTACCTTTTCTATCTTTCACATAAAAAACGTACAGAAAGAAAGAAATATATTTTTTTCGTTTTTCCTAAATCTTCCGCGTTGTAAAATTAGCACCAAATGTTTTTATATTTAGATGTAAATTGTTTTTATTAAACATAAATAAAAAGTTGAGAAAAATTTAAAAAAAAGTGCGAAACATGAAAAATAAAAATTAATTATTGTCATTTGGCACTTCATGCGTGCTCCTCACAGTAGAAATTATTCCCATGGGCTGCATTTTGAGATTAAAAATTGCATGGCATTAAATTTCTGTGCATAATATACTTTTATGTAAAAATTTACTAGGTTAGTGTATAAATATTGTGTATAACCAAAAATAGAATACCCATTGCATGAGAGTGTATTGATCAAAAATAAAACAATACTGGCAGACCCCGTGGGCTATGCCCCACGATGATTTTGTTTATGTTTTTTAATAATAAATAACCTAATTAAGTGGGTAGTGTAGCGAACCGCAGATCAAAGTTCTAGTTTTATGAATTATATAGCGATTGCTGCAATTCTTTTTACATATATTAAATCCGGATCCTTTGGACCTGTCTCAACTCGACAGAGATAAGGCAGCAGATGAGATTGTGCAACACAAGCGTAGAATTTTTTTAAAGTTCCAAAAACTGATCAAATGATTCTATTGTCACGCAATAATCTTTTACTTACAAACGAGTTCTTTTGCATAGTGACGTTTCGCTACCCTAGGGCTATGATAGTACCAAATTTAAACCCTATCTGTTGACTTATTTTTGAGTAAAAAGGCGTTAAAATTAAAATTATCATAAATTCGTAGCAGCGGCCATGTTTATGTTGTTACGTACCAAAAAACGCATTTGCTTTACCCTAAGGTCTTCTATCAGATTCCGTTATTCAATTTAAAAAATTCCGTCTCTGTAAAAAAATGCTACCAAAAAACTTGCGACTTCCGCTTCCGGTTCGGTTTTTAAATGCTTATTTTGTCCGCAAAATCCGACTATCCATTCTGGAGTTATAAAACGTCACACACACACTCACATACATACATACATATATTTTTGAAACATAGCCATACGATTTTTGTTAAATTTATTAGATCTAAGAATAGGATATAATTTGGTTTTCCCCTAATTTTTTCATTTCTCCGTCACGACGTCGTATATATATTTTTTTAAATTAGCACGTTATTACTTTTATATTCAATAATGTAAAAATTCGTAGTTTTACCTTCAACCATAGATTAGTTATTAATCTATGCTTCAACTGTACATCAGCAATAAGAAAATCAAATACGTCCAGACGACTTGCTTTGCTCATTTTATTTCTCCAAGTTTTAAATGAATTACCTAAGAACATTAAAGTGCAGACAACGTGCAAATTTCAAGAAACTTTGATCCGAAGTTTCCCCTGTCTAATTTTCCTACTTGAATCTGCCACAGAGCTAAATTTTTAACGCTCAAATCTTCAACTTAAAATAATATTAAGGCAGTCATGAAATAATGAAAACTAAAACTCTTAAAATCTCCAAAATTTCCCCTTGATTTTCCTTTAAATAAAGTTAGCTAGGTTTGTCAACTCTTGAAACTTCTGTGGAGAAGGACTCTGACTTAAGACGTCTAGAGGAGGTAGATAAACAAAGTAGGGTATTCCCCTAAAGCTAGGGTTGAATTTGCGGTACTCATGCTGCGGCCTACACATAGATGGCAGGGCATACTAAACTTATTCAAAGCCTTGCAATTATTAGATCTTCAACGTATAGGAAAATACTTCTTACATCACACTAATTAAGAATAAAAAAGCTGTCGGGCAACCGCCACGGGACCTTCATCGAATTTATTGCCATTTTTGAAAATTTCCAAATTATCTCGAAAATTTTATGGAAATTTAAAATATTTTTAAAATTCTCGGAAGAACCATAATTACATTCTCCGGATCAAGAAGTAGCATTACTTACACCAACAATATTAAAAATTTGATAATAATATAAACGTCTCACTTGACTGCTGCCAAAACAGCAGCGAGAACTCGTGACTCATATATGCGGTAGCATCTATGCTGTAGATTCGAGTTATTTGCAACTCTATTTATTTCTATTATTTGAGAGATTACTACACTTTGCAAAATTATGTAATTTACATCATCAGAATCAGCACGATTCAAGCTAAAATTTATTACCAGTACTTTTATTGTAGCCGCAATACTTTAGCAGATTTTTTTGCCACAGGTATTTGTAATATTGAAATTTCTCGCTGTACCTCTACCTCGAAAATTTGACTAATGCCCTTTTGCAAGGGAAGATTTTTGACAACTTGCAGAATTTGAATAAGGGAAAAAATAAAACCATGACAAAGGACTAATCGCTTCTCTACAGTATCAAGGACGAGCACAGGACAAAACACTTGAAAGAAGGACTTTCCTTCCTAGAGGATAGGGCTGGCAGTCTAACTATAGCCCAAAAGCATCAAGCTGAAATGTAATTTAATAATCTCTACTCAGATATTAAATTTTAAACCACAGAAAGGTGCCAAGTGCACTTTTAATAAGTTACAAGATTTTTCCCCTTGTAATGTTAACAAGTTCTCCGTACAAACTGCATTATAAAGGCATTCGGACGTTTAATTACCATTAGTTAAGTGAATCATGTGTCCATAAGCTCTAGTTACAACGGCCGGAGACCGCTATTAATTACACCATTTTCATTACAAACGGGGGATCCTGTTAATGAACAGGAGGAGTCATCGCACTATGAGCGCTGAAATGTGCATATTTCTATGAACTGTGAAAATGCCTTTGAAGTCTGCAATTTACCCAACTAAATTGATGGTTACGTGCATTATAAACAGGCTTGTTAAAAGGAAATTGAAAACTTGTACTAGATTTTTGTTCTAGAAAAGCAAAAAGCGACGATGTTTAAATTGCAGGTAAGTGAAGTTTAATAAAAGTTAACTACTTGCATTACGTTTAGTTAAGTTGCAAATTCTGTTAAATATTTTTGTTTGTAAAAAAAATGCAACAACATTTTTAAGGAAAATTTTGGTTGCCTAAACGACCATAATTTGCTACAAAAAAATGATGTTGAATAAATGCAAGAGTAATCACATTTTGGCTTTAAAAATTTTATAATGTCAGGTGTGGGATATTAAAAAGTCAATGAGTAACGTGAACTCTAATCTAACTTAATAACATCCACCCTCGCTACTTCAGTTTTAAAATTTTTGTGAATTTAATTTTCTTTAATAAGCTCGAAGCTGCCAAAGTTTTGCAACCTGTACTTTTATTTTAATTTTAAACTCTAATATGAATGGATAAATAGCCAAACAGTGTTTCTCTTTTCCATTCCAAAAAGGCTAAGAAACCGTTATTTTAATTGTATCTGTTTATGAAAAAAGAGCTCATTTAGCAAATTCGGTAGAGAAAGAAGATGAACATAACTTTGGCCTGTGATTTTAAACCTACTATAACAAAATCGTTTAAAAAAGTAGAGAATCTAAATTGTGTAAGTAATGAGATATTGAAGGCGAGATTACTAAAGAGCGAATCGAGGCTCGGTCTCATATTATCCGGTCTGATCTTCAAGTTCAAGTTAAGAGGGGGTTTATTGTGCTGAAACCTTATTATGAAGATACTTGATACTTTCAGCTATCAACAATTGCGAGTTTCAATACAATTTTAAATTCGAACTCACTCTTAATTTGGATATAAGGTCCGGTTTTAATGCCCTCTAAAAGCAATAGTCTCGGTTAGTTTCATTCTTAGATTCGGGGAATTACCTAATTCTGCCAATCTGTAATTTCAAAAGTATTTAGGTGCAGCAGTGTAACCCTACTCGCAACGGTAATGGCAGTAAAAAACCGCACCTAAGTTGATTTACTGCAAAGGGCAAACGCAACACGTCATACATATACAATGTTTCGCTAAAAGTATGAAACAAACGGGGTGCAACTTTTTTATTATTAATATCTCAAATAATTTTACTTTTTGTAAAAGTTTTTGCATCATTTGAAATCGTTTCGGAGATTATATTTTTTAATTGGCTTTTAATTTGGCAGAAAATTCATATAATTTGAAATTGCGACAAGAGTAAACTACCGTTATTTCTCAAAATTTAGAAAAATTTTATAAAAAAAGATGCATCTACATAAAAAACAAGTCCAAATATAAAGTTTCAATAAGAAATGCCATTTTTTTTCGTATTTTTAAGTAAAAATCACAAGATCTTGCTGTTTTTTTTTCATTATATTTTTAATAAATACCTATTCTCTTTTGTTTTTAAATACAGTTATCTATTTGCATAAAGCACGCAAGAAGTTACCAAACCTTTAAGTATTTAATGCACATTACTTGTTGCATTTAAGATTTTGAAACAATTTAATGCAACAAGTTCCATACATGCTTAAGACCTGGATAATTTAATACAAGCATTCCACAAATAAATAATTGTGTTAAAAACAAAAGAGCATAAGATTTAATTCGTTTAGTTAGTTAATTCAGGTAGAATCTGTAAAATTATCTGAACACGATCCATATAGGATGTTTTATATACATCCGTATAGGACGTCTTACGAGCTTCCACTAAGATGTCTTTTTGTGACAAATGGACTACGTATGGACCTTCATACGATGTTCTCAGGAGCTAAAATAGATGTTCTATGCACATCCACAACATCTACAAAGGATGTCCATAAAATTGTTTTTAAGTCTTTAAAGCTTTTGAATTATTGTCTAGACGATCTTATTCTGCTGTCCATACAAAAAAAAACACTTATGTCGAAAGTCGCGGTTTTCGAAATAATTCAATTTTTGCGCAAAATCAAGGCGCCATGAAGCGTTCATAAGAAGATGGATTTGAGTAATAAACAATAAATGTAATCATCCATGGACCCCCTCACGGGCCTCTGTGGGTCTTGACCCCTCACGCGGTCGCGGGGTCTTTCGATTACGTAGTTACGCCACTGCATTGGGACAGTTTTCAGTTTTTCTTTTGTACCGATTTATTTGACCACTAAATGCGGTTGCATTAAAAATGAAATTCTAATCTCTTCCAGATTTCTAAATCTCCCCACACCTGCAACATATACGTACGTTCCAAGGGCATTCAAGATCGTTATCGCACTGAACTGTGGCTAGTATTCTGCGTAAGAGTCGTTGCCTGAATAGAACCGAGCATTTTCCTTATTTTATTTTAGTTCAACGATGAGAGTGATCCCTAGTTGTGCTTATTAGCAACGATGAGAGTGATCCCTAGTTGTTCTTATTAGAACCCCGCATTTTTTTAATTCTCCGCGAATCCTGGCATCTGAGCTAGTTCAAATGAAAGTTGACCCGTTACAACGTCTTATTAGGATATATTTAGCTTGTATCAGTAGTATAACTTTAAAATGAAATTCCAAACTTTTCTAGATTCTTACGTCACCGTACAACCACGACATGTTAGTTTCAACATCATTCAAAATCGTTATCCTAATGAACTGTGGCTAATTTTCGGCGTACTAGTTGGTGGTGTGACCTTGAAATTACTTTTTTAAGGTTATTTCAAATGCAGCCCGGGGCAACTGCTATACCTGCCCCGCCCTACAGCCGGTCCTAATATTTGCTCTAAAAATTTAAAAACTAAATTGTTTTTGTACCTCCGGTATAAGTTACTTATTAAGTTTTGGGACAAACCATAACTTTGTAGTGAGTTTTTTTTAATTAAACATATTCATGATAAAAGTTACGCAGTTTTTTAACAATTTTTTTTCGATAACGCTGTATATTAAAAATTAAAAACGTCATGGAGTTTTTATGCACACCCGCCTCGTGCTAATGGTCTTCAGCACGACTAGATTAAGTTTTGGAATAATGATTAACTATTTAGAAATATGTGCTTAACATAAACAATAACACTGCAAGTAGGAAAAAATAAAAAATTATAACAAAATTTATTATTAAGCTAAACTTGTAAACAATAACAATACAAAATATATTGACTGTCAGCAATCAATTATACAGAGCGATTAATTAAAAACCTAATCGCAGTCCCCTTTGAAACAAACGCGTCATGTCGGTGATTAGTTTGCAAATCGTAAAGCTATTAATCATAGTTGCGCGGTTTATTGTTTTACCGCAATTGCTCGTATTTTTCATTTTGTTTTAATTAATAAGTGAGCATTTGACATTTCTTACTGCTATCTTATTTTGGCCCATGTATGGAATTTACTTTAATAATTATTTAGCATTTATTTAAAAAAAATCATTTTTGATTTTAATTGGTCACAGTGTACAACTGAAATTTAGTATGCACGTTTGTGAAATAAAAATAATTAAATTAAAAATTATTTACCATGCTCGCTTGCTCATTGTTAAAAATATGAGCAATTGCGGTAAAATAATAATAGCTCCACGATTTGCAAAAACTAATCATCGACATGACGTGTTTGTTCCAAGGGCGACTGCGATTAAGTATTTATTTAATTGCTTTGTAGTTTAACACGAAAACTATTACGAATCACCGATAGGCGCCGCTGATTCGAGTCCATTTCTGACAGCTAACGCTGCGTAGGTGTATTTTGTACGTAATAGTAGTAGCTAGATAAAGGGACCTACAGCTTTAGGTGAATTTCGAACCACGAGAAGTTCTACTGTTGCTAGTACCACTTTTCTTTGGGCCGAACTTTTGGGCCAGCTTAAAATCTAATTCTATTTTTCTTCGGATTTTAAATTGCAATAAGCCCATGAAATGAGCTTATAAAATTACACCAAATCCCCGTCTTATAGCGATTGCGTTGTTTCCATAATGGTCGTTTTAAGGCACTTACTCATTTTTATTCCTTAAAATTTCATCATTATCTGGGTTAATTTATCATCATAAAACATTAAAATATTTCCAAGGACTATTTATATACATAATTAACTTTCATAAAAGCGGCTTTTAAAATAATCAGCGTTAAATTAATGGGACGTAATTACTTTTCAGTACGCATTCATAAAATTCAAGTTCCTGAAAAGATTTTTATAAATTGCAACAATGTTTGAATCTGAGCACATACATTTATTTTTCTCATTTCTTTTATGTTTCCCACCGCACCTTTATTTTCTCCTGATCATAGCGAAGCGTTTTGAAACCGAGAAAATATTCCGGCACTACATTATGTATACAAACCTGTAGAAGTGCGAATTCTGGAGAAGTTCAGAAAAAGATTTGCATGCTTTTCGTCACCGCTGTGGCTTTTACACTACTGCACTTAATTCGAAAACGAATTCGATATTTTGGGCCGCGCAGAGCTCTACTTTAAACGAGCAATATTCTCGGAGAAAGATTTCAGATAAGGCATATTTAACATACCAGACGCCTAATTGTAACTGTAGCAGCAGCAGCAGCAGCAGCATTTGCGCGAGTTTGAAAGCGAGTCTTAAAGGAGCTTTTTGACATAAGGGTTGCTTTAGATCTTTATAAAGTCCTCCTCGAAGACTACTTAGAGTTAGTAGGTACGTACGTAGGTACGAGTTTTCGTGAAAATGTCAAGACCCTAGAGAAGTGTTAAGGATGTATGAAGGAAAGTCTAAAGCCATTTTGCTAACTCGGAGAGACATTCATCAGAGTTCTGAATTCCAAGCTTATGATATAAGCCCGACGCTTTAGCTATCCGAGAAATTTCAGCACGCCTAATCTTCAATAAAGCCTCTCGAAATGTTTCTGATAATGAAGTTATAGTCAACAAAGAGATATTCTCTTTAAAACATAATGCCGTACAGGCATAAAAGCAAGTTCGTGTTAACTTATGTAACAATACGCCCACTGAAGTAATCAAGATTACTCTTCTCATTTCCATTTTAAAATAACATATTCAACAGTTGTATAAATACGGTCTTCTTTCGACGTTTGTCGGTATTCAAGGCCTACGTACGGGTTTTACAGATATTTGACCGTCGTTTGGTAACGCCCAATTTACCTTGAGGTCCATAATTTCAGGAAAATCATCTCCTTAAATGGTAATCGAGGGTAAAATAAAACTCTTTGTTTGCCACTGGAAATGAAACAAACGAGAAACGTTTGTTGATCCCTTTTTCAAAGCGTCTCAACTTCTTATTAAAGACAGAAAAGCTTTTCAGTGCTAACAACCCTTACAAAATTAATTAACGAATAAAATGAGAAATTTTACGTTTTATGATATTCTTTGATGTCTTATCTTTTATTAGGAAGTAGAACGCAATATTTTTTACGACCTAATGTTTGAGATTTTACTGAAACCTGAAATCCTCGAATGAACCAATGTCAATATCACAGGGGTACTCAAAAAGCAAGTTTCAAAAACTAATTAATCCATATATACCCATTTTTTTGTAGTATGGTCTCTTTAATCGATTATAACGTTACATTCCCACTCCAAACGCAATACAGGATGTTGCTTCTGTTACAGTTACTTACAGAGTTACAGCTTTTCGAATATGGAACAGTGTAGTCAATCAATGTCTTGGCTATAAATCAAGCTAGTTGATTAAAATTTTGTGTGGGGATTTTATTGGTCGCAACTTTTTGAATTCATCGAGTAGAGGCGTAAATGTGGAAGGGGCTTGACGTACGTGTTAAAGTATTTTTAACGCACTTAAAATTTTTAGATTTTTGACTTAAAAATTTTATTGTTTAAACAAAAACTGTACTCTTATTGAAAGCCGCTAAATCCAACCTAAAACTTCAAGTCGCCATGAAGGTCTGAGTGTTTCCTTAAAAAGCAAAGTAATTTCAACAAAATTTAAGGCCAAGTTCTACACATCAAAGAACGTATTTTTCACACACTTAAGGATAGGGGAATACCCTTAATATGTAAGCAACAAAGGACTTTATTTTAGCCTATTTAGTCGTTAGTATACACACAAAACTGATGATTCATTAATCCGGGTGTTACAGAACAGTAAGTGTCTCAAGACTCTCAAGTATTGTTATAACTGTCAATTTGTAAAATGTTATGTTATAGTACTTGCATAATTTACATTATATACACAGTGAATATAATATATTAACATTTGTTATTAAATATAAACTAAGCATGTTTTTTTCAACACGATATCGTTTATTGCCAGAAGAACAATTTTCCGGACAACTTTCCGGAAAATGTTTCAATTTAAAATTTTCCAGAAAACCCCCATTATTGTTGTGCAGCAATATCAAAAACTGCTGGTGTTTGTTCATGTAAAAACATTTAGAAAATCACAAAACCCTGAGAGTGCTAGGCATAGATTTCAATAAGAAATTAGTCTAACTTTCCCTGCCCTCCCTTATTTTTGAAGGGATAAATTTTATTATCTATAATACAAAAAACAGAAGGGATTTATTTGTATTTATTTCGTAGAATGTAATTTACGACTTCTAACTGCACTTGTATTCTTATAGACGTTCCGAGATTGAGCGAGCACTGCGAAATCACAACGTTCGCTTAATCCCTTCATATTTCCGAGATGCTTAGCTCCTATTTATATTAAACAAAAAGGTGCCAAACTGCTTAATAAAAAAGTCATTCAGTAGTATGCAATGAAAAAATTTTCATGTAAAACAACAATTTTCATTTACATTAAACACAAGTTTTGCTACAAACGTTCATACTACAATGAATGAGTAAATAAGTACATAGTGGAAAGTAGGCGGAAAACGGTTTCCCCAAAATTTTTTTATACTTCAGTAAACTTTACTTATTATTTACTCGGCTGCTTTGTTTACTTAGGTAACCATTTTCCCCAGAAAAAACCTCTCTGGAGAAGAAGTGCACGCACTTCCTGTGGTTCGGAGCCCACGTTAAACTGTAGGTCCCCTATGTCTGTCTGTGCAAATTATCTATCGCCGCGCACCAAACACAGACATAGGAGAGAGGTAGCCAACGCCCTGAATAGGGTATGGCACTATAGGAAGAAAAAGTAAATTTAACGTTATTAATATTATTAATTCTGAAGTAAAATTTAGGTATTTAACAAAGTGAATTAAGACAAAATTTCTTCCTAAAGTATACGGATATTTTATTTAAATTTAAATTAACTTTTAAATTAAGCAAGATGATTCCTCAGAAATTTTCATTAAATTCCTGTTCAGAGCTAATATTGTTCAGCAAAATAAGCAATTTCAGACAAATATAAAACGGTATTATTGACTTTATATGTACAGCGCGTAATAGACCACCCACGCACTATCTTTTACGGCTAAACTATTGAACATACATGAATAAAATAAAAAAATTGTAAATAAATCGTGCGCGAGGTATTCAGTAAAAATGTTTATAATTTTTTTGGGTCTCCGAAAAGGGTGGTTTTGGGGTTGGGGGGCTAACGGGGTTTCTCGAAGTTTTCAAATACGAAGGTGAGTGAAGTCGTATCTCATTTAAAAGGTATTTTTAAACCCAACAACTTAAAAAAAAAGAAATATTGATAGCTTAAATCATTTCAAAATAGGACAAAAAATAAATGTTAGTACCGCCCTCTTCTCCTCAAAAGAGCGGGAACATTCAAAAGATATTATCTTAAAAATCTTAAACAGGACGAGGGGTCAAGTGACACCTCATTTTAAAGGTCCCGTTATACTGAACAATTTTTGTATTTAATTTTTTCGAAATCTCTCACCGTTACAAAATGGTGGCTCAAATTAGAAAAATTACTTCCTATTATCGGACGAATCGCATCTAAAGCAGTGAAGTAGAATTTTTTTGCTGATTTAAAGTCTATTCACAAAACATTTGAATCTAAGTGCGAGTTGGAGTTGGACAACTCAACATCGCACTCGCATTAAACCTTTATTATACCCGGGCGAAAACTATTAATGCGTGTGTCGGTATTTTTGTCAAATAGGACGTGCGCCGTGTCGTGATTGTTTTAAATGTAAGATGGGGGAGCGGGTGATGGTGGTGTTACAACTTGTTAGTCGGAAGGGGAAAATAAGAGTGCGTGGTCGAGACAGGAAAGTTCAAGGTATAATAAAGGTTTGGTGCAACTGCGATCTTGAGTTGCCAACTCCAACTCGCACGTGGATTTAAATATTAAGTGAATAGACTTTATAAATCAGCAAAAAATTTCTGTTTCACAGAGGGAGCGATGCATACGATAATAGGAAGGAAATTTTTATAAATTGTCCGCCATTTTGTAACAGTGAGAGATATCGAAAAACTTTAAATACTAATTTTCTTGGTACAATAGTTCAGGTGCGGTTGGGAAAACGTTTATATAATGGCCGCTTTTTTGATATAATTGGCCGCCATTTTAAAATATTGTATAAAAGACAATAAAAGTAGTTATTTGATTAAATAAAAATGTTTAGTAAACAACAATAAATGGTAGCCTATTTTGGTGCAAAACCGACGTATCAATTGAAAAATTCCTATTAAGTAAATATACAAATTAGGACATAATAAAACAATAATTTGAACCAAAACGTTATATAACAGAAAACAAGACGAATTTTGTAATCTAGTCAGACGAAGCCTTAATGGTAGACACTCTATATTCCGAACATTTGTCTGTTAGTTTGCGGTTTTTGCGGAAAACCTATCAATCATTTTAGCTGTTAGAAATTTCGAAGTAGCAACTTTAAACGTACAATGATTAATGACTGCTAAGTATAGCATGGAAAAATTTATCGTCGTCTTAATACAGAAAGTAGTTGCGTAAGTAGTGTAGATTGATGATTTTTTAAAGGATATTCTTTATTATTAGAACTAAATAAAAAAGCAATAGTCGTGCGAATATAGAAGAAAATAACTTCGAATTTAAATATATATAAACAAATAAAAATAGAACACATTAATTTATTGTCCAAACCCAAAAACAGAAAAACAATTCGGTTTTATTTTTAACCTGAGGGTATTGTGTTAAAAATAGCCGCCGTGAAAGGACTTGAAAACAATGAAAAGAAAGCCTTGATTTTCGAACCTTTAATAATAATAGATCTAAAAATGGGCGAAGCGCTTCGCCTCTACTTTCCCATACTACAAAAGAATTACTTTTGTTGCTTTCCTATACTTTCAGCACAGGTAATTGATTTCATGAAAATGTTCGAAATCGAAATTTTAACGAAAATGCATGTTTTGAATCTCCAAGAACCCAATAAAGTGTGTTTTTTTTAATTTTCGTCTATGGGTGGCTGGGTATGTGTGTGGTGCATCATAACTACCGAACGGATGGTCGGATTTCGATAAGCTTTGGAATCTGGGGGTATATTAAAATTCACCAACGAAATAAGCTTTAAAAAAATCGGAAACCGAAAGCGGAAGTTAGAAATGTTGAATTTAGCTCCTTATTAATAGCCTTAGTAATAACCCCCTAGAAGCACAACGTTACTGTGCTGTAAAACTTTTCGAAAAGTTTAAAGCTATGAAGCGAAAAAATTTTAAAAATTTCAGAAATGTCCAAAAAATTATACTGAAAAACTGGCAATATAATATTTCTTAACTTTTGTAAGATCATAGAGCTAAATATGACCCACAATTTATTTTGTGCCCTAGCTCGTAAATTTCTCTTTGACGTCTTCTATGAATTTTTAAAAATTTGAGTTTTAACGCCTATTTACTCAAAAACGAGTTGTCGGATCGGGATAAAATCTGATGTTAGAAATGCTTGAAGGGTACACAATGTTACAAGCTACTAGAATTTTTGGAACTATCAAAACTGTGAAGTGAAAAAATACCAAAATTTTGTTTTTTTTATAATGCTCAAAACTAGCCACTCGATTTTTTTTAAATTTTGTGGACTTGTAGAGCTATGGATCAGCTATAACTTGGTTCGTGTCCGCTAACTTCTTTGTAACACCTATGAATTTTTGAAAATTGAAAATTCCCATCCCCTTATCTAATAAAGTAACAAATTTTTATCCCGATCTGTCAACTTGTTTTTGAGTAATAAAACGTTAAAATAAAAACTTTCAAAAAATCATAGCGGACGCCATTTTAAAGCTAGAGTGTTACGAAAAAAGCTTTCGGTTGTCTTGGCCGTTCTTGTAAACTGTGTTCTTACTGAAAGTATGAGAAAGTAAAACAGTTTGAAAATGGCATAAAAATGTAACAGTAACAAATAAAAACATTATTGAGAATTTCAGTTCGGTTTATCCGGAAAATTCTTTATAAAATAGTTGACTTTGTCATTTTAAAATCAAGTACAAGCTCCTAAAATAAATCTTCTAAACTAAAAACAGAAAAGTTCCTAAATGGCGACATCATTTAATCCAGACTTTCTGTCGTTCTGGTTTTGCTGCTAATCTCTCCGGTTAAATTAAAGTGTATACAACAAAATGAAAATCCCGAACTTAATCCCGAGACCGGAGAGGTTTCAGCAATAATACATTTTGTGTTGCCGACGATGTCGTTTTGGTCCTTTTCTTAACAAAACTCCTGTAGATATATTGGGGAAAGCAATACAATAGTGCACGGGGTGATTAAGCACACAATACAAAAGCCGTTATTACTTGCCTTTGCACAAAGAAAGCAATCTGAAAGATATGAAATGGAAACACATATAAGAACTATTGATCGGGTTTGCTTCCTTCTTGGCTACTAAGGCATTATAAGCTTTCGTGCCTCTCGGGATTTTTGTATAAAAACAATAGCGCTTGGCGCAACCCAAGAAGCAACCAATATAAATTTTTAAATTGCTCTTCTTCTTAGGAAAAGGGATCAAAATTATATAACTTGAAGGAAAGGCTGTACATGACACAATGTAAATTAAAGGAATCTCGAGAAGGTATGTTGGATAATTTTTTACAAGTCTTATCGGGAACATTAAAGTGCAATAAACTGTATAAATATAAATCTTCAATACTATAAATATTAATAGGAGCAATTATGTGTTATCTTGGCTTTTAACGAATCTCGCGTTTTCTAGTGTTATATTTAACTTAAAAAATTCGAAGCATCTGCAGCGATAAGTAGAAGTAAACAGGAACAAGCTGGTTGTAAGTTTTTTTTCATGAGGAAACTTTTAATTAAGACTTTTTAAAAATTTAACCAAAAATTCCGGCAAGTTTCATGTCGGAATTTTACATCCCAACTAAAACGGATTTAATTTTAATCTAAATATTAATTTTAAAAATTACAAGTACTTACCAATTAGGACCACCAAAAATATCCAAGCAAAAGCCACGAACTTCTTCATTTCGTTGCCCTCAATTTGGTCTGCCCATTTCACCCAAACCACTAAACAGATCACATCGCAAACAGTATACAGTATATAGAAAAAAAAACCTAGCAGTTAGTTGTTTGTGTCTTCCATTTTCCGCTATTTATCGCATTTCTTTAAGGGTGTACTTCCCTTGTGGAGCACATGTGTCTGTGAGTACACACGCGAAAGAATACCGAGATAGTCCACAAGCTACAGTCAGTGGAGTATTGACCGGGGAGACCGTCTTGCGCCGAGGTGTTTCCTCTCCCCCGCATACACGCCGCTGTCTTTTTCTATTATCAGACTCCCCGCTAGCATCTCGCTCGCTCCCTCTTTAAAAGGATGCCGAGAGACCGCTGTATCTTACGCACTTTATTACATCTACGTTTCTGTTTTCTAGGTAGTAATCGTAAAACAGGTAAATATGCGGTGGTATCAATGAGACCGTAGGATTTTTTTTCCGATATTTCCTCCGAGAGATTTTTTTTCTTATTTACGTTTCGGCCCCCAACTGCCCAACGTTATTTGACTACAGACAAGACTCTCACCCTTTAGTTCAAGGTTCAAGAAAACTCGTCAGGAGAAGTGGATTATTTGTTTTTTCCACGCATTCAAATGTAAATCACCTTGCCATGCGTTTTTCCTCGATCCTGGTGTGAGAAACGCGAAGGTCTTCTTTCCCTTATATGTTTCTAAAATTGAGGGAATTTGTTTCGTGCAAACTGACCTTAGTTTGTCAAAAGACATTTGTTCTAGTCAGGGACTTTCAAGAAAATGGGTTTTCTTTTGTAGTGACTCGAATACAACATTTTTTTTAATGTGGTTTTACAACATATACGTAATTTGCTGAGGTAGCATTTATCATCAAATAGGCTACATTAGCATTAATAGGAAACAATTTGACTTTCCTTTTGTTGAACGAAATTACTTCCGTTTTGTTCGGTATTGTTACAAAGAAGCCCCCGCTCATAGATCAGAGTATACTAATGTTTGGCATTGTCGATCAATATTTAATTAGGCCATTTATTGTAGAAAACATTATATTCGAATTTTCTTCAAAAAATATTATTTGGTTCTAAACTGTTTGATTGCAACAAATTAGGGCACTTTCCTAATTTGAATTGAAGTTGCAACAATATGTACAGAGTAGAACCTGTAGAGTGGCCAACACGGTCATCCGACTTGACACTCAATGATTTATTTATGTGGGATTAATTAAAAACTCGACACCACTCTGCTGTTTTAACTTTAAAACAACAAAAGTATACAATTAGCATCCCCGAACTAGATTGAAAATTCGTTAGTAAATTTTTCTCCATTTCCTTTGGAGTGGACAGCACAGTCACCCGACTTGACACCTCTGATTTATTTGGAAAAGCCACTTAGAAACTCGGGTATATGTAAAGAAGCCACTCGGATATTTGAACTTTAAAACAAAGAAAGTATACAATTGGCATCATCGAACTCGATTTTGATGTTTTAAATGCATTAGTAAGTATGCAATTTATTGTAGAAACTATTCTAAACTGTTTGATTTTAACAGGATGGGGCACTTTAAAGGTTGAACCGATATCTAAAGACTAGGACCTCTGGAGTGACCAGCACACCCGACTTAACACTTCCTATTTTATTGTAGGGCCATGTAAAAAATACACTCGAATATTTTAACATTACAACAAAGAAATTACAATTAGCATCTCTGAACTAGCCGGTATATTAATAAAGACAAAAGACGGTAGCTTTAAATGCATTACTAAGTATGCAATTTATTGATAAAACTATTCTATTTGAATTGGCTTTACAAATCCTATTCTAAACGGTTTTGTTTCAACAAGATGGGATACTTTCCCATTTTGAATTGAGGCTGAAGCAATACCTAAAAACCAGGACCTGTGGAGTAACCAGCACAGTCGCCCGACTTAACACGTTCGATTTTTTTGCGGGGCCACTTAAAGCTCGGGTAAATGTGAAGAGGCCATTTGAATATTTTAACATTAAAACAAAGAAAGTATACAGTTAGCATCCTTGAACCAGATTTAAAATTTGTTGCCAAATTTATCTATATTTTCTCTATCATGAAAAAAAAATACGCATGCAATTTATTGTAAAAATAATTTTATTCATATTTGCTTTAAAAACTTATCTTATTGTAAACTGTTTAATTACAACATAATAGGGTACTTTCCTATTTTGAATTGAAGTTTAGAGTAACATCTAAAAACTAGCACCTGTGGAGTGGCCAACAGGGTCTCCCGACTTAACACCTTCGGATTTTTTGTAGTGGGGCAAGTGTGCAATGACTTTCTGCCAAACTTCAAAAAATGAATTATTTGCAATGTTCAACAGTGTGCAAAACTAAACGACCTCTTTCCATTGTGTTACTGAACCTTGTAGTATTACAAATTCGTAGATATTCTGTACGTTTTTTTTATGTTTTTAACGTTATATTTCATGACGGTTATCAACGTAGAGAAAAACCCATTAACCTTGCTAGACGTAGACTAGAGAGAAGGCTTGTCTTGTATTGTCTTGTCTCGTAAATTAGATATTTATATAGCCGAGACTGAAACAATCTATTAAATTTTTGCTAGTACGCTTGGCAACCGTAACGAAGAAGTATAGTAATATAATCTCAAACTCAAATTTGTTTTCGGATGTTTGAAAAATTAAGCTTCAACTTGCATTATTTCGTCTTGATATTTGCCAAAAGGTTTTTTTTACAAAAAAAAACACAAAGAACAATTTAATATATTTTTATAGTGCGAGACACGTGAACTAAAAAGGTAGGTCGATTCTCATAGTGTTCGGTCTTTCTACTAGTTATTATTCCATCTTTGTCTTGTTGTTTTTTACAGTAATTTTTTTGTAGTTTTTGATGTGTTTGTACCATTTCAATACATTATTTCTTAATTTTAGTTTTCATATGATTTCCGTTTTTATTTTGTCCTTGCGTGTTATTTGAAGGCATTTCAAAAACATCCAATTTTGTTGTTCTTTTTTTCTTTCGCGTTTTATTCGTCATTGGCTACATTTGTTCTCGGTACTTCACTATTCTTTCCATTGCATTCCGTAATATCATTTTCTTTGTTGCTTATATGATGCTCTCGTTTCATCAGCTCTGATTGTGTAAAAAACTCTTGTGGCGCTTCCTCTCGTCTAATTTTTTTCCATAATATGGAACGTAAATATTTGTATTCATCGCATGTTTTGATTACTTCCTTTCATTATTTACTTTTCTCGATGCACATGTATTTGGTGTTTCTAAAGTTTATATTAAAATAACACTTTTCGAATTTGTCGTTTAATTTTCATGACATAGATTACATACTACTATATGAAACGCCGTTTTTTCATTTATTACATAAAACGTTAGCAAACCATATAAATTAATACTATTTCATGGTATACCATAACAAAAATTTATTAATGAATGCCTAAAAATAAGGTGATTTATGTAATTTCTATAACACTAGAAAAATTAGATACATGTAGTCATCAAGTAAACCATAAAATTACATATACCATAAAAATGTGTTAATCAGACAATAACATTCGTATACCAAAGAAATTAGCATTTCAAAGAATATGTTAAATCGTTAAAATATGTATACCATAACAATATTATCAGAAGTGGCGCCCTCTATTGTGAAACAGGTTAAGTACCACTATCTACCATATACCTCTACTAGGTTCATTTTTGTGGTATTCGTAAGTATGAATTAAAAACTTATTTGTTTACATCCACTTTTGATAACAGTTGACAATTGTGGAATTCATAAAAAATAACCATGTCATCACATGTGCAACTTGATTTAATAAAATGAATTTTGTGCACCTGTCAGCGCTACAACGACATTTGCAAATAATATAAACCTGATTATGCTTTTAAAGTAATTTAAAAAAATTTAAAATGTAGACCTCATCAAGCTTTGAACTCATAACGTTTCGCTTACAGAACAAATCTTTTAGCTTGACGCTACGAAGACATCTCCAAATAATATTAACCTGATTATGCTTTTAGAGTCATTTAAAAAAATTTAAAATGTAGACCTCATCAAGCTTTGAACTCATAACGTTTCGGTTACGAAACAAATCTTTTAGCTTGACGCTACGAAGACATCTGCAAATAATATAAACTTGATTATCTTTCTCAGTTATTTAAAAAATTTAAAAAAAAGTAGAACTCACCACGTTTTGAACTCTTAACGTCTCGTTTATAAAACAAATCGCTTAGCTTGGCGGTACGAAGACAAATCGGTTTTGCAACCAGTTATATCACTGCACTACTGGCTTGACTATTATTAAATAATCTATTTACAGCATTATTTCTAATGAATTTTCAATTAAATAAAGTACAAAATTACTTAAAGGACATACAAACGAGCTTTTCACTTTTGCCATGTTAATTGGCTATGTTCCACTTGATTTAGAATTCACTACATGTAGTCGTCCGTAGAAATTAAGTCTCATCAATGTAAGTTGAACTTATTCTTTAAAAATCCGAAAAGATAATCTGCTTGATTTACTCGAGTTCTGAAATCGTTTTACAATCTCGTAAAATCAACGCGATATTTAAGATATTTTTATATATTTTAATCTTTTACATAGCTGTATATTTATTGAATTGTATAAATCAATTTAGCACGTTTAAACTCTGCCCTATTGCTTTTGAAGAACTCACACAATAAATGTTACCGGAAAATGAAAACCTTTTCCAATTTTATGTACTTCAATTAACTCAGCACCAGTGGCGGCTCGTGTTTGGTTATAAGCGAAGAGCCACTAAATAAAATAAGACAAAAGCAATTAAAACATGTTATAGACAGGGTGTTCGGAAATTTCTGTTTCCTCGCAAAACGGCATATTGTACGTTTAAAAATAAGACGATAAACACGTTTCCAAAAATGGTTCTTTTAAGAGTTACTGGCGGTTAAAGATGAACTCGAAGATGCAGCTTTTCTTGAATAACTGTTGATTACTCTGAACAAAGTGCTTCGAATTTGAAATGTAGTCGTTCTTAATAAGTTGCTACATAGTACATACTGTGTAATTGTTATCATAATAAGTTTTGTGGAACCGATTATTTCAAGGTTCTACTTTTTAGAAGTTTTATCTGCGCACGTGACCCTGATATAACCGGTTCCACAAAACAAATTATGATAAAAATTACACAGTATCTAGCAACTTATTAAGGATGACTGCATATCAAATTTGAAGTGACAAGCTCAAGGCGATCAACAGTTATTCAAGAAAAGCTAAATCTTAGATTTCATCTCTAATCGCCTGTAACTCTTCAGGGAAGCATTTTTGGATACATGTTTGTAGAACTTTCACGTCTTATTTAATTCTACAATAAATCGTGTTCATTGGAGCACATAGCTATAGTGGAGCGTCTATCTTGCGACGCAGTACAGCTTCTTAGAGCTAGGGCCACGCAGAAATCGCCCGCAAACTGGCCAAAGCCAGCACTACTAAAAACGCCAGACCCCTCTACCTCTACGCCTCTCTCGCCTACAACTTACGGGTAGCTCAACCATGTCCCTATACCATCTACTACTTAATAATAATTATTGTACTAGCTAAAGCGTTTCGATAGTTTTCATAACATCAATATAATGCTTATTAAAAATATAAATTAATTACACAAATATACGAAAAGGAAAATTAATTATGATGAAGCGAGTATAACTTTTAAGTTGGCAGGGTGTCGCCCCCTTGCTCTCTCTCTGCACCGCCACCACTGTTCTGCACATACCCATTCCGATTAAAGTTCCCCACAATAAAGCATTTTTTGTTCAGCCTAATTTTCTCGAGAATAGCTCGCTCCTTGGATTAAGGTTCCAACGAGCTTGTCAAAGGAAGTCGATTATTTTAGGTCATTACGTTATTTTGCTGGATAAGTATTACCTCAGGGAACGAGTTCGATAATTAACTTCAGAATCGCAGCAATATATTTTTGATACACTGATAACGATTCGTAATACCTTTTGGAATCTTTAATTTAAAACTTGTAACCGGCAATTGTGCGAGAGGGCTGGGAATTCGGGTTTTAACTTTAAAGGATCGGAGCTGAAATGAAAACACAATTAAATTACCAAAACCTGAAACGGGAATCTATTAGTCCACTTGTTTCATCCAGTAATTCGTTTAGTTGTTGTTTGGAGGTATTAGAATTCCATCTAAAACTAAATTTAATCATTAAAATTAGGAGTAGGTACCTATTGCTGTTATTATTGTTGTAGAAGGGGAGTGAGAGAAGATATTACAACCGCGAGTCCCTTTTCCAAAATAGAATTTATTGATATTAAATTATTTTCAAAGATTATATGTACATATAATAATTACGTATAGACATACAGGGTGATCAACTGTATCCTCAGACGCTAATGTTCTTTTTTTTTTCTTTTACTACATTTAAGGTCATTTGGCACAATCACAGAATAACCCTTTCTCTTACGAATTTCACCGTCCTATGGACATATTTTCAAAATATAGTGATTGGCAGGAGAGTGCATATTAAGTGGCCAGCCAGATCTCCAGCCCGTATTCCTTTGTATTTCTGTTTGTGGAGTTATACAAAAAGTAGGATCTACCAAGACCAAAAATTTCTTCAATATTTTCTTCATTGTTTTTCCTATTGTGAGGCTCTTAATAAACATTTAACTTAAAATTATCTTGGTAGTAAACAGGGTTCTGTTAAAAAAAGTGTCGGTGACGTCATAGGCCAAAAAGGGAAAATTCTACTGACTGGCTTTTACTCCACAACATTGTTTAAATATGGTATGTTAAAATAAATATTAGTGTTAATGAAATCATATTTCGTAGCTTCGGGTCAGCCTGTACATACATACTATACGTAGAATCAAATTATGTATATTTTCTTGCCTCTCTCTAGCAAAGTAAACCGTCTACGTACTGAATTTAATGTTTGCAAGTCTCCATCCATCTATCTCCAGTTACAAAATCTATCGTTTTTGATTAATGGTCGCTCCGATAACAACCAATTTTTCTAATAGCAATTCCTTTATCAATGCCAGTTTCGTCAGCAAAAACCAAAAAGTCTACTCACAACTTCTTGAGGAAATAAACGAATCCTAATTTTCCCGAATAGTCTTCATAACTGGCCTTATTTTTCTTGGCCAATTCTTTTGCTAAGCTGTACTTCCTCATTTTTAACAAGATTGTTTTGCGTTAAGATTTATATGCAGAACAAATCTTCAGAAGTATAGATTATTTGTGCCAGTTTCCATCTATGTTTCTTGGAATTGAGAAGTTTCCTCATATCAGCCCCAGGGAGTAAACAACTGTTTTCCTTGAAGTGAAAAATAGGGATCTCAAGGTATTTTCGACGATAAATGGGCAAAACAAAGATGAGACGTAAATTATTGTATTTGTTCCTAAAACAAGAGCGTAAAAATATTTTTAAAACAGAACTCGGGGTAAGTATGTAAAACTTGAGTGACAATTTTATTCAGGCTTTGATTTTTTTAAATAAATTGGCAAAAAATAACATTAAATATCGAAAATATTTCAACCTTTAACAAATAATACTCACACTTTTTAATTATTTGACAACCAATGTTATATTTTTAATTATAACATTAAACAGAATATTATTTAAAAAGCATATTAATAATTAAAAAATGTTTACAGAAATAAAAGAACACTAAAATAATGAACCAACGACAAGTTTTACATAAACAAATTAATTCGAAGAACACTGAACAAGGGGCAAAGGTGTGCTGGTGATTCTGAGTGGACTTCGTCGAGACCTGATATAGCTGCTACTTCGCTCTTGAATGGACTAGCGCTACTAGGAGGAGTGCTTAGTCGAGACCTGTTGTAGCTGCTGCTTTGCTCTTGAAAGTACTAGCGGTGCTAGGGGCTTTGGGCGCCGATAGCCTACCACGGACCGGAAGCTACTGTGTCGCTCTTGAAGGGACGAGCGCTACTAGGAGGAGGGCTTAGTCGAGACCTGTTGTAGCCGTTGCTTCGCTCTTGAACGTACTAGCGGTGCTGAGGGTTTCGGATAATTTTCGAATATTATTGGAAATTTAAAATTTTTTTAAATGTTTTAAAAGATCTTGCGAGGATGGCCTGCTATGGACCGTAAGCTACTGTTTCGCTCTTGAAAGGACTACCGTTATCGGGAGGGGAACTTAGTCGAAAAACTGTTGTAGTCGTTGCTTTTGAAGGTACCAAGCGGTGCTGGGGTTTTCAGTAATGCCTTGGCTTATATAACCTTATAAACATCTACAGTGGAAAACATTTTAATAATACTAACAAAAATTTACCGACGTGACGGAGCAAATTTAATATTTACGACACGGAAGCCGCCGTGGTAAGTGTACAATACAACCAAACCTGTATAATTGCCGTCATTTTTTGTATTAAGTAGATAATTTTATTTGTATATTGTAGAAAGTGAGTCAAAAATGTTCGAGGACATAGATTTGGCGAATAACATCTGTACTTTTACCAACTAACATTGTGCTATGCAAAGCCGCTTCCTTCTGGTGATTCTACGATTAAAGCCGTAAAGGCCTCCAAAACGTGGTTATTATTGGTTTCCCAATTTAATTAATATAAAATCAATAGTTTAAGACACAATTAGTGTTCCAATATTAATGAAGCTTCAAAGTTAGCAAATCTCAAAAGCAAAGGATGATGTTCAAATGTTAAAATTAAAGGAATTATATCTTCCATAATAAATTGAAATTATTTCTTATTTGACTGACTTTTTAACAGCTTTATGGAACGTTGTTCTACTTGTGTGCTGGTTTATGAAAAACAAAACTTAAGAAATTAAATTTTAGGCGTCACAATTTGAATGGCACACATAGGGAGTTAAAAATCATCTTTTTTTTTTATTATTATACAAGATATTTACAATCTGCTCAACAGAGCAATAAGTAAATTGGTTTACTAAATTACAAATGAAGGGAGAAGTAGTCCAGTGACTACATGCCGAATAGAAAAATCATCTAATTGCGAATAAGAATATTTATAAAAATTCTTTTAATGTCGCCAAAAAATGATTTTTGGAAAACTGTTTATACAATTTAAAATAAAATAATAAAAGAACAAACACATGTCTGTAAACTACAAATAAAAATGATTTTTAAATGCCAATAAATAAATTGGTTGACGTCAATAAATGAATTTTTGGCACCACAAATCCGATTTGACGTCACGCGGAAATTTTTAACAACAAAAATTAAATTTTTTGACGTCAGAAAATGCTGCCATCTAACATATGACAGTAGTGTGGATCTGAATCATATTAACTGGTAGGGCAGTTAATTGCCAAAAGAGAATGCATTGTAAATATGTGGTAGAGCATTCTACTATCCTGAAGCACGATCTTTCTGATTAACTTGATGCGTTAATCATGAAACCACCCCATACAATGGTCCTTGGAATGGAAGTACTTTGGTATAAGCCTTGTATAACCACAGCATAAAGTGCAATTTTGTGGCAGCTAAATCAAATAGGGCAAACAATTGCATTTCTGACGTCTAAAAACCATTCATTCACTGATGTCAGACAAAAATTTTTTTATTGATAGTTAAATGATATTTTTTAAATTTTTACATTAAAGAATAGTTTTCAAACGTCAAAAGATCAGTTTTTGACGACACAAAAACAAACTTTGAAGGTCGTATAATCAAATTTTGACTTCTAAAATTAATGTTTTGACGTCTAAAAATAATCCAGGCTTGGATGTAAATGCTAATCTTATTAAATCGTCTCTTAAAATTTTTGACGTCAAAAATTCATTTATTGACGCGAAAAATCCATTTTATGTCGTCAAAAAATTATGTTTCCGTAAATTTTTGTAACAATTTAAAATAAAGATAATAAAACAACGAAAAAATTCTTCGTATACTATAAGAAAACTATTTCCAGACGTAAATAAGAAATTTTTGACGTCAATGGATAATTTTGCGTTAGTACATGAATTTTTGAAGTCACAAATTAGGTTTTTTACGGCAGAAAATTCTAACGAGATATTTATGGTAGTAATGTGGACCTGGATCATAATGCCATATTAACCGATATGGAAGGTTCCTGCTAAAATAAAGCGCATTGGAGATATATGATAGACCATTCCGTTATTTTGAAGTACGAATTTCTTGATTAGCTTGATGCGTGAATCATAAAATGTATAATTTTTAAAGGCCTACATTAAAAACTAGTTTTCGAACGTCAAAAGATCAACTTTGACGGCACAAACTCAAAATTTGACGTCAAAATATAACTTTTAAACGTCGGAAAATGATTTTTTGCTGTCTGAAAATAATTATTCACGTCAACTATCATTTAATGACGTTAACAAGTAATTTTCGACGTCAGTGTTGTTTGGTCGCTAGAAAACATTTCAGGACGTTAAAAAATTAAGTATTGACGTCAATTATTTATTGCTTCGTTCCAACAAATATTTTTGCCGTCGAAAAATGTTTTATAGAAAGTCAAAACGGTCTTTTATTTAGCCTTATTTTAATTACAGGAAACATCTATTAGGTTTTATAAGTTATTTGGGTTTTACCTAAATATTCAAATGTATCGACGTCAAGCAATTTAATTGTTTTTAAATTGTTCCCAACCTTTGTCAAATTCTTGATTCTGTTTTCACAAATAAAATTTTTAAACAGGGTCGGATGGATTAACGTAGTTGAATGTGGCATAAATTAATAATATCGTCATGAATGATACTGGAATTGGTTTTAAGCGATTTATAATTGTAGACATGGGTTTCAAAAGGGTATATTTTTATCCTCCAAATCCACTGCTTAAAAGACGAGTATTGAACAAAAAACTTGTCAGCAAAAGTAGACTATTTTTTCGCGCCCTCGAATGTAAATGATCTTCTCATAGTCTCATACTTTTATCTCGGATCTGGATCATGAAATGTTTCCCTAGTCCCTTTAGCCAACATTCAGAATACTTGTCTGCGAAGACAGATGATTTGTTAAATGTCTATTTGAATGACATTTTTCTTCTTGGAGCTTTTGAGGTTTACAATTTTAAGAGTGTAAATTTGATATAGTTTTGAGAATATTTTTAAAATTAGAACAAATTGGTATTTTTTTAAGTTTAAATTAAAACACTAATATTCAATTTTCTACATATACGTGGAACTATTTCTATTTCTTTATTTGTTTTTTTATTAAAATGAATTAATAAAAATGGCGATAACCACTTGATAATTGTGATTAATTTTATTCCCAATTTTATCAAATTTAAACCGAAACTTCAATTTCGATCCACTTAATCACTTAACAGTGTATATTTCAATTTAGGGGAAGTTCAAGCTTGTCTGCAACTTTGATTAAACATTTGCTCCCAGTTTTAGGGGAAAATCTTCGTAAGCTTAACAAGAAGATTAATTAAAAAATTCCTTACAAGAATTAGTCTAATTTATTCATGCTCCTGAGCATCTTGGCTTTGGAACAAATGTAAATTAGACAAAAGAGCTTATTTATTATCACCTTTTGGGTCATTACCAGGGATTTAAATAGGCAGATTCGTAATTTTTTTATTTTCGATTACTGCTAGAACCATTCTAGATAAAAAGTTGCAAAATCGTTTATCAGGAAAATTGTGTAAATTTGGTTGGTATCATTCAGATATACTTTAGCGAAAACGCTTTAAGGTCAAAGTTCAGTAGAGGCTGAGTATAAAAGATCCATAAACTTATAAACACAGATCATCCTCTGACGTATTTGTATTCTACGAATGGATCAAGAAAAATGTATATTTTGATATCCTCTGGGAAAGCTGAGATAAGTTTTTTGAACTCTTTTTATTAAAGATTTTTTAGAATAATAAATATTTGACACTAAAAAATAAAAAGACCTATCACAGCATGAGCATACAAAATAGGTTGTTATTTTTAATACGCCTCTTTAAAAGTAAAATATAAATATAGCAGACTTTTCAAAATTCACCCAGTTTTTAAATGCGAATGAATATTGTTTACCGATAAAAATTTGCTTAATATCATTTCAGTCTGGAGACGGTCTGACCCACAAGGTTAGGGTTCAAGCAACCTCGTCTAGAAAATGGATTACGGTGATTTATCTAGCTGCTGTTTAAAACATAAGTGGTGTAATTTTTGTATTGCTCTCTTTATATTTATCAAATTCTCTACTATACCAAATAATAAAATTCGAACTATTATATTTTCTCAGAACGTACTGGTTGATAAATATTGTCATTTCAAAGAAGTCGCTACTTTACGTAATATCCATAAATATTATTTATTGTAATGCAAATGTTTTATTTCAGAGAAGAGATTAATATGGAACACCGTCTTAGTTTTGAGCCGCAGCAATTTTCAGTACAATAAAAGAATAAAAATTAACACAATTTAAAATATCTCCAAGCTATTATTATTTTAAATTGTTAGGTCTATGCTGTAAATACGTATCAATTAAATATTTCTACAATATTTTCAATTATTTATACAAATACAAATATACAAATATACAAATATACAAATATACAAATATACAAATATACAAATATACAAATATACAAATATACAAATATACAAATATACAAATATACAAATATACAAATATACAAATATACAAATATACAAATATACTTCTCCATTCAGAAATATCAAAAAGATATTTCGAAATATTTAAAAATATGTTAGATACCTACTTGAAAATATTTTTTTTCAATTCTCATTATCTTAGATATTTGTAAATTATTTTGTGTTGTATTATTTTCGATATTCGAAAAATAACGGAGTTGTCGAATATCTAAGATATTTGGATATTACCGGCATTTATAAGATTTTCTAAATATTCATTAGGGCAGCGGGTAGATACTCCTCTGCGATCCCGGTAGAGGAAAGATTTACTTCGAAGCTAGCGACACTGCTTAGGTGAGCTCTTGGTTTCCCCCACCTCCTTGACCCAAACCAAATCCAACCAGACCTATACTTTATCTCCCCCCCCCACACACACATCCTACCCATCCACCAAACCAAATTGACCAGTGAGGTGGAATAGGCTAAAATCCCCAAATGAAGATAAAAGTGTTAAGTAATGCAACCGCCCTGAGTCCCCGGCAGCACTTCTGTTTTTGACCATGGTGGTAGTTGGATATATGATACTAATTCATACTGGCTTGACTATTATTAAATTATTTATTAAAAGCGGTATTTGTATTAAATTTTTGCATAAATTGCCATCAACCGATGTAAAATATGTTATCTTTCCATTTATGATGACTGCAGATAATACAATTTTTTTAAGGCATCAAACACAGTTATTTAATATTTTGCATGTTAATCTGCCATGCGCCACCTAAATTGAAATCCACTGCATGTACTTTAAATTTGCTAAAAAATCAAAAAGACGTTTCATAGACTGCAAGTAATAAAATTCTTTTAAAAACATAAAACACAGCTATATAATTTTTTGCGTGTTAATCTACAATGCACCACTTAAATTGGAATTGGAATTCACTACATGTACTTTAATTTCTCTGAAAATTCTTGCAAGTAATAAAATTCTTTTAAGGACATAAAATACAATTATTTAATTTATGGCATGTTAATCTGCCATGCGTCACCTAAATTGTAGTTCACTGTATGTATTTTAAATTTGCTGAAAATTCGTGCTATTAAAAAAGGCGTTTTGTAGATGATTTTAAAGATCTCAAATAATAGGGTTGTAATACCCATTGCCGTAAAAAAACTGGCTTTCGTGTAAATAATTTAGTAAATAACGATATCATTGGCAGTTTGTTCAAAATGGGGTAGAAATTGGCAAATGGGGAGAAAATATTGCATACGATTGGCCTAAATCTACACCATTTAAAGGCACAAGAGATAAGAACAAGAAATCGTGTACGGAATAATACGGAAGGGACAACTGAGTATTTAAAAATGTTGATTTATTCTTCTCGTTATCTAAATTATTTCTGTATATTAATTTTTTATCTAATAAATCGTTTATTTGTGTCACTAATAATTTATAAAGCTTGAAGCAGATTTAGGCGTGAATTGGAATGTTCAGTAGCATACTGCGTACTTTTAATATTAAAACCCTTTGACTTATTGATTTTAAATGCAGAGTTGGACTCAGTTTAGAATTTTAATGAGCAAACAAAAATCAGAACGATTAATTCAAATACTTCTGTTACAATATCTGTCTAATATTTTTATATCTCTTTCTGTTTTAAATCGATCGTTTTCATTTTGTACTAAAGTGAAGCAGACGGATCGTCGACTCGGATCTCATTTTCTTTCTGCTAGAAAGAAAGAAAAATAGGGTAGAGCGTAGAATCTAATCCAAGTTTGTTTGTATCATTCATTCTTTGTTCCTTTTCTGTCTTAAATTTTTCATTTTAACTTGTATTAAATTAATGTAACAGTGACGGATTCGTGGTAGACTGTTTTTTTTAAATGACAATGATCTGTTTTTCTTTTCATTCAAACCAGCGGCGTAGTAAACACGGATGCAGCAATTGTAATGCAGTGAAGCTTCGTTGTAAAAAGGACCTCTTCGTAAAGATATGCCGCTATGGCATTATTGTATAAATCTTATTCTCCACACAGAAGTATACGAAAAAGTACTCTTGTTGAAAGTCGCTAAATGCAATGGTTTTCGCGATTATTCAATTTTTTTTTTAAATCGAGTTGCTGTGAAGGTCTGACGTATTCTCAAAAGGCTGCAATAAATTTTACAAACTTTGATTGTTAAGTTCTACACATCAAAGCAATAAAAAGTTTTTATAAGACTGGGCCTTGCAACGCTTTCTTACGTAGGTGAGATCTCGGGAAAAGGGGACAATTCCAACAATCCAGACTGTTCCCCCTTCCAGAGGTTGTAACTCTATAAGAAGATAGAATATGTGCACGTAAAGTGGCGATAGGTAGCAAAGCAACGCCTGCAGAAATACCATAAATTCTGAAACAGTGTTCACTTATTGTCTTACAACGGCTTATGGCAACATCTTTTTTTTGTCTCAGACGTCTGTGATCGAAGATTTAATTAAACAAGTAGCGTTGCATCATTGACATATTTTAGGTTCAAAATTGATTCTGCAAAGCTAACAATAAGTAAGATGTTTGGAAACTCTGCATTTAAGCTCCGTCCCTATTGTCGATAAAGAGCGTGCTGTGACCGGAATTTTAAACTCAAAACCATTCTAAATATTATCCATTATACAGTGTAATGATGCATATTTATTTTAAGATTTATTTAGGTATTGAATCATATTTTATTTGAGTTTAACCGTAGCGTATGGAAATGTTAGAATTCACGCGACCCCACTCTCCGGCCTGATCGCGCTTGTATGGCGGTGAAAATTTAATCCCTACGATGCGTATTGGCTATAATTTGTAGCCAAAACACATCATGACCTATAAAAGCAAAAGTCATACTACACAACTTCAAGTTTAAAGCCTTCCGACTTACCTCCGACCACCAGGAAACCAGGCGATGTAACTGAACCGAACTGAAAGAAAACTTAGTAAATCCAGACACACCTAAACAGACTTTTTCTTAGTTAACAGAAACTTTTATAAGACTTCTATATTTGCAATAAGTCACTCAGGGACGTTCAATATGAAATTAAATTGCTTTCTATGAGATTGTGACATATTTGGGGAATTCCGGTACATATTGTGGGTGCTAGAGGTCAACATTGACGTCTCCCAAAATAACGCGCTGAGCATTGTTTTAAAGGGCAGTGATCAACTCAAAAGTTCAATTTAAAACAAACTTAGAGCCCTAAGCTTTCTGAATATTATTACTAGCAAGAAGGAAAATCAATCTTCGGTTTCAAATAACTTTTAAACTATTTGACGGGTTGTCCAGAACTATTTCAAACGTATAAGAAATAGTAATTCGGGGGCGGACGGTTACATTTTTAAATATCGAATTGAATATCAAACTCAGTCTTTGGCGGGTCCTTTAAAATTATTACAAGCAAACTTCCTTTACACGTTATTCAAATTTGTAATAAAACCGAAGCGAGACATCTAGCGAGCTCTTTGAAGTTTGGGAAAAGAATTGCTTTCTTTCTAGCTACGCAGTGCATTTTGAAAAACTGGCGTAAAGGGGGAATTACTCTTACTTTTACTAAATATCGGGGTGCGTGCTCAAGCTCAGAATACGCAGGAGAAGGATTAACCGGTTTGCGTTAAAAGATAAAGTTTACCGAACTAGGCTAAATAATTTTAATAGCGCATTATCCTTTTTTCCTTCTCCCTCTTACCTTCCCTCCTTCCCTCCATTTTCCCCCCTCTTTCCCTGCCTGAAAAAAAGTGTTGCCTATATACGAATACTATTTCCGACATTACTTTTGCACCTGGCTGTACACCCCCGCACCCGTAACAAAGACTACGTACTGAAAGAGCGTTACAACAGCGTGAAAATGAGAAAAGGTTCACATACCGAGCTTTGCATAAATATTGAAATATTGGGATGGGCAGCAACACATTTTTTTCCCAATTGTTCTTTTCTGTTTTTTTTTTTCACCTTGCTTTTACTTTTTTTTTGTTAGAAATCTTTCTTTTCGATGGTGAGGAATCTGAATTATACTTGTAATGCTTGAAGATCAAAATAGCTTCAACTTATTTTTATTTAGCCTCAAACTGAGTGTGCGGAGAGGAACTTAGATTAGACATGATTTTTTCTTTTCCGTATTTGAAATATTTCAATTTCTTGATGCTAATATATTTGCTAATTTAAATCTTTCAATTAAAACAATTTTTTTGGATACAGCTCTGTCTTGTCTTAATTGAAACTGAACTTTCCACTATTTATGCTCATTACGTTGATTAATTTGTAATAAAAACTTCTAACATCAGCGGGGAAATTTTCAGTGAATCAATTAACTTTAATGTATTTTTTTCTTCTAAATTTAGTTATCTCTTTTCAAAGTCTAATTTAATTTTAACAGTAACTATCCCATTTGCATTAGATAAATAATACAATATAAATTCCGCGAATTTCTCTCAATCTAAATTCTGAAATTCTGAAAATAGATAATCTCGAAACTTGAATTTGAAATTTGATACATTCAGGGATACTTAAGTGGAAGAGAAACTTTTTGTAACTGAGCTCCTAACTCTGGTTCGTCTTTGTTTGCTGAAACAGAAACTCAGACAAAGCACGGATTTCCTTTAATTCCTTAAAACAAAATACCCGACATAAAGACTACAACTGATCCTAGCTTTCTCCCAAAATGGGTATGAAAGAATCCGCACGACTTTGGACAACAGTGAAAACATCCCTTCTATTTGAAATATTAGCCTCTTTCTTCTTGGTTTATATTTCTTGGCTCAATCATAAAAAATCTCTAATATTATAAGCAAACATGCGTACGTACAGGGTGAGTCATTTAATTGTCACTCTCTACTATTTCCTAAATTACGGAGAATATCAATTTTTTTTTATTAATTAAAATTGCTTGTTGTGTTTAAGTTACTTTAGGCCACAGTCCAAAATTTTCTGTATTACCACGAGAGTAGGCAGTAACGCATTATTATTTTCTTAAATGGTAGTATAATGATTTTATTTTTGTTTATATAAGTAATACTTTTTGTATAGCAATTGTTTATTTTTATACAGTAAAAAATTCATTAGGGTAAAAATAATGTTTTTTCTAACGCCAAAAAATTATTTATCAATGTGTTAAATCTGAAGAAATATCTTTGTGATTGAGAAAAAATAATTTTGTCATATTTCAGAGAACCCGTCAAATGGTTTCAAAGTTATTTGAAACTGAGAACCGATTTCTCCGACCATGCTGTATTTTATTGCTAGTTTGAATATTATGAAAACGAAGTTCGCTAGTAATAATATCCAGAAAGTTTATAATTCTGAAACTGTTTTGAAATGAGCTTTCGAGTTAATCACTGCTCTTTGAAACCATACCTAGAGCTTACTTTGGCATACTTCAATGCAGTGGCGGCTCACGCAGTGAAGCGAGTGATGCAGCGCTTCGCCTAATTTTTCCGCTTTATATAATTTAGTTTAATTTGTATTCATACTATTAGTATAATAATACGGCTATCAACAAAAGTACAAAAATAAATTTAATAATTCTAAAATAAATAAAAGTCGGTAACTTTTGGATTGAATACACATTCAATGGTTCTGACGGAAAGTCTTTGACTTTCGGATTGAATATAAGTTCAATGGGTTGGCGCCTGTCGGTTAGAATATTACAAACGTGTAAAAGTTTGTAATTCACGGGCGGACGGTAAAGTTAAACTTTACGATTGAATATAAATTCAATAAGTTGACGGGACTCGGGAGAATATTACAAACGTATAAAAGTTTGTAAATTACAAGCGGACGCTAAAGTTCAACTTTCGGATTGAATATAAATTAAACGGGATTCGGAAAAAATATTACAAACATAAAAGTTTGTAAGTCACGGGCGGACGGTAAAATCGAACTAAATTCTAAATTCTAAATTCAAAAGCCTTGACGGGTTCTACGGAATTATTTCAAGCGAATTTTCAATAAGACCGGAGCGGGAGAGCTAGTGAGCTCGTTGAAGTTCGGGGATCGAATTCGTGACTTTCTGAGTGCAAATAGCGTTTTATAGTGAAAGGGCCTGGAGAGGGAACTATTCCTACTCTAACTACATCTCGGGGTGCGCGTTCAATCGCAGAATAGAATAGAGGAGGAAAAGTCAACGACTAGTTTGTGTTAAAATCGAAAGTTCACTGAAATAAATCAAAATAATTATAACGCACAAAATATGTTCGTTACACACCTCGTGTAAACGAGTGGAACCTTTATGATCACAAAATTATTTTTTCACAATTAACACATTTAAGATACACTTTTGTGTCAGAAAGAAAATATTTCTTTTTTAATTTTTAACTCATAAAGAAATAAAAGATGTCGAAATAACAAAAAATTACTATAAAAATATTATTTATTTTGACTCAAATAAAAAGCTTATTAAAATTTTTTTTTGGTTCAAAAAATAAAACAAATTTTAATCGCTCAACTTGCTCTAACACGGCTTAAAAAAAATTAATATTCTCCATAGTTTAGGAACTATAGTGTGACTCACCCTGTATAACTTCGTCAGAGTTGTGTTAATTTATATTCAAATTTATTGTTTGTTTCATAAAGGCATGTTTGACGACACTAAGTGCTTTTTTATGGCACGGATTGAATTATTGTTCAAGCAGAAAAATTCTCAAGTTACGTTATAAAAAAATGTTAAAGTTATAGCTCTTAAAGTTTCCAGAGAGCATAAACTAGTGCAAAGTTCCATTCAAACAAAAAAAGGAAATCGACTTCTGGAAATCTGATAACCTCGAGAATTTTCTCGCTTGACGCTAAAATAGCTTCTGATATCTGCTCTAATAAGTTTTATAAGGTTTTTTTCCGTGTAACCGCCCAACAAAATTATAAAAATTTCAAATGGCAATCTTATACCACGTTTGTCCAATTAATGTGCATTCAGCCAGTAATTTCCGTATTAAATTTTAATAACAAATCAAAGACATTTGTTATGAAGATATTCTAATTATTGTGCATCTCATTTTTATTAAACAAAAATCAGGATACCGCAATAAAGCCAAAATTAGTTCATTTTTTAAATATCAAAGCGTCGTACTTCAGCGAACATGGGAACTAATATAAAAAAAATTTTAAGAGCGTATATTCAGAGATTAATGACGTCATTTTGCCTTCATCCAATACAGCAAAAAGCCTCGGGTTATACATGGTTATAACTTTAACTTAACACTTTGATGGGGCACATAGCCAAGTGCTTTTGCAGTGCTTGCTAGAATTAATGTTCTACAACTTATAATGGCACATATTCAGTCAAAAAACTAAAATTCGACCTTTTAACCTTAGTGCTAACGCGTTCGTTTTTCTAAGAATTTAAAATGTATTGTCTTAAACTCTAGATGATCTAATGCCCATTAAAATCATTAAAATTAATGCAAATTTAAATTCGTAAAAATTGGGTAAAGGTATCAAAAAGTAAGAAGAATTAATTATTGAAAATGACTAGTGTTCGGATTTCTAGTCTAGTATTTAGTCACTATTTAAATTGTGTGTCAATCAATTAATAATAAATTCTGGCATAATTCCTTTAAATATATAGTTGACGCATATATGCAATTTTAAACGAATTGGTTACTAAAATAGCAACACACTTGCGTGTTCGACCTAAGGAGCTTGTTTAGATACGTATTATTCATCTGGCCAGCTGATTTATTATCTCGAGCTATTTGATAACGGAGTTGATAAGCGCAGAATATGCATGGTCGGGGGTTTTAAAAGTAATACACGAAACAATTTTATGAAACTTTGCAAAAATATTTTTGAGTAAAGTAACACTAAACAAAACGATGTATCTCAAATATTGCAATTGTAGTTGTAACACCTTGCAAAACCGTGCAACATGTTTCAGGCATAACCGAATGAATTTTAATACGCCAATTCTTATTGTTTAATTATCGAATTTTAACGAAATTTTTAGCTGTTCTGGGACTAAACGTCCGGTCTTTGAAAATGACAGTAACACAAGATAGGCACAGTTATGAGATATAAAGCATGTCACAATGGAGAGGAATGTTATTCAGTAAGAAGAATCGTATGATAAGCTAAACTTGTAAAAGAATACGATTTGGTCATACTCTGTAGTTTATTATTCCTGTTAATGAAAGGTTAAGAGCGGCAATCTAAAAATCGGCACGTTTAATCACTGACTGCGATTAACAAAATCACGACTCTAATATTTTAGACATAATGGGAAACCGATCCTGTTTGGCACCGCACGAAAGGCCAGTCTACTTTTGAGGTACATTAAATTTTGTATTCTAGCTTTAATTTGTAGATCAGGGCTGTATTGGTTTTATTTACAACACAAGGAATTCAAATTTCATAGTCATAACATGAATGTAACATAGATTATTTTATTCATACATATTAGAACCAATCCGAATGCAGTATTGACTAACCTACACCTTATTGCCTCGGATATTTCACTCGCATTGTAACAACCAATGGCAGCCGTTTATTGTCCGGCTCTTAACCAATCACACCTAGACTGCCCGCGATAATACTTATTTAGGGAAGCAATCACATAAACAAAATTGTTCAATATTACCTTTATTAATTAAATAACGCGTTAGCACCTCAGTACGTAACACATTGACGTAACGAGAAGTTGTAGGGTCTGGATTCCATATTCAGGCCGGGCTCTCTCTAGGGCATGTTCTTAGATTGTACAGCATAAAGACAGTCTTTAGAACCAATTAAACTTTGGGAGACGGTTTCAGATCCGAAAACGACCAAATATCAAGCTTAAACTCAGCCCGGACCTATAACATCCCTTGCTCTTGTGGTTCAAACTACATCGGACAAACTGGTCGTTCCATTGAGTTAAGATTGCGAGAGCACAAAGGTGATTGCAAACGCAGGCGCATAACAAAATCTGCGCTAGCTGAACATACTGGTTTAACTGGGTATAAGATGGACTTTGAGTACTCTCGTACCATACGTACAGCAATTAAAATTGAGAAACAACCTAACAACATAAACAGAGAGGATGATCTTAGAATCAGTAAAGCTTGGACTCCAGTAATCCATCCTCGAACTACTTGTAAACATCATCGATCACACAATCGCGCCCCACCGGATCTGTCTCCTCCCAACGGTGACAGCCAACCAGAACTCCGCCGTTCTGTCCGACTGCCCTAAAAGGGTTTAAATACCTCCGCATCCCAGATTTGAATTTAGTGCTATAATCACTCTGAAAATGCAAGTTGCAATGTCTTGCGAAACGTTAGTTTGTATGGGTTCACAAACAACTAACAGGTTCCCGACAAATAAGATACATAAGGATTAAATCCTTCTCCGCCCCAAGGTTCTAAAGCGCACGGCTCTGTTTAGGCAGGCAGGGCCCACGAACAACTATCGCTCAAACTTTTAGAGTAAATGCTTGTAAAGACAGACATGCTACAGGTCAGCGGTTTGACGCGTTTTAAGCCGAAAATAAATTGTAATATTAACAGCTGTTTGCTTTTTTTAATCTGTAATTTTTTCGTAAAACTGGTTTCCGAACAAAAAGATAAAAACTGTATTCTTTGTTTGTAGTAGACAAAACGGAATATTGAAAATCGAAAATTTATTCGAATATTATTTCCCTTTCCTTTTTGGACGAACCAATCTCATTTTCTATACAATAACATGTCCTTGGGGCACTATCAGGTATTATTTAATATTCTTTCTGCAGAAGAGTTTCTTTAGCAATTGATATTTGAATGTTTTGTTTTGTATTTAGGAGTTTGTGCATTTAATTTCCTTGTGTGAGAAAAATATATTAATTTAGACACTATTTAAAATACTGCAAAAACTGATTTCTAATTTAATTTCTAAAATCAACAGGAAAAATGTCCTAAAACATACGTATTACGTATGTTGTCTTACAAAAATGTTTAATAACATTCCTTTTTTGTGTTCAAGCAGCATGGAAGCGTAAAATTGCAATCTTTTCACTTACAACTATTTTACAATCGCTTACTACACTTTTTCAATCCAATCTGATTCAATCTCACACTCTCATTTTAATTTAATGGTAGAGTAGTTTTGCTCTAATTCCGCCATAGTAAAAATTATTCAAAAAACAATTTTACTGTCTGGGTCATGAAACAGAGACCTGATCTCGGAAGCGAACATGTCTCAAGAGGGTCTTTCTGGCAAGATTGCGAGATTTTCTTATCTGGATTCGTATATATATCAATCAATTTAGTGTGGGTTAAATAAGTCCGCGTAGGCCGCCCTTTTGCACATAAGTTTGTATTAAAGCTAACGCTTCTTCGTCCATGAAAAAACCGTAAATTACCGGCCACTTTAGAAATAAATGCAATTAACATTAATATCTTTTAGGAAAAGTTGCTTGTTTCCTTTTTGGGAAGATAATTACAAAAATGTGGAAATTACAGTTTATTTCCGATTTTTTTTAAGTTTAGTATTAAAATTTGCTTTTTTTTTGTTTTTAAAGTTTATTATACAAAGTGTTGCATGATTTTCTAGTCAAACTTTAAGCCACATTCCTGTTGTAATTGTAAATAGAAAATGTTTAATAAACATAGGTTTTGAAAGGATTTAACGAGGAATTACAGCCTCCCAAACACGGAACAGTTTAATCACGTTTTGATTAAAATCTCCGCCATAAATTCGGATATTAAAATCAAATTTAACGTGGACATTTTACTATAGACGCTTTACACTTTTATTAGTTTTCGTTTAAATCCATTTCACAGGGGCGTAGATGTGGGAGGGTATGCCGTATGCACATTTCTTAACGTGTTTTAAACACCCCCTACATCGACGCCCAAAGTTAATGGATTTAAACGAAAAGAAAAAGAAATTGAAATCATTAATAGAGAACGGATGCAGAGGTATATATCAAAAATTTATTGACAAAATAACTATAAAGAATCCGATTCCGGAAGCGGAAGCTAGACGCAGCATTAGTTTTTTAAACCGATTTTTATAAATCTGAAAACGCAAGGCAATTCCAACACTCTTTTTTCAAACTCTCAAGTTGTTTTTTTTATAAAGAATCATGGGGCTGTGCGGGAGCACAACTGCATGACTCCCGTTCCATTCCGTTACCCGGGCTCAGCGCACTTAGCGTTATTCACCAGTCTAACATGCCCCACCTCGAAAAGACACGAAACTCAACATACACACCATGCACAAGGTCTATGGACACGCCGGGTTAACTTATTCAGAAAATTTTCAGACGTGATGAAGATTTGAACCTACTGCCTAGCTTAAAATTTGTGGTCTAAACGGTTTTTGAAACTTTCTTATTAATGTAACTTTGCTGACCCAGCTGATACGGGAGCCGAAGTTTTATTTATGTAATAATGTTCAGATTTATTAAATATTTAAATTTTTAAAATAAATGTTTTTGCATTTATTAACATCTATAGTGATTTATTCAATATTGAAATATAATTACATGTTTTAAAGATTTCCTCTAATCGATAAACATTTATTAAATATTGAAAGAATTAAAATACATATTTAAAGGCTTATTTTTATTTATAATAATTTACATTAAGCTACAGGTGTGTATATAATATGTGTATATAATATGTGTATATAATATGTGTATATAATATGTACAATAAACATTGGAATATCTATATATTAAATCCGGAATTGTCTCAACTTTACGCGACAACGGGTTTTTACATCTTGACACAGTTTATTTATCATTTTAAACGAATGTTTACGTAACTGCCACGTAGGGCGATGCGTCAGTTACAAGTTATCATATAAAAGCGTGGGGCGAAAACCACGGGTTCAACTAGTATTAATTAAAACGTAATTAAATCGTTCTATTCTCGGGAGGCTGTAACTCTGTAAGGATGCGTTTCCGGGACCATGTTTATTGGACATTTTCTATTTAAACTGGTGTCAGGAATTTGCTTTTTAATTTACCCAGAAGGTGTTTTTTTTGTGAATAAAGAACAATACTCATAAATATTCCTTTAATCTCTTGCATGCAAAATAAGTAAACTCTTTCTGTCTATAAACGACTTATTTAGTTTCCTAGCGCGTATCTAGAAGAGGTTTCGTTTACGAAGTTAAGTAGCACAAGAGCGTTTTTAGCCTTTTTAATCAAAGACGTTCAGTCTCTGAAACTTCGTCTTATTATAACGGTTTTAATGATACCGCAATCATGATCGTTTCAATTCAGCCTCTTTCTTCGTTGTAGAATGTACTCGGATATAACTTTATAATGCATTAAATTTCCGGAAATTGTTAAACATGTATATTTAGATTCGCTTTAGGGGTAGATTTCTAGTTAGTTTATTGTTTGTTTTTGTGATTTTGGTTGTATACCATGAAATATTATAGTTGTTGTTTTAAAGTGCTTCTGTTTGTTTCTGTTCTTTGGTGCATAAATATTAGGGGTAAGTGTTGAAAATCATCATAGAAAAGTATTTATTTTTAGCCTTTTATATAATGCCATACCGGTTCCATCTATTTCATTAAAATGTATCTGTTTTACTTTTGCACAGTTTATGGAAGTAGTTTTTACCGCTTATGCTTTTTTGCAGAGACATCGGGCGTAATAGGAAACATGTTCGATATTAGATATTGGAGATGTCTTTTAAAGAAGAGCTACTCGTGTCCGGATAACGATATAAAATTTTATCTATACACGCCGTAAGTTTAATCTTGAAAATATATTGTAATAAAAATAAGTTGGGAGAATAACTCCTAGCGCTTCCTCTTTAAATGTTAATAAAGCAAAAGGCATAACATAGCAAGGCAGCAAATTTCTAATATTTTGGAATTTTATTAGACGGAAGAGGATGTGCAGTTATACAGTGTGTTCGGACATTCCTGTCCAAAAGGGCGTATATACGTTTAAAAATAAAACGAAAAGGTCTTATAAACATGTTTCCAAAAATGCTTCCCCGAAGGCGGTTAAAGATGACCTCTAAGATTCGGCTTTTTTTGAATAACTGTTGATCGCTTTGAGCTAGGCGCTTCAAATTTGATATACAGTCATCTTTCATAAGTTGCTAGATACCGTGTAATTTTTATCATGATCGGATTCGTGTAACTGGTTATTTCAAGGTCACGTGACTGTTCTACCTTATACAACTTTTTTTGTTGACGTGACCTTGAAATAACCGGTTCTAGGTAACCGATTATGATAAAAATTGCACAGTATGTAGCAACCTATTAAGGATGACTGCATATCAAATTTGAAGTAATTAGCTCGAAGTGATCAACAGTTATTCGAGAAATGCTGCATCTTCAAACCGCTTGTAACTCAGGAAAGCATTTTTTAAACAGGACCTTTTCGTATTATTTTTAAATATACAAATCAATGCATTGCTAGGGGACGGGGATTTCCGAACACTCTGTGTATTGCTTCCTATTTTGCTGATTTGGTTTTATTTAAATAATTTGACTAATTAAACTTTTTATGGGCATGTCAATAAAGATGTGATAGTGCTAGTCATCTAGATGTGAATGGCAGATATTTCGTTTAATGCTTGTGAATCCAATTTCTCCATATTTTTGTTTTCTTTCTCGCTTCGCCTTTCTATTTGTTGCATTAACATTGCATAAATGTTACACCGTATTAATTTTTAAAATATATTGTCTTTCACTATTTCTTTAGTACTAAGTATGTTAAAAATATCCAACAATTTATGTTTTTCCATTTTTCATTATATAGCAACAAATTTAGTAACAATCTGAATGTTTTCGTTTTTTTGCAAATTGTTGATTTTCCTCCGATTATAAAAATTTACAAAAATAATACTTTTAAAACTGATCCCATATTTAGCTTTTCCTGCTGACCGAACCTGAAATTAGTTGAAGTTTAGGATTTTTTTAAGTGCAGAAGTGACTGTGACATCAATAAATTTTTTAAGTACTTACTGTGCATAATGTATTTATAATTTTATTACGTTTTTATATTTTCAGTGCTTGAAAGTTTGGGAAACCCAAGAAATTTTCTTTAAAAATGTTTGTCTGTGGGCGGCTTGGTGGGTGGGTGTAAATGTTAATTCGTTAGCTGTTAGCTCCCACATATCTTTTGATAAAAATGGAATGAAAAATGTAGGGAAATTTAATAGAAAAATAAGTTTCTAACAGTATTTCAATACCAGAAGCGGTGGGTGTCAACGAAAGCAAGCAAGGCAAATTGTAACAGCCCGTCGTTTTATAAAACGCCTAAGCAGATTAGATATAAAAGAAGCATTTTTCGCATCATTTAAAAAAACATTATCGGTTTCTACACAAACCTAAAGACCCCGAAAACGCTCCAACGTTGTTTTAAGAACAAATTGCAGGAAATGGTTAATTACTCTATGCTCTTCTCTCATTTCATAATCTGCCTAGGCGTTTTATGAAACGACTGCTCACGACACATATAAAACGTCTATTTCAATTTTTTTTCTCATAAGAATTTATGTTTTGCAGTAACCGTTGGGACTAGAACTCAATGATGTAAAATCTTTTAAAGCTATGAAACATAATTAATTTTTGTAGTGAAATTTTGGACTTTGCCCATTTTCTTTTAATAATAAAACGGGAGATTTTTTTACCAAAAATAAGCTTGTTTCGTGTGCAATATTTTTTATGTAAATTGATATTTTTTGCGTGTTTGTTGTACATATTTCAAGAAAACAAACCTTATATATATTTAATTAATCATCGTAACTCAATATTCAAGGAAATGCCTTATTTGAATATTTACTTTCTCATTCATTACCACCGTGCTAAAAAAATTCTGCATTATTATTTTCCTATCTATTTTGTTATTACGCATATACAAACTTTTTTTGCTGGAAATAATTTATCAATGGAAGAAAATTATTTTAATTCTCTCGTTTGCTTGTCTATTAATTAACCAAAAGTTATTTGCAACACATCCAACATTTTAACTGCTCTCACACAAAGCGCTGTTTTTCAGTCCCTTGTTTAGTAATTAAATCCCTCGAATTAATCTTGTTTTGCTTTGAAGTTAACAAGCTTGATGGAGGACTTCTTTATGCTAAATCCTAAACCTAAACCACATATCTCGTTGTTTCCCTTCTGCAAAAACCCTTTTATACCACTTTACCAAAAGATAATCTTTGAATTACTTTTGCGTATGACCCGCGTTGTTTTGCAACAAATTTTTCTCTGCAACCTGGGAATTTACCAAAGTAAAGACTGGATATAATTCAAATTTTTTTACAGCGACAGCAGCCATGTCAGAAAACGAATAGACGTCAGAAGTAAATTCGCATTAGATGCGGCCGGCTGGGACCCACACAAAAACAATGTAATAATAATCCATGGTTTTAATGGAACCCATACATCGCCACCGTTAAAACTGCTCAGAAAAGGTAGCACAGAATGAGTCAGAATTTTTCTAAAGTTATAACGAAATTCAAGAAAGTTTTGTGTAATTTATAATTGATTTTAGCGTATCTGTCGCGTCATGATTACAACGTTTTTATGGTCGAGTGGCATCCTTTGGCCAGATTTCCGTGTTATTTGTCAGCTTTATCCAACATGAAGCTCGTTTCACTATGCACTGCTCAACTTTACGCTTATATCATGGATTTGGGAGGTTTAGCCAAAAAAACTACCTGCATTGGACACTCGTTAGGTGCACATATTTGTGGAATGATGAGCAATCATTTGAATGTTAAACAATATAAAATTGTTGGTAAGATTTGTTGGCTGAATTACTTTTTGTGTCAATTTTGTATTTGATATTATACCAAGTTGAAAAGCCACTCGATTTGTCTGGACTGTTTTAAGTCATTCCTAAAATATCCAAATTTATGGTTATTTTTACAACATGTTTCTGATTTTCACTCAACATTTTTTTATTTAAATCACTCTAATCGTTTAAAAATTATGCACCTTCTTCAAGCTTTTCTTAATTCGATACTTTTACGTAAAATATGACAACTGTACTTTTACAATGCAATTAACATTGAATTGTGACCCTAACGCCCTTATTCATTCGCCGCCTATGCTTTTATTACCTAGTGCAATATATTTACGAACTTACGAAAGCGAAACGGACACTAAACAAGATATATTTCAATACTTTGGAGCAACTTCTGTTTAAAGTTTAATTAAATATTAACTTCCTCCTGTTCGTTTATAAAATTCATTCGTGCGGAACAGAGAAAAGCGTGGGTACCTAACATTTATCACAAAAAGGGTTTCGAAAAATGTTATCCTTATTCATATTTAATTTTTTCTTCATGACCATTATCAAATTTTTAGGATTAGACCCTGCACGTCCTTTGGTAGACCAATTTTCAAATGATCAATTTAGATTAACCAGAGATGACGCTTATCAGGTGCAAGTAATACACACAAACGCTGGTCTTTTGGGGGAAACAGGATTGATTGGACATGTGGATTTTTGCGTTAACGGTGGAAAAATGCAACCTGGGTGTAAAGGACATATGATACGTAAGACATTAATGAATTTTTGTATGAACCTAATGTTAGAGAGTAATTCTTGAAAAATACGTTTTAAATTTGTACTGTGTCGTGTAGGAGAATTCCATGTTAGTGGTGCTGCAATCGATGTTGGGTATTTTCTTGTTACCAAAGTACATATGATTCTGCAAACGAGATTAAGTATTAAATTTGTTGACATTTTATTTAAATTTGATTTTGAAAACATTCAAACTAAAATCGTTATAAATTGACGATTTAAAACAGAGATTAAAAGAAACAAATTCCCTCGATTGCAGAGCCATCTGTTGTCGAATCTAGGTAACAACATACACAACATTGATTGCAGCGCCTCCTAGTGAGTATAATTGTCGCATAAATTGTAAAACAAGAATAATATTTATTTATAGAATATTTACCACTTAAAACGTTTTAATTTCTTTTTAATTTGATTTTAGGTCGTTCAAGATGTAGCCATTTCCAAAGTGTTTGTTATTTTGCTCAAGCAATAAAGGATGATACAATGTTTCATGGAAAACCTTGTTCTTCATCTTGTCCTAAAAAATTTTCTTGGGGAATACTTCCTGGAAAAGTTGTGCCAATGGGACCAGATGTTCCTACAACGTAAGTCATTCCATTATTATGGTAGGTAGTAAAAATTAAAAAAAAAATGGGAAAAGAATTTGACCTCTGAAGAAAAATTTTTAGATAAAAAATTAATGTTGGGTTTAATAATTATAATTATTAAAAAAATAGATTTCTTTTTTAAGTGTCGTAGTATAAACATAAAAATATTTTCAGGACAAGAGGACAGTACTGCATACAAATCGATCATGATAATGACTGTGCTTTTAATTAATGTTTTTGTTATTTGTTGTTTTGCCATTTATTTATTTATTTATTTATTGTTCAATATTGAAATAAGTTACATTAATTGTAATGTTTGTTGAGCTTAAATAATAAGTTTATACTACCTCAATTGTATGTACAAACATAATTATTTAAAAAAAAATATTTTTCTTTTTTAATCATCTATTGCACAATTCTAAGTGGTCTGTCTAGTCCAAATACCTTTTTAAAAATTCAAATTTTGACGAACTTTGGGTTGAAATTAGGCTTTCCCCAAATCTCAGGGAGCATGGAGCAGCAGCAGCCATGTGTCCAAAAAACATTTTTTGGGACTTCCTATTTTAATTTCTAATAACTGCATCTACAGATTCATCACCAGAGTGGTGTAATAATGAAATAAATAGTTATTTACGTCACTAGTCCGGGAAGTGACATTAAAGTATGAGTTTAGATGTTTGCGGACGAGGCGATGAGCCGAGTCCGAAATTTTTAAACGAATGCTTTAATAATCACTTCACGGACGTGTATCGTACAAAATTTTATTTCATTACTGTCAAAACCATTTTTTATTTGAATATTTTCTTTTTATAAAAACGTCATTCTTGAAATTTATAATCTGTCAAATTAAACATTCGCTGTTGGTATTTCATTTTAAATCACATCATCCACTTTATATTCGTTGCTTAGCTACAAATAGATGTGTGAACAGTGAACACAGAAAATATGCCTAATATTAGTGTGGAAGGGAACTCAAGTTGTACAATTACAATTAATATTCAAGTTACCTATTTTTTTCTTTTAGGTCTTTTAGGTTTTTGTATTGATTTGAATAAATAAAAATCAGTTAAAAAGTTTAATTATTGAATTTTTCTCCAAGCAGTCCGGGAAGGGCTGCTAAGCAACACTTCCCGGCCTTGGCCTGTAATGTGCCATTTCCCGGACTCAAATCAATGACGTAAAGTGGCATATAGCGTACGGAATGAAATAAAGGTAATTTTATTACCTTACGGAATTTTTTGTTACCAATGAGAATACTTTTTCCAGTGATACTGTTACTATTTAAAAAAAAATCGTGTGGCCAGTTTTTCAGTGTTATATTTTTTTTCCGAAATTTTTGTACTTCATAGCTTTAAATTTTACAATAATGTTTGTGCACAGTAACATTCTATCTGTATAAGGCTATTACGATGAAATATTTGAACTCGATCTGTCAACCTGTTTTTGAGCAACAAGTGAAAATTTTCAATAAATCATAGTGGGCTCCATTTTAAAGCTAGGCGTTGGATTTGCCCTATTGAATTTTGTTACAAATTTATGAAATTTGGCTTGGAAGAAAAAATGCTACTAAAAAAACATATCTAATTTCCACTTTCAGATTTTTTTAAAAGGCCATTTAATTGGTGAATTTTTAATATATTCCTAAATTCCAAAACTCATCGAAATCCAAGTATCTGTTCGGTAGTTATGATGCACCACACACATACCCACCCACAAACATACATCTTTTGGGTTCCTGGCGATGTATTTCCAACAAGTGTGAAAATTTTCATCAAATCAATACTTCCCTATACTGTAAGTATCGGAAAGTAAAAAGTTACGGATAAATCAGGATTACTGTCCAGAAAAATGCTAATTGGGTTTTTTAAATACCCTTAGTGTAAGAACATCACCAAATCAAATTATTTGAAGAGAGGAAAATAAAAAGGAAAATTAACAAACTATAAAAATACTTTATTACAAAACTTGAAACTTCGTTCTACAAAAATACTTTCAGATTTAAAACTGATTTAGAACTTACACAAATTAATGAAGAGACATTGTACATTACAAATCTTCGCGTTGGTTTTACTTAATTAAAAGCAAAGATATCAACAGCAACTAAAACAATTGAGCAAAACAAACTTAAAAGTTATTAAAAATAAAAGCTAACTCGCGATAATTTAATTTGAGAAAAACATCATCACGTTAACTTTAAAAAAAAGGAAATCAAACTGTTTGACAAACCAACCAAGTTACTTTTATTTTTAATTAAAAATGAACACAATATAAATCACTTAAACAGTATTATGTAAAATAATATCACTAAGACAACTTTTGAGCTTAATAAATCTACGCTTAAATTCTAAACCACAGCCTTTTGAAAGCCTGAAATCCAAAAGGAGCTTTCCATCCATCTCTATTAAGTTAGCCTTAAAAATTAGCTGCATTTTTCTGCTATCCACGGTTGAAATGGTAAACTACAAAAATTTAACTAAAAATTTGACAAAGAAAACTAAATACAAACTTGATTCTTACCACTCCCGATGCATCAGTATTCCATATATAATGCATTCTATCCAATAATGATCCCAAAACTTGTACTGTTTTTCCACAGCTCGTTTTAACAAAGAATCGGGTCATACGTCGAATCAAATGTTGGAAATCATTCTGGCAAATAAATTTTGTTATTACGAAAATAGCAATAGAATTAAAATCCTAACCTGTGTAAGAGGAGGTTGTGTAAATTGCATCTGGGAGCTAATGAAAAGATCGTCGTTTTGTGTAGGTTGAGAAAAGCACATGTTGTCACGAGTTTTCAGAAGCTCTGTGAGATTTTCAGGAGTTACTTTCGAGACATGTCGTGGTACTGGTTGAGATAATGTAACTGTAGGTGGTTCGTAGGTTTTACGAGTATCGTTCATGTAGGAAAGTTTTCTAGTTATACCACTGGGACTATCCATTACATCAGTACTTTGTTCTGTGGTGCAGATTTAAAAACAAAAATAATTAAGATTATATAAAAACCAAAATTCTTAAAGTAACTTAGGCCTTCTATACATCTGAACATTCTGGCATAACATAACATTACATTGCGAGGTTCAGGATTAATCAATTAATGTGTAACAAAACCGCAAACATTTGAAGAAATGTGGTGTTCGAGTGATCCATCAGTTGTCCGCTAACTGGTATTCTCTAACAGACCGTCCTTGAAACCACTTCCATTTTAAATGGAAGGCCCAAGTACCGTTTTTTGCTTAATTAGGAAATTTCAATTAAGTGTTGTTTCCACATTCCAACTCTGATTTTCAAATCAACTTTGCCGAAAGGTGCTCTCTGTGTAATCGATTTTGGTTCCAGGGAGCCCCCGTTTCACACTGGACCATCTTCAGATATTATTTGACTTCTTTTAGTACGGTACTTCTAGCCTGCTGGAAGCCTGGAATAGGGCTAAGAAATTGTAAAACAAATTGAAACTTTGTTTGCACCATACGATATTAAAAACGAAACTGCGGGCTTCCCCCGCCGCCGATGGGGGAAGCTAGTAAAATGGTTTTTGGATGAACATCGAAAATCTGAGTGAGGGATCGGTAGTCTTCAGTTTGGGCTTGCTTTACAACGGTTGATGATTTTTTTTATCGTCAGCTTACCCGCAATGCCGCTAGAGGGGCCCAAACTTTATTTCCTTTCTAATAATTTGGTTCGGGGAACGGCACCCGCGCCATTCAACGCGTAAAAGGAGCTGACATAACAAAAAAGTCCAAGTTATAAATCTTTTGCAATACCTCGGATCAAAAAAACTTTCTTTTCCAAAACACAATTTTGGAAAAGTGGGAAATGTACATTTATCAATGGAATGATTTAGTCACTACCCTTGACTATAACATATCGAAAGCAGAGCCCGAGGAGTCGACCCGTTTATGAACGACATTGATTTGAATGAAATTCGGAAAATTGGGCCTTTGGGCAGGCATAGCTCGGCTCTAAATTGAGGTATCATGGTCAACTATTTTTGCTAAATAGCCAATCGAACGGTCTAACGATCTATTATGATTTAAAACAATGTAAAAATTATTTCTAGAGCTGCCCAAAAAAGGTGCTCTAATTTGTATGTTTGGCGCACAACTACAGACAGTTTGCTTCAACATACCGCGTCCCCATCAGGGTCAAAAACATCAACGTCAAAATGTTTTGATTAGTTATCCGGGACAAAGTTAGAAATTTAAAAATATTTGAAAAATTTCGGATTATTATTGAGAGCCTGCATGGAAGAATGTACCCTAGAGCATTCGTGTTACATTATGCGGTTACGTTACGACAGAATGCTCTTACACTTACCACTTAACATTTGGAGATAATGTTCCAACATTTCTGCTTTGGTAATCTAGCTTTATGATATCGAAATACATCACACCGCTATATTGCCAAAGTAAAAACACCAGCAATGGTTGAATCTTGATACCTATAAGAGCAAAAATTAAAACACAAACCTGAAGATGCAAACTTCATTAACATCCATGGATGATGACGTATTTGTTCTATTGATGGTCTGTTGCATGGATCGGGTGTTAAAATTTTTCTGGCCAAACTTAGGAGAGTGTTTTCGAATTTACACCAAGGTGAGTTAAGTAAATACTGGTCTGACACCCACTGCATAAATTCTTCGCAGTCGTGAGTTGGCTCATGCCATGGGAGTTCTACATAAAAAAAGAAATTTTTAAAGCATCTGCATTAAAACCAGTCACAAAATTGCGATTTAACCGCGCGGTTTAGGCGCAGTGTTAAAAATATACGTACTCTTATGTACACCAATGTTGCGGTATAGCGGCATTCATAACAGTACATGTGTTTTTAAAACTGCGGCAGAACTGCCCTGCCGTTAAGATTTAAAAAAATTGTCAACACCTACCTCCTGCTACCATTGCTATTAAAACAATTCCACATGACCAAACATCCGCAGGTTGAGCAAGATATGGTTTACGAAGAACTTCTGGAGCGACATACGGTAACGTGCCGCATCTAAGAAGTTTTTATAACTGTTAGATTCATAATATAGGAATACGGAATGCAAATATACCTTTTGTCTAGCAGTCGTTCTTTTCCTTTTAAACGAAATACTGTGGCCATTCCAAAATCAATTATTTTAAGATTACCACAAGCATCCAATAATAAATTTTCGGGTTTTATGTCGCGATGTGCAATACCTTTCTGATGTAAATATTCTACACCGGCTAGTAGTTGTTTCATGTAATTTTGTGCTTCTTCATAAGGCATTCCAATGTCAGGATCTGTGTTAAAAGCATGTTTATTTTGAAAATATAAACTGTTTGTAACAAATTTTTGTCCGCAAAAGTATTATTAAGCTTAACCATAAAATAATCCCCTACAACTGTTGTGCGTAACCTGGGGAATACGACACACGTAGGAGTCATTGGAAATTCTACAAAGCGAGTTTTACTTTCCTATACTTTCCATATGGAAGTATTGATTTAATGAATATTTTCTATTTCGAGAAAAGCAAGAATGGTTTACAAGATTGTGCGAGAAACAGTATGCCATTTATGCAATTTAAAAAAAAAATGTAGATGCCATCGTGAAGAAATAGTGGCACTAAAAATTTCGTTTTGGTCCAATTGTAGAAAAAAATGTCCCCTTTGATAATACACAGCGTGATTCAGGTTTTCTTAAATAGTCATTTGATTAAATAGTAAATAATCCGAAAATGAAGCCCTACATCAAAATTTGACAAAGGAGGCCTTTTTCTTAAAAACATAATTTATGTAATCCATCAAATTTAAAAAAAACACATTGGCGTACTTTTTATTTTGAAAAAAGGGGCGACATGACCCTATTGCACGCCACTGGACAATCAGATTTTGGTCATACTGTGCAGAAAGATAGCTTCTGGTGCAAAACCAAAACGTACAAAATTCTATTGTGATATTGTTTCCCATTTAAGAGATAACTTAAAAAAAAGAAATTGAAAATTGAACTTTAACACCCTGTAGCTCTGTTTGGAAGCAAAAGGCATAGTGTATTAAAGGTTTTCTGCGTCAAACTGACTAATGTATCGCTTCTCAAAGTTATAACAATAAAAGCTGAATACTTTGTGTATATGGTTTGTTGGGGGTTAAAACACAAATAGAGTAGGTACAGCCTAGGGCCCTTTTTATAGAACAGGCAGTATTACAGAGTGTTATGAAATATTTGGGAATCGCAAAACTATCTTCCATTACTGATGAAACCATGAAGAATTTTTGAATTACAAATTATTTCTGAAGTAAACTATAGCTGTCACCCCTCAGTTACGTGTTCAGATAATTCTAAAATTTTTCACAAAATGAGTTGCATTAAAAGCATAAAGAACTTGAAATACTCTTGGTAAATAAAAGTATAATTTAACAATGCATAAATAAAATAATTAATAACTTCAACAATATCTAACAAACCTATTTTATTAAAAAGCTCTCCACCAGCTGCATATTCAAGATATATAAATTCTATGGACTTTTCAGATTCACGTCTTCTACCATAAAGTTTAATAATGTTCGGATGATTCAGGATGGATTGTATACGCACTTCTTTTTTAACACATTCTTCTGCATCTTTCTGCTTCTTTAAGTCGACTATTTTGGCAGCAACACATTCACCCGAGATTCGGTGTTTCAATAATTTCACTCTACATGCAGAAATGAATTTTTATGTTTCATGTGAAAAAACTAATTATGACGACTTACTCTCCATAAGCTCCTTCTCCTAGGGTTTGAATACACATCCAATTTCCCGTGAAATCCTTGTATTCTTGTCTGTCCATTGTCTGAAAGACTGAGAAATGGAAAATGTTAAAATTTTTGTTAAGTTCTGTTTCACTGCATATAAATTTTTAATTTTCAGTAATTTACTAAAACATTCAAGATTTATAGCGTCAAACTCAAATACATTGAGTAAAAGCGCAATCATTTCTTTGTAAATTATTATTGATCATCCCTTTGGAAGATTTAAAGCACCAAGAAGGAAAATGTAATCTGCAATGTTGTCAACACACAACTTCACCCTAGTACCCCGTAAAAATTCTACTTACGTGTTTTAAATAAGTTATACACAGCTGTCACTCAATTTTAATTTTAAAATTATAAACCGTTAAAATACGACCAGGAAAATTAATTTTAACCTATAACATGACTTTTAATAACCACATTTTAAGCAGTTGGTTTCATTTAATATTTACTCCCGCTTAAAATTAGGGAAAATTCTGTTCGTATTGTGGTACTGCAAAAAAAAATTAAAAGTCACTAACTTACCGGCTCAATAACAGAACCTAAAATTTTTTCTTCGCCTCGACCTTCGAGAACTTTCGTTTTAATTTGTCGAATAGTTTTGAGTTTTATTGTAAAATTCAAGCCTATAATTTGGTAAAGTCGTCCGAAATGGATTTTTTGGAATATTCCGATATTCAGGCCGAAATAAAGGGGTGCATGGTAAGACAACACTTCACTGTTTTCGGGCTTTATTTTTTACTATAATTTTTATTATTAATTTCAGACCCCTGGAAAGCTGAAAATGACGGATCAAGCAGTCATTTTCAAAAACAGCAAGACAGGTAAAGTGGAGCAGTTTCAGGCTTCCGACATTGACGTTGTTAATTTTCAAAACTTCGTTGGAAGTTGGGGTCTTAGAATTTTCTTAAAGAATGGTGTTTTACATCGGTTTGCTGGTTTTAAAGAAAACGAAAAAGAAAAAATTGCAAAATTCTTCACTTCTTCATATAAAAAAGAAACGCTAGAAAGAGAATTAAGTTTGAAGGGATGGAATTGGGGAACAGCCAAATTTAACGGTTCTGTATTAGGCTTTGATATTGGTGAGAAGATGGTTTTTGAAATCCCTTTGAATCATGTTTCGCAGTGTATGACGGGCAAAAATGAAGTTACGTTGGAGTTCCATCAGGTAAATAACTCGGTAAAGTGTTAATGTAAATTTAAATAAATTCTAACCCTCAGAATGATGATGCGCCTGTAAGTTTAATGGAAATGAGGTTCCATATACCGGCCAGTGAATTAGCAGGTGATGTGGACCCCATTGAGGCATTCCAGAAACAAGTAATGAACAAAGCAAGTGTTATTAGCGTGTCAGGCGATGCCATTGCTATATTCAGAGAAATTCAATGTCTTACACCTCGGTATATGATTAAAGTAACCTTCACGTTTCGAATGTTATAATCTTTGTTATTTTTAGTGGTCGTTACGACATCAAAATCTTCCAAGCATTTTTTCAACTTCATGGTAAAACCTTTGACTATAAAATTCCAATGTCCACGGTTCTACGACTCTTTTTATTACCACACAAGGATAGTCGTCAAATGTTTTTCGTTATCAGTTTGGATCCACCAATCAAGCAAGGTCAGACTCGTTACCACTTCCTGGTTCTTTTGTTTGGCCAGGAAGAAGAAACTTCTATTGAACTTCCGTTTACTGAGTAAGTTTAATTTTTACTTGTAAATCTGTTTAATAATTTTGACTGTGTAGGGAAGAATTAAAGGAAAAATATGATGACAAATTGGAAAAGGAACTATCTGGCCCAACTTATGAAGTATTAGGAAAAGTTATGAAGACAATTCTTAACAGGAAACTAACTGGACCTGGAAGTTTTGTTGGGTAAGCACAAATATTTTTTACCTCTGTGGCTGCAAGACAGACGCACCAGGGTTGGCGATTTTAACTTATTTACAGTCATAATTAAAATGTCATCGTATATTTAATAATTTTAAAATTTGTTGCCTTATGTTTAGGTATAGTAGTGTTAGTTATAAACATTCTCAGTAGATGTCGCTCTTATACTTTGTTTAGTTCATGTTCCAATGTGTTTGATCCATTTAGTTGCGTTTTTTTAAGGGATTTGTTAAGACACAAGGGTAAGTAGTTTAAGCTCTAATATTTATTATTTTGCGGTGTAAATGAACTACAATGAAGGAAGTATTAGCACGAATAATGTAGAAATAAATTTCAAAATCAATAAATCTAGTCAAGAATTAACGACTAATGGCATCATCTCTGATAATGATAAGCAAAAAAGTTTTAACAACTAAATTAAATGACAAACAAGAATCTCAAACAGTAAAAAAATTGTCGGAGTATAATATCAAAAAGAATATAGCCGTTCCAAAACTTTTATGTGGCTACCAGATTAGCGTATATTTGAAAGGTACTAGAATCAATATGCCATGCCTTGAACATCTAACGACGTAATTAAGTGAGGTAAGCAGCATTTGCAAATAAATTCGATGGATAGTCTAAATATTATGGAGTTTCATTTTAATGTTTCCATTTGTAATGGGTGAAAATATAAATAAAAATGGGGTTTCTTTAACTACCAATGTTTACAAATAAACTTAAAATTGCTGATATGGAGAAGCAAAGGCATAAAACGGTGCACTACTAGATTTAGCGATAAAGAATACTGCCTAAAACCCATTGCCGTCTCGGTTGTCGGGCGTAACATCAACAATATATTTTATTAAAGCCAAATGAGTGTCCTTTTCTAAATTATATATAACTGTTTTTTTAAATAGAGACATATTGACATTTAGATAAAACTAACAAATCTGCTCATATACTGAAGCAAAGTGTAACTTTGCTTTAAGGTGGCCAAAACCTGGTACTTCTGCCAGTTGCAGAAAGTTCCATATTGATGTTCTGTGTATGTGATATAAATCAGATATAGGGGACCTACGACTTGCAGTGGATTCTGACCCAGTAAAAGCGATACACTTTCATGGACCCAGAGAACTGTTTGACTCTAATTACCATGCAAGCTTATTCAAGGCTTGTCAAGAAATCAAAAATGTCATTGCAGCCAATCCAAACTAATTTTTTTTTCTAGTCATACTGGAACTCCCGCAGTTGGTTGTTCCTTTAAAGCAGCAGCTGGATTTTTATATCCTTTAGAACGTGGTTTTATTTATGTCCATAAACCACCTCTCCATATTCGATTTGAAGAAATAGCATCCGTCAACTTTGCGCGAGGTGGTGGAAGTACTCGTTCATTCGATTTTGAAGTTGAACTTCGATCTGGAACTGTTCATACATTCAGCAGCATAGAAAAAGAAGAATATTCGAAACTGTTCGACTTTATTACTGCAAAGAAAATTCATGTTAAAAATAGGGGCAAAGTGAGTTATTTAAATTTCTAAACTTATTGGTTAAATAATAATTGATAACTTTCAGGATAAAGGCAGACATGAAGAAGACTTTGGAGATTCCGATAATGAGGCTGAACCTGATGCTTATCTTGAACGTGTCAAAGCAGAAGCACAAGAACGAGATGCTAGTGAATCCGATGAGGAGAGTACAGACGAGGACTTTAATCCAGGACAAGAAGGAAGTGATGTTGCTGAAGAATTCGATAGTAATCCTTCTACTACTTCTGATGAGGAATCTGGTGGTTCTGGTAAAAAAAAATTTTCTCGAATCTGCTTGTTTAATTAAAACAGCAACTTAGCCTTGTATTCAAATATGAATATGTTTAATAATCACCTTCTCAGATTTTATTACAAATAATCACATTTTTCTGTGTTGTTTAGGTACCGAAGGTAAGGAAAAGAAACCAAAAAAAGAAAAAAAAACCAAAACGGTATCAGAAAAACCACGCAAACACCGCTCAAAGAAAGACAAAGACAGCAACAAACCTAAGCGTGCTACAACAGCTTTCATGCTATGGCTAAACGAAACGAGGGAGCAAATCAAGTCCGAAAACCCTGGCATTAAGGTTACTGAAATTGCCAAAAAGGGAGGTGAAATGTGGAGAGAATTAAAAGACAAATCCGAATGGGAGAAGAAAGCGGCTAAAGCTAAAGAAGAATATGAGAAAGCCATGGAGGAATATAAAGCTTCAGGTGCAGCCGCTAGTTTTGCATCTGCCAGTACTGAAAAACAAAAGTCGAAAAAGCCAAAACCATCACCTTCATCAGCTCCACCAAAAGCTGGTGGTGGTGCTGGAGCAGGAACATTCAAAAGCAAAGAGTACGTCAGTGATGATGACAGCAGCTCTGATGAAGATGAAAAGAAACGCGGCCAGGATAAACGTAAAGGAGCCGACAGTGGCGAAGAACAAAAGAAAAAAAAGAAGCCCAAAACAAAGAAAACTGACTCTGAAGATGAATCAGATAAGAAAAAGAAAAAACCACAAGCTAAAGCTAAAAGTAAGTCTGAATCAGAAGAGGAAGCAGAAAGCACTCCTGCTTCTAGTAACGCTGATAGTGATTAAGTATGCTGTGTTAACGTTAGGCATTATATAAAGTTACAATTTAAGGAAAATTTTTGTATTAATAAGTTAATGTGTATGAGATGTTAGTTGTGGTAAATGAAACTTTTTTTCTATGCAAAAGTATTTTTATTTTTAGGAGGTTAAGGTGGAATACTCATTTTAATTTATTGTAAATAAAACAATTCTCAAGTTCAACAGATTTTTCTATTTTAGCCTTATATGTATTTCGACATGTTGACATGTAATTTTCAGACGCAAGATGAATAATAAACAGTTGGTGTTGCTACATGTGCATCCCGATGACTTGATTTGTCATTTCAAAACTTTCAATAATGGTGAATTTAAGAGATCAATATGCTCATTCAGGTAGAGAATGTTTGTCAATCTTAAATGCTTCTAGTACATCCAACTTAACGCTTATCATCGCAAAAGTGTAACATTTTTATAGTGTTATTAGATCTCATTGAATGATTGTGTTCTAGTAAGTGTTTAGCGTAATTGGATTTATGTGAGCGTTTGTATTTGTAACAACGTACTTACATCGTTACAATCAACATGAAATAAATTCGCCAAATTTATAATTCTAGCAAAAAATAACCTAAAATATTATTAAGTTGATCTTAATTTCGTTTACAAAAACGCGAAAGTATTTAAAACTGTCCAATAAAAATTTTGTATTTCAAAATGTCCCGTAAAAAAACCTTTTTGTATTCTAAATTATCCACTGAATAATTTGTCCCTACAATATAATCTGATTTAATACATACTTACAATTAGGTAAATAAAATAGCAATAATTATCTCTAAATTTACTAAAAGTTGTATTTGTGAATAAAATAGTTATAAAATTGACAACACATCTGCTTTTGAAGTGCCCCCCTAAATTTAACTTGGCTCCCCAAAACAAAATTTCCTAGTGCCACTACTGAATTAAAAAAGTTTGACTTATGCGAACTCAAGTTAATTATCATTTATACGGTCGGCTGCTTGTGTAATAGTAAAATAAAATGGTTCAAAAGAGCGTGGCATATAAATGGTCACATTTTTTAAAAGTACTACCATGTTAAATCGTGCAACAGATTTTACGTATAACTTAATGAATTAGAGTACACTCACAGTTTTTGTTTACTTATTGAATATTAACGAGTTTTGTTGCTGTTCTGAGACTAAAAAGCAGGACACTGATTATGATCCAAACGGCGTGCTTCATATAAAAACAGAACATAAACCTTTAGTAAAAATAAAAAGCAAACAACTTCATGGTAGTATGTATTTCCACAAAATCTTGATTACAAATTCTGATAACAATAAATGTGGATTGTATGTATACATTTCACAAGTGGATATCGTTCTTCTAAATCAATGTTAAAAATATATAGATAAAGTGCAGTGGAATGTATACATATCGAAAAAAGTCTGTTCTTTAATACTCGTGTGGAATATCTTAAGAAAACTAGTGGAATTCTAAAATAAAGCATTACATTACATATAGCATTTAACAAATTTTCATTACATATTTTCAACAAATTTTGCAATCTGTAGTTCAAGTGCCTTCATAAAATTAAAAGAAATTACAGAGAGTTAAAATTTTTCTATTTACAAAATTTAATTATTAAAAATAGGTATATCTGCATAATTTCACTAAATATGTAAATAAATATGAAATTAAATGTAGTGCAAAAATGATTTAAGTAATTGCACTGGCAATAAACGTGCATAACAATACATCTAACAGGATGAGTAAACAATATTCCTATTTAACTGCAGCATGATGCTGGGTTTGGGTCTTTTCCTGATCGTTTAGTGATGTTGACGCGTGTAAATTCTTCCGCAACTGTTGGATGAATTCCCACAGTATTCATTAGCGTTGCCATTGTCAAGTTACACCTAAAAATTAATTTATTTTTGTTCGTTAAATTTTCTCTCGTACATGGTGAAAACAAAGAAAAAAAAACTACTGGATTTTGTAACAATAACATACTTAATAGCAGCTGAAAATCCTTGAATCACTTCTCCAGCTTGTGGTCCAATAAAATGTAGGCCAAGAACCTTTTGGTCTCCTTCACGCAGAGCAACTGCCTTCAAGTAACAATGTGCTATAGACTTTTGCGGTACAAAAAATTCTGTTGGCTTATAATAAGCATGATACACTTCAATTTTATCAGCACCATATCTGCTTACAGCTAGTTCTTCGCTTATACCTTTAAAAATAAATAAAAAATAATCATAAACGTTACGACTAGCGCTGTCGAAAGACTGGTTTTTTCAGACCAGTTCTTTTGGTTGGTTTTTAAAACCGTTTTTCAGGCCAGTTTCAACAGTGGTTTTTCCAACAGTTTTTTTTTAAATCTATAAAACACTCCGTAAGAAATTTGACCGGTTAACCATTACCAGTCGACAGCACTACTTACGACTATACCAAATTTTGAGCTTCTTACCTACAGATCCATACTCTAAAGGAGAAAATATTGTAGTCGCAACATTTTCATAATCCATTAATTGAGTGGAGTTACCGAACAAACGTCTAGCTAATAATCTTCCTGCATGGATCGCCACTGGTGTTAATTCAGGTCTTTTCTAAAAATATTAACATTTCAATGATTTTATTACGTTAATGAACTGCAATAACTTACAAATAATACGTCTCCCACGGCGTAAATATGTGGAACATTTGTTTGCTCATTGGTGGCATCGATTTTCTCACCTTCTCCTGCAATTTGCACTCCTGCTTTATCTAAATGCAACTCTCTTGTAAGTGCTCTTCGACCCATGGCGAATAATACGGTATCGAAAGTATCGGAAAATTCGTCTTTATTTTGATTGGTCCATTTGACCAACAGCTTGCCATCTTGAAGTTTTTCAACAGATTGTGGCAGACATCTGCAACAATTATATTAAATTGGAAAGTTCAAAATTTGGTACAAATTATTAACAGACTTTAATAAAAATTTGACGCCTTTTTCCCTCATGGATTCATGAATGATCTCTGCCATCTGTTGGTCAAATTCTCTTAGAACTACTGATCGCACCATAACTGTTGCGTCATAGCCCAAACCATTCAAAAAGCCGGCACATTCAATTCCAATGTCTAATCACTCATAAGAAATTTATTGTATCAAAAAAAAATTATGAGAAACGTAAGATTAAAGGATACATCCAGCACCGACAACAAGCGTCTTTCCGGGTGGCTTTTCTAAGCTAAAGATGTCATCACTGGTAATACCATACTCTACTGCACCAGGAATGTTAGGGTACCGTGGTCGACCTCCTACTGCAATTAGGATATTTTTTGCAGTAAGGGTTCGTTCTCCTTGTTTTGTCACTGTGTGGATTGTGCGAGGATCCTTAAATATTCCTAAGCCGTTTATGTATTCAACTTTTCTAAAAAAAAATCTTGGTTAGAAGAAATTGTTCATGGCATGTTCCTGTTTTTAATATTTTTTAAACTAATTTAAATTTTTTTAGTTATTAGTTTTACTTAAAATTTTAAATAATACTTACTTATCCCTTAAATCTACCCTTGTAACCCAATTAACCGATTTGATGTGATTTTGAACAGCTTCTTTCAACGTGGGCCAATCATTCTTAATATTCTCAGGTTCAAGTTGCCAGCCATATGCTTTAGCATCCTGTAAATTTATAATCTTGTTATTTATTCAAAACGGTGTTTCTTTATAACTTACATGAATCGCTTCACCTAAAAGCGCAGCTTGGTGGAAAAGTTTTTTGGGAATGCATCCAACGTTCACACACGTTCCACCTAAGCCCCATTTGGTCCCTAGCGGCGTTGGAGTTACATAATCTAATACAGCTACTTTAGCACCCAAGTTACTGGCTTCTTTGGCAGCTGCCAGCCCGCCAGAGCCACCACCGAGAACCACGAGATCGTAGTCTGAAGCATCTCCTGGAAATTTAGGTTTACTAGATTCTTGAGACATGCTTAGTATTTTAATGGCATTTGTAATATTAATGAGGTGGATGATACAACCACAAGCGCTGCTTTAAACGTGTTGAAAATCCACATTGATATGGACAGTTTTGCATAGGAAAATTATAATAGTAACAAGTTCTTGATTCAAGTGTTGTAATTGGGTTAATTGTCTTGCTTTATCTTGGATGATAATAATTAGGATTTTCATGAAGCGTGACGCGCATTTTTGACGCGAAAACTATAAATTTGAAGGCTAGAATGCTTGATACTTACTGTTGCTATAAAACCGGGCGAATTTTTGAATATTCACATTTTGTATAAAAATACTCTGTCTTACTAGTACATGAGCGGTTCCCGGAAAAATATACCGACCGAAAGAACGAAATCCGGGTATCGCCATTTAATGTGACCTTGACTAGGTTCCACTTAGGTTATGATCTCATACGACAGCGCACACAAGCTGATATAATCAAAAAAACATTAACAAAAAATACTTCTATCTAATTACAGTGCAAAAACCACAATCGGTGTCTATTAAAAACGATGAAATCAATTTTAATAACCGGTTGCAACCGCGGTTTGGGGTTAGGTTTAGTGAAAAACTTGGTGAAAGACTCAAATCCCCCAACGAATTTGATAGCAACTTGCAGAGATACAGAAAAGGCCGAGGTAAGACGTCACAAATAAAACGAGTTTGTGGAAGTAGGTCATAGTTTCACAGAATTTAAATAAGCTTACCCGTTGGAGCCATTTTTAAACACTTTCAAACTAGGCTGAAATCGTTAAACAAAAACGCAACGTTCTCCGCCTGTGGAAACACTTACTGTGCGGTCTACGATTGTGGTTCGAATTATTTATTGCATTAGTCTACTTGACCTTCCTTTTCTACCAGGTGCAATCAAGTAATTTGATGGCGCAATCGTGAATGGCGAGAACACTTCCGCCGCCGAACAAATGGCATCCTCCAAAAAAGAACTGTACCTGCGCCATCTATCAGTCATTCGTGAAGTGGGGTATTTCCAATTTTCCCTCTACTCCATAATTATCTAATTTAATTTTTCTTTTTTTCACAATTCAGGATGATAAGCTAATCTAACGATAAACGATCATTCTAGAACTTCTGGCATGAGGTGTGCAATATTCATTTGTGCAACTAATGCTTTTGATAGCTGAGAAAAATCCGACAATAAAGGAAGATGGGTTTAGTTTTAAATTATTCAAACTGAAAGAACACGTAATTACTTGCATATTGATATATGCATGTGAAGAGAACCAGATGTTCATTCTAAAATTAAACTGTTATTGGAAATTGCAAAGTTTTCATCATAATAATTAATAATAGACGTGACTTGCAGGATTTAGAGATTATTTTTATTTTCTATCCATTTTACTTGTAATTGTTTCAATTATCGTATTTTATTCTGTTTTGTCATTGCTTATCTTATTGTAGCAAAAGTCCGGGACAATAAATAACAGTAACCTTCGTTTTTTGTCAAAATGTAAGACTACTACGTACAATTTTTTCTTCGTTTTAATGATTGTTTTGTCGTCCTAACCAGCATACTGAAAGTCGTCATCAATCGCATGTGTGCGTTCGCCGCCATATGAAAAAATGGCGCGCGTTTAGTTTTTACGATTTACTTATCGTTGATACTACGGAAAAATGCTTAATACAAAAGTTGAAGAGCATGACATTGCGTATCGAGTATAAATCTCCAATTTTTTCTAACAATAATCTTTACGGAAATACGGACCATTTTGTTACAATAGCGTCATTGGTGACTGCAGCGTCCCATGATATTACCCAAAACATACTTCACCAAATCAGACTCTAACGCTTATTCGTTTCCAGAAATAAAGAAACGAGAATTTTCGTCGGGCTACATCGTGGAAGGAGGCTTCATATGATATGCTCGTGATCTGGGCCTTCCTGAGTGATGTGAAATAGAGCATAGAGCTTTTCATTCATATTATATCAATTTTATGCCCTTCAATTTTTATATTTAACATTTTTCTGTAGTATTAACGATAAATGAATAAATTGCAAAAAAATCGGCACTATTTTGCAAAATGGCGGCGAACGCACAGAATCCAGAACCAGGTGCCGCACCGACTCGTTTGCATCTGACAATGGGAGGTAATCTTAAAATTCAACCATCTAGTGTGAACCTAAATTTTCTTTTCTTCTACATCGAAAACTGTAGTGGCCCGATGTACAAACGAATATGCGCCTTATAATGGTCGCGTAAATATGTGGTAGTAGCGGAGGATTGAGATTGATTTGTGACAAATTGTGTTCTAAGAAAAATTCTAATAAAACTATATGCGTGACATTGTGGCACTTTTTGTTACCTTCACACATACCTCATATTGGTATCAATATACGGCACTGCTTTAGTATATCTAATGGCTTTGGCTTAACCTCGATTGCAGAGCCATCTGCTGCCGCACCTAGGTACTAACATAAAATTCCCAACATCGATTGCAGCGCCCCTAACATGCAGCAACATGCATGGAAACATTACTTTCCCATTCATACTGGAAGTATATACGAAAGTAGCTTTCATGAATGCAGATTTCTCTATTGAGCCGTCACAATTTAGTTCATCTGCAATTTATTTTCTATTTCTATTTTATATTAGTATGTTTTTGCTTCTGCTAGACTTGGGTACGAGGCAGGTGCCTCAATTTGCCAGACCCCTAGACGGATGGTCGGATTTTGATGAGTTTTTGAATCTGTAGGTATATCAAAAACTCACCGACAAGATAAACTTTAAAAAAAATCCGAAACCGGAAGCGGAAGTTAGATACGTTGTTTTGATAGCATTTTTTGCTAAAACTAAATTTTGTAAATTGGTAAACGGAATCTGATAGAAGACTTTAGGGCAATCTATTTTCTCGAGATATCTACAAAAAATATTTAATTTTACAATGAAAATGTAATGTTTTACTTTGTTTTCGAACTTTTTAGCTTTAAAATGGCAGCCGCGATGAATTTTTGAAAATTTTGACTTTAGCGTCTTATTACTCAAAAACAGGTTGACAGATCGGGTTCAAATATTTTATCGTAATAGCCCTAAACAGCCACAATGTTATTGTCCACAAAAAATTTCAAAAAGTTGAAAGATATAAAGTAAAAAAATTTTGCTATAAAACTAATCACACGATTTTCTTTAAACTTTGTAAGCTCATAGAGCTTCTTCAAGGGAATTTTTTTTAAGAAGTCGAACCTGGTACCTTAACTTCAGAATTGTTTTGATTTGAACTTTATATGTATAGTGTAACAGATAACATTAATAACTTAATCTACCACGTTATTAGATAACAAATTGTATACATTTATTTTTAGACTGAAACTTATATTTTACGACGTTAGAGGTAATTATAGGTGACAAGTTATTCCATTATTTTATAGTGAAATATTTATTAAGTTTCTAAGTAATAACTTTAGTGACGTATGTCACATTGAAGTGTGGCGATGAGCACGTAAATTGTAACACTTTAATTATAAAAACGATTATCGATCTTTTTATTAATATTCTTTATCTACTTATGGTTATTTATTATTTACAGGAACTTCGCTACATAGCAGAGTGCCATGAAAATGTTCACTTATTGCAATTAGGTAAATGAGTTGTTGCTATTATCTTTCATATTTTTTAATTGCGTGATACCGAATTATCCATGACGTGCTGAAAGCTCTTAAGGGAATTAGTTTGCTAATGTGGTTTTTCAATGTGACAGCTTGAAAAATTATAACTATATTTTGGATTAATAATAGACATTTGAGTTTTAATCATTTACATGCAACAGTTGTTTAAAAATTGAAAAATTATAACTAATTTTTTTTAATTTGTATTACTAAAATATACGATTTAAAGTCATAAAGTGGAGGGGAATATACAAGTTGTTCGACATTATCTGGGCGCCATTGCTAACTTCGTTATCATTAGAGCTACGTAGTCGATTAAATTAAAATTATATCAGATTTTTTCGCTGATTACGATGCTGTATTTAAAACAACAATTCACTTTTATATTCAGAATTTAATTTCTTTTCAGGATATTCAAAAATATACAGGGTATTCCGTTTGAAAAAATGTTATTTTTTTGAATATATCTTAAACGCGACGTTTAATTGTTTTTTGATTACAGCATCGTAATCAGCGCAAAATAGTATATTAAAACACAAGTTGCATAAGGCATTGTCTTAACGTACGAGTCCAAGATTGAAAAACGAGGGAGCGTAGCGACCAAGTTTTTCAATGGACGAGTGCGTCAAGACGCCTTATGAAACGAGTTGTTTATACTATTTTTTCTATTGAGGAGAATTAATGAAAAAATCTTATAAAAAATTGCTGCGATCAAATTTGCTAAATTTAGAATGTATATGTTGACATACATACTAAATTTACCAAATTTGATCATGAATACCAATCTTTGTTGGTGAAATTTTACTAAAAACAATGCTTTAAAAGACTCTCTTAAAACACTGTTTTTTAGCTAAAACAGTGCTTTAAGCATAACCTTAAAAAACCGAAATAGAAAAAGTTATTTTATGTTGATTTAACCGACTTCGTAACTCTAAAAATAACAAAGTTAGCAATGGTGCCAAGATAATTTCAATCACCCTGTATATCATGTATTTCGAAAAGTTTCAAAAAACGCTTTTGATTTTGCATCTGAGTACATAAATAAGCAAAATAATGTATTTACCATTTCGCAAATATGGAAAAATGCAGGAATCAAACACCATACTGTCTTTTTTCTTTTTTGCAAGACGTACTAACACTACTATGGCACTAATAATTTGTCTAAATGAGTACATTTGGTTGAAAACTAAAATAAAATTGTTCAACACGCGTACATCGGAAAAATTTCTTCTTCCGATGTGAATAATAGATATATTGATTTTATTAAGTAATTAAATGACAAAGATCTATTATTTTCATTTCCATTATTGAAGCATATAAAAAACCTCATAATATATTGATTTATTCTATTTTTTATACCCAAACCCAAGAGCTTTCAGAACTGTCAATATATATACCTTAAAATTTTTTACGATTATCCTTTTTTAAACAAATTTTCATTTAGATTTAAGAAATTTCGATAAATACAAAGAATTTTCGAAACAAGTATCCGATATTGTCAAAGACGATGGGTTAAACGTTCTCTTCAACAACGCCGGGGTTTCCCCCAAATTCACCCGGCTAAATTTGGTTAAAGTCGAACAACTTATGGACACTTTAACTGCTAATACTGTAGCACCCATTATGTTAACTAAGGTAAACAGAAAATGTACCTTTTTTTTATATCTATCTAATTTTGCGAACATTTGACAGGCTTTATTACCATTATTAAAAAAGGCATCTTCAAATAATTCCTCTCAACCCTTAGGAATACAAAGAGCAGCTGTCATAAACATGAGTTCCATGTTAGGATCCAATGAACTGAATAGCACAGGGGGTTTGTATCCCTACAGGTGCTCAAAGGTAAATTTAAATCAAAAAAGTGTTTATATATGAATATTCGTTATTTTTAGGCGGCCTTAAATATAGCAACAAAGTCCATGAGTATCGATTTAAAACATGATGGGATTTTAGTGATGTGTTTGCATCCTGGATGGGTAAAAACGTCCATGGGAGGTACCAATGCCCCGATGGAAATTGACGAGAGTACTTCAAGTATTGTTCAACTCTTGTCAACTTTAGAAGAAAAACACAATGGCGGATTTTATCAATATGATGGGGAAGCAATGGCTTGGTAGAGTTTAAAAGTAGATTGTGTATTTTGTTTAAGAATAAATATGTAACCTATCAATGAGTTTATTTATTTCCCAAACCTTCAGCAAGATGAAATATAAATAGCGTTTTGTACCTTTATTATTAATGTAAAAACACTAAATAAATAATTTGCATTCTTGAAGATCATGAAGGGGGAATTACAAAAGTAATGCCTTCTAATGTGCGGCGAGGACAGTTGCAAGGCAACAAACCAATATTTGTGTGTAAAGGGAACTCGCTAAGTGAATATCTGCATTCACTACCGCCCTCTAGGCACAGCACACGAAATGCCGTGTTGCAAAAATAAATCAGAAAAAGATTTTGGTTGTAACTATAGCTAGGATAGACCACTACATGTTTCGTTCTATTGGAACTCGTCAGGTGGACTCTAACACAAACGTTGCGTCCACCTGACAATTTCTAATAGAACAAAACCTGTAGTGGTCCCTAGCTATAGTTAAAACCAAAATCTTGCTATGATTCTTGAAGATAAATAAAATTTTAACTATTTTAAATTTTGTCATTAGTAACAATTTTTATATTTAATTTGTAATAATAATAAAAAAACAACAGTCACAAAATTTACGTCGAGTACTGGGAAAAATAATCTCGGACGTCCTGTTTTTCTGGACATCCTAGCCAAATTTGAGGAGTAGGCAATGGAGAAGATTCTGTTACAATTACCCAATCATTGTCGAATTTCCAAAAATATTTGTCTTGGAAAAAATAAGTGTAACCTAGAATAATTACAATATTATTGTTATTGTTTAAATTTTTTTTCGTTTGGCAATTCACCATCTTTCCAGGTGGTTGCAGCATCCAAATTATAAGGAACGCCACGCCATTTTTCCATGTGTTTTGGATAACCCGGGTCCATAGACATTGTAGTTTCATTGTATCTCCAAAACCGATCGTTTTTGTAAAAGTAGGTTTTACCTGAATTAAAAATTTTAATTAAATCTCTCTGCACTCAGGTATGAGTATTAACCGTACCATTTCTGCCCCATATTTGCACTGCGTCGATTTTGTCCAAGGTCTTAGGCAATCCATAGTTGGATAAAGGCTGTGGACTGTTTTCGACGAAATCTTGGCCATTGTACACCCAGTATTCACCGCCTAAAAATGGAAGGATGTTTTGTATAAGATGTGCAATATTACAAAACCTTTACCAGTGAAGAGCACGATCATTCCATCGGGTCTTTCATAGGCTGCATCAATATATTCCACGGTCTTAGGTAGTTTTGGGAACATCTGGTGTACTGGAACTGGGTAACCTTCTTCTATATGGTGTTTCTCTTTAAGTCTCCAAATGTACTAAAAAAAGACAGCTTTAAAAAATAGGAACTGCAGATTTCTACCATGAATCGTCAGAAATCTAACCGTCAACAAAATAATGCGAAAATATATCCATGGAAGTTAGAAGCTCTGTAATCGGTGTTGCTATGCGAGGTTAAGTATTAAATTTATTTCTTCTAATCTTTGCTTTAAATCATCCATTTGAAAAGATTTTAGGTTGAATGTTTTCAAAATCAAATTTCAACAAATTTAATATTTAACCACAGTATACTTATATATACAGTAGCGAAAGTGCCCATATAACGCCTGGTAAGCCTTAACTAGTGGCGCTCCAAGCGGTCGACAAGTTAAACTATCGTTTAAATTATGGCGGGTTTTAAATTCTAATCCAGTTCGTTGTTGTTACCATATTTTTAATAAGCAAAACAGAAAAATTACGAGCTACATTATATAATGGTTTTTAAATAATACAAAGATAATGCCAGTAATATGATTTATTAACATTTATAAACTGCGAATCTTCAAAATGCAGCGTGCACAAAGTGCAGTTTTTATTCAAATATCCAACCTCCTTTTCGCGTTAATCTTCACGTCTACAGTTTACAACCCCCTGTTTTGATCTAAAACGACGAGAAAGTTAAACTTTAATGTATTAATATTTATCAGAATTTATTACCTTTTTGGATCTTTGGGAAATGTAAAAAACTAAGGTTAGGATTCTTTCCTTCGTTGTTTTCGCAGTTTACGGCGGAACATGCGCTCCCTTTTGAGACTCTCATAATAGATTGGTATATCACTAATCACATTTTTATAAAAACACTGGCAAACAACTTGAAAATTGTTCTTATAACGTTCAAAAAGCAGAGAAACACTACTACCGTCAGCTGTCAGATTTTAGTGTAACTTGTTCGCCGCTTGGTGCTATAATTACCATAAATGACCTTTACTTTCGCTACTGTATATATAAGTATACTGTGATTTAACCTTGATTCCAAAGCCACCTGTTGCCGAGCCTACGTAACAACATAAAATACCTATCATCGATTGCAGCGCCCTCAACGTGCAACCCTTCCAAACAGCGATCTTCTAAATATAATTCCAATTGTTGTGTTCTTATTTTACTTACTCGATCCTTAAAAATAAAAAGTTCACTCCTCAAAGTGGCAACGGCATCAAAGTGTCCTTCACAAATATCCGGCACTGATGTCGTATTCGTGGAAGGTTTTCCATGTTTCTTCTCATGTTTCTTGTGATCATCAACGGTTTCAAAATCACCTTCATAATTAACAGTCGAGCTTTCAGGGCCACCATGTCTCCTTGGTGTACTTTCTTCAGATTCCCAAAATGGATCATCTGGATCCATATCATCATCTTCATTTGGATACCCACCCCTAGGAGTTGTTTCTTCTGTATTCCGTCTAGGAGTTGTAAATTTTGAATCGTCTTCAAATATACTTTCAGTGGTTGTTTCAGGTTCGGTTGGGGGAACTTCTCTGTCAGCTGTGTCTGGTATTCCTTTAACTGTTTTGGTTCTTCAATATAATTTATTGTTTTGTTTTATTTACATACTCACTGTAAAGTTCGTACATGCCTAAAATATCGTCGTAATCTAAGGCAAAATCAGAACTGTAACCGTTGTAGTAAGGAAACATAATGGAGCTTTCTACGGGAGAATGAGAAAGCCCTAAGGAATGACCTAATTCGTGCACTGCCACTGTGAAAAAATCCGTACCTAAAACACGCCATTTGAGTGAAATGCTGTTTTTAAATTTATTTAGAAAAATGATATAAGATTTAAAAAGTTTTCTTCACCTTCTTCCGTTTCTTCATTATATATGACCCAATCTTCGTCATCGTCAAAATGTATATCACCCGACAAAGCTTGTTTTTCATAAGGAAAGAAAGCATGGGCCAAAATATTTCCTGGTCCGTCAAATGGGAAACTATATCAGCAAAATGAGTTATAAAGAATTCCAATTTATAAGATGTTCCAATTACCTGTCACCATGAGGTCCTCTTGCAAAAGCAACGATGATGTCCGCGTTTTGGTCACCAACGCGTGTAAATTTCAGTCTTCCGTATCTGCCCCACATATCTAAAGCTTGCTGAATGTATTTGGCTATGGTGCTTTCTCCTAATTTTGGGGTCCAATTTGCTAAACTGAAATAGCGTTATTTTTTTGTTTCAAATAAGTAAGACTTTTCGTTTAAATTGTTTCAAAACACTATAAAGTCATTGATGAAGTGTTGAGCAAAAGGAAAATTTACAGTAATATACAAACATTATTCAATCCACCATATTCAATTAGGATTGTTACTGAATAAATAATCTGCGGATGGCAGAGGTACGGTAAAATTTTATAGGAATAATGATCTATATTCCTTGAGGTTTTCGCGGTTTTCCGAACTGTAAATATTACAATTTACTTTCGGCTTAGATCGCGTCGTCATTTGAGGACTACAACCAGCATAGTCATCAGGTAAGGACCGACCTGTAGCTTGTCCGCTTTTACAAGCATTTGCTCTAAAAGTTTGAGCGATAGAAAATAATAATTTATTTGTAGTTTATGAAATTTTTTTTATTATCTTTGTCTTACTTTATTGTAAATTACCTGAACAACTTTTAACGTCTATGAAAAATTCTGACGTCAAGAATTCGATTACAAAATTTAATAGATGAATATTATTATCTCAAATTCGATAAAAAATAAAATTAAAAGAAGTCATAAAATCAATTTCCGACGTCTTAAATTCATATTGTGACGTTTAAAATTCAATTTTTGACGCCAGAAATTTTTTATTAACTTGAGGAAACTGTAATTTATTTTGTTTGTTACAATTCAAGAAAATAAAAGAAAACGGCGTTTCATATAAGTCTTAGCAGCAGAAATAGGTTGATATATTAAAAAAAATCTTTACTTACAAATAAGTAATGTGTCGTTTTTGCCAACCTTTGGAACCAAGAACAAATCGTTTCGTTCTGTGATTTCTTATAACATCGGGAACTCCACAACGAGGGGATTTCATTAACTAGAACGATTCTCAAACATTTTTTAATTGCAGATTCTGGGAAATATCATTCGGATCGGTACCATTTATTGACTGGTACCATATTAACCAATGAAAAAATTCTCTTACCTGCAAAGTGGCATTATCAACTATTCCCGTTTGAGGAATAGCTCCAAATTTTTGGACAGTTTTTATTGCATCTGTTATGGCTTCTTCACTATAAAGAGCTTCAGAATCTCCAGTTCCTTCTTCTAAATATCCAAAACGTTTCATGAAATTAAACTGTAAAAATTGCTATTTGTAAAAAAATAGATCAAGATCAAACATGAATTTATATAAAAATTGCAACCTTGAGATTACGCATTTTGTATTTGTTTAAACATTGTTGTGTAGGAACTATAATTAACCTGATGCAAAATCCTCGTTTGAGATTCAAAAATATGGAAACTAATTCAAATTTTGACTCTTTTTATAAACAAATACTAACTATTTTTATTTATACGATTCTAATAGAATGTGAACAATTTGTGTTTTATCAAAATTTGTCTATTATAACAGTATTGTTTTAAATATTTTAAAAAAATGTTAACTTACAGCTTCCATGCTAGGTATGCTCAACGATGGTGGAGAAGTCATTTTTGGCCCCAAAGGTAATCCCAAAACTTGCACGAACAAACATATTAGTGGAATAACGTAATAATTACCACAAAGATTCATTTTAACTGTTGTTAGACAAACTTAAACAGACAATGAATTCAAACAATGCGTAATAATAGTCAATGTTATTGGCATAGTTTTTAATGAATACATTAACTTAATTAAAGCTTCACATTAATTTTGATTTTTAGAAGCGTTTAGAGGGCTTTAGCTCAACCTCGGCCACTGATTTAGCAATTTATTGAAGATTCGAAGACTCATTATTTTAATTTCAACCTCTTCTCTTGCTAAGAATGTTGTTACTGCGTACGGAAAAACAGGTTCGGCTTTAAATTAAAAGAGTTTTTTGTTGTGTAATATGAGCTTGTCAGTACTGTTTGTTTATAATTATAGGCAGCTATAGCATTATCTTGCAATGAATCACATTTGTGGTTGAAATTTACCAGATATAGAAACATCCTCAACTAAACTTTGACATTTGAATCAATAATCCCGAAGCTAAAAATACCAATTTATATTGGTTCAGTTTTGTATTAAGAATAGAAAAAACGAAATTGTTTTACTTGTTTTTGTCAACACTGATTGCGCATGGGGGGCGGGGTGGGTATACTTTTTTTTTGAAATAATTTTACTCTGGGGTGTTTATACCCAGTTTCTTTTTTGTGTCAGGTGTAAAATTTTTCCTCATTTAAGAAAAAATTAGTTTTATTACCAAATATTTACAAAATATATAAAAAACAATTAACAAAACAACATATACTTATACATTTTCTTAACATATTATATAATTATCAAATACATAGGGGAGACGGTGGTATCTTGAGCTTATAGCGTAACTTGGAACATTCAGCTGTTTCCTACCGCTGTCTCCATCTATCGGAATATGAGTAAACTGCATTGAAAACGAACGACTTAAATTTATTTCATGCAATAAACAGATGCTTTTATACAATAAAAGGTTGATTTCTACAAAAAAAAATCGCTACAATAAAGTATAAACGTACAAGGAAAGAAGAAAAGATGCTTTTACACATTAAATTTAGAGTTTCTGCAAAAAATAGTTTGTACAGATTACTGCAATAAAGTTGAAAAGTACAAAAAAAGATGTTTTTACATAAGAAATGGAAAGTATCTACGTATTAGCGCCACCTGCTGGAAGGTCGATCGTCATTGTTGCTTTTTCACATTCGTGACGGTACTTTGTTACATCTACTGGCTTTGATTGACCCTGTAAGATGCTGCCATCTCACGGCGCAGTTGAAGTAGTTGTGAACTCTTGGTCGGTCGCACAGCATACTATTTGCTTGTATTTGATATAGTTAAATATCTTAAGACTTAAAGAGTTCCCTTTATGATGGGTTTATACAAAGCCTGGGTTTAGGCTCCAAGCTTAGTAAAGAATCTTCATGATACACGTATCAGCTATTCGTCCTAGTGCATCTGCTACATTATTATTAGAAATTGTTCAGTATGATTTGACAATCCGGTGCGAAAAGTCTAACTAGTACCGTACCGACACGATTTGACGTTTCTCAAATGGCAACAATAACGATGTAACCGCAAGAGGCTCTGCAATCGTTTTCACGTTTAATGTGTTGTTTTCAATATTTGAACTTTCTTTTTGAACCAAAATATAGTTTTTACTAAAAACAACATACGTACGTGCGCCCTTTTTTGGCAGGTAGCTCTGCTATCAGTCAATAATACAGTGTGGTTCTAGTCCACACTACTATAAGTATGCCGTTAGGTGGCAGCATTTTCCTACATCAAAAAATTACTTATTGACGTCTAAAAATAGTTTTATTTACTGAGATGTACAGAGTAATAATGTTTACTAATTTATTATTATTTTTGTTGGGATTTTGATTAATTTCCAATTTTTACTACAAACTTTTTTTTGCTATTAGTAATATCAGAAAAATCCTATTACCCATAAAACATCATTTGTCTGTAATTAATCAAAAGTGACATCCCCGTGTTTTACGAATAAAATTAAGTTCGACTGCCAAAAAATGTCTGAATTTGGTGAAACCGAATATGTTCATGCCACTAAATCTTCGTATTCTGCTAAATTTTCAACATTTGTGACATGCATTGATCTAGATGAAGATGAGGGAGATGAAGGTAGAAACATGTCATTATCAGCACCACTTCCATCCCCAGAAGAAACATTGGCGTCCACAAGCTCAAGATCTGTGTCGCGTACTAGTGTTCTTAAAGGAGCAGATTTGGAGGCAAATTTAGCCCCATTTGTATGTTTGTACTATTCGGAAAAAAGGCAAATAGAAAAGAAATATGATAAATTGTTTTTTATAGCGTTTGAGATGGTCATATGGAGTGGGTTTATCAACTCCCGTTTTAAATCTGTCCACTAAAGGAAAGTCTTTAATTTCTTATGCTGCTTCACATGTCGGTGTTGTGTATGATTACGCCATGAAGGAAATGCATCTGTTACAAGGCCACGTGAGTGAATTTTAATTTTTGTAATTTTTAACAATTTTCACAAAAATCGTTATTTTTTGAAAATTGTTTTACGAACGCACATAAAAGAAAAATTCTCGTTTTAAAGACATATTTAAAAATAATTGGTTTAATTTGAAATACAATGAAAAAATTAAAAACAAAAATTTTAAATGGCGTAACTTAAAAAAGGAGAAACGTTTTAAAAATTTTATTGTTGATTTAGATTACGTGTTCAATGTTTTAATTATTTTGTTGCAACAGTTAAAGCCGTACCTCTTATAAGAAAGAAGGTATAAGGCTGCGGAGTTTTGGCTGAGACACCCTGTATATCGATATTGAAAAAATAAGAATGTATGTAATAAGAACCTCTAGTTCCGCGTTATAATTTTTTATTAGAAGAAAATTAAAATTATTTAAGACACTTTTAAAATGTTTAGAAAAATATTATAAGCTCCATTGCGGTTGATGCTACAGGGAAATGGTTGGTTACTGCAGATAAAGGAGAAGATAACACCATCATCGTATGGGATAGTGAAGAATGGTTTGAAATATTGTTTCTTTATATTACTGCTGCTTTTGCTTGATGTATAAAATGAGGAAAACCTTCACTATTATTTCTGTATTTCCTGTTTTTCGTCTTTTTCTGTGTCTTCTTCTATTTTTCCTTTTTTTTTTCCACTTTTGTTTTCGCTTTTTTTTTCCAGTGGCGGTTTCAGGATTTGATGGGGGGGGGGGGGGTAATTCACGCAAAGTGCGTAAGAAAAGCACCGTATGCGACATTTTTATTATAAGTAGGCGCGGCCAATTTAAACGCATTATAAAAGTATCTGACAATTTTAAGGTTAAACAAAAAATCTCAAATTATCTAACTTTATACTGACACGTAAAAACAACCAAGAACCAAGCAGAATCGGTATTTTACAGGAAGCTGACGAAACAATTACTGCTATCCTTGCTATTATCAGCTATTATGACCATGGTTTATTCCACAAGTGGTATGGGAGTTCCGAGTTAGAACCGTGAAAAATGTGACATAAGAAACATTGTCACTGCATTCCGAATTCAAACATAGGATAACCTTTGAACCTAAGGATATGTTTAAATAACCTGTTTCCAGAATTTTACCTCGCAAAACCCACCACGTTTTTGACTTTGTTATTGTATAATTTGGGAATACCGTAGGTATTTTTATGCTCGATTAAATATTTAATATATTTTCTGCTCGTTTTGCTTCTTTCTTCTGTGATCGTGCAGTTTCGCAGATATTTTTATTTACAAATTTTAATTGTATTATTTAAAATTTATCAAGTATTTATGCTTGATTACTTATTTATTTGCGATGATCGGTGTCGGACCTACGTTGTGTTTTAATTATTTGCTCGTGGCAGATTTACCCTGTCTTTATCGAGGTTAACAAGGATAAGATTTTAAGCTGATTTAAACAACAGTAAACCTTTTGAACAATTTATTTATTCATGTGTTGAAAATATTGGTGTTATGAGTGCTAGAACCATTTATATAGAATTTGCCCGTTAGTTGTATCGAGTAAAGTTGCCAATCTAAATACTTGCCCCAGTTTTACCCATACTGATACTTCTATTTGGGACTGTTTATAAATGTCGAGTATTGTGCAGTTTACGTAAGTAACTGGATGCTCTTCTTAGGAACACCGTGGGCTATCACTCATTTGAACGCAATACTCTCAGCCTGATTAGATCTCGTCCTAATAGCGCCCTGGCCGTTACGCCTAATTCCCGAAGGACAATAGCGCCGCTTGCCAGCACGCCGTAGAACTTAACCCAATAACAGCGATTGATTACGTACAAATGTGTAACAACAACACGCGAAAAGAGCGTCTTGCCGCAGCCAATGTGGAAATAGCGCAGCCACTCACTCAAATCGGCTTCCCTGCAATAGCGCCTCAGTTGCTACGCCTAATTCCCTCCTAAGAGGAACAATAGCGCCGCTTTTGATACGCCTAATCAGGTACACCGACAAGAATGAGCTACTACGCCTAAGCCTATTTGATTTTGGCAATGTGCCCCTCGTAGCCCCAAACCCAAGAAGATTATATTTTTTTAAAGTTGCAAGTCCCAGACTTGTAATATTGTAATAGAATGTTAGCAACAATGCTTCCAAACTAACGTTAAGATTTCAGCGAACTGAGTGATCTTTGAGAATTCGAAGATTGATCTCTTCCTTTAGGGAACATACTCTTTTATTAAAATTCATGTCCGTCCTCCAAGAGGTTGGACTTGTTTCTTTTTCCAATAAAATTACAGCCCCACTCTTTTTTAATTTTTGATTGGATAGAAGTATCAATAAAATTTTATCTCACACTCTCAAGCTTTCTTGAACACTTGTGCTAATTAAAGCTGTCAAGTTTCCCCAATTTATGTTAATTACTACAACCCAATATTTACCCTAATCCCTAAAATGCGAGAGCGTGAAATTTTAAATATTAGATTGACCCCAATAATCCACACAACAGGCGGCAAACCCATTGACACGTGTTAACATGTGTTTTACAATATTTACATTTATGTACAAAAATGTGTGCAGCTGTTCTAAAACGACCACCTGCTTAAAATTAACTATTAAATCACAGCAATTTAGCTAAGTCAAGTGATCACTGTTAATTAAAGTCTGTATTTTCTGAAAGAAATATAATATTGCTGTAAATAAATCGAAGTTATTAGACAAGTGCATTACGTATTCAGGGAGCTCCCACTTTAAAGTATAAAACAATACAATTAAATCAAAATCAGATACAAATTATTTATTCCCGGGCAGCGCACCTTTACACTTCAAATATACGCATTTGTGTTTTTATTATCCAATTTAGGCTGAAAAAAAGTAGTAATCGCATCGGGTGAAACCTCAAAGAAACGAAGATGGTCCGGTAAAAAAACAAAAAACAAAGGGAAGAGGTTCCTACTTGAATTTTTGCACGGTCGAAGAAATCGGATGCGTATTCTGTGGTTACCTAATAGTCAATTTACGGAAGTGTGATATTCTATCCACTCGCTTAGGTGAAAACGCCAAAGATCGAGGTTGGTTTTTCACGATAACGCAAAGGGCAAAAAGCAGGCGTACTTTATTTAAATGCTAGTCAAAAAAGAAACTCTGATTCGAACTCTGCGTATTCACTGCGGTGAAACCTCAAATAAATAAAATTGGTTCGGCAACAAAAACAAGGACAATATGAAGAGGTGAGCCTTACTTCTACTTAACGTAGTAGAAATGAAGCTCAGATTCGTATTCTACGGTTACCAAACTGTCAATTTACGCGATCTGTCGTTTACTCGGGTAAAACCGCAAGTAAACGAGGTTGATCTGGCAAAAAAGGGCGTCTTATTAAAATATCAGCTCAGCAACATCGAAAAGGAAGCTCAGATTCGTATTCTGCGTATTCAGTGGGGCGAAAGCTTAAATAAATTATGTTGGTATGGCCATAAAGCAAGGACAAAAAGGAGAGGTGAGCCTTACTTCTACTTAACGCAGTCGAAAAGAAGCTCAGATTCGTATTCTACGGTTACCATACTGTCAATTTCTGCGATCTGCCATTTGCTCGGGTAAAATTGTAAATAAACGAGGTGTTCTGGAGAAATGGCAAAACGGAAAGGTGTCTTATTAAAATGCCAGTCTCTATATGTTTCTTTTTTCTCTCTGTTTGTGTTATTTTTGTTTTATTTTAAATTTATTAAAAATTGTATAAATCAGGGAATGACGTGAGAATTATGATGAAAATATATACGATTATTTTACTTAACCGTTAATTCCCGTTTCAATTAAAATCTGGTTGAATCTTCTAAGAATAATGGTATGGGGGAAATAAATCGCAAATTTTTCCTATTTCCACATTAAACTACAAAGAATTATATTGACAATAAAGGTTTTGACATTATTAGTATCCCAGTGAACACCATTTTCAACCCACATCCTGATTGCGGAACTGCTGTGGTCGCACTCAGCGGAAATGCAAAATATTTAGTAACAATTGGAAACGAACATAAACCAACCTTAAGTTTTTGGCTTTGGACTTACGGAAATGACAAGCCTAACGGTATAATATCAGCAAAACTATTATGCATATTTATGTTTAATTTAAAAATCGTTTTTTTAAGATTCATACAAGATTGATGCAGTATATAAATCTCCTGTAAAAGTACGATTTAATCCAGATGTACAGGAGCACATTATGGTAGCTTTTAAAACACAAATTTTGTTTTTTGAATGGGTACGGTTTGAATTTTTTTAAATATTTTTTCCTTAATGTAACTGTCTTAGTTTTTCTTCAAAATAGGATACCGAAAACGATAAATTACTTTCTCCTATAATTCCTGTTATAAAAAATATGAAGCAGCTGGGATATATAACTGATTGTACTTATATCGATCTTTGTCACGAATGTGTAGCTTCTACAGATTTGGGTTACATACTTATATTTGGAAGCACCCCGTATATTCGTTGTTTTGAAGAAGCCGAATTAAGCAACAATAAAATATTTATTAATGCCATAAAAGTGTCTTCTGTTGCAATAAACTGCATTGAATCAGTAGATGGGTATAACTATATTTTTAATATATTTTTTTTAAATAAAGGTAATTATTTTTATTCACATTAATATTAGGAAAAAATATATATTTTTAGGGTGTTTGCTACAGGCGATGCTAAGGGTCAAATTAAATTTTACGATAAGACAAGGAAACTGTTGTTTTGGTGTCAAAATTTTTCCCTACCACCTATTACTCTGATAAGTTTCAATCGAGAAAAACGACTTTATAAATTGAAGGATGCTTTGAACTTTGATAATGGTAGTTTCAGTTATAACTACATTTTTTTAAAGATTTAAGAAGTTAATGCTTTAAATTATATAAATTTGATATGTGATTTAAGGTAGGTATCTACATTTTGTTTTAGATTCTATTAATGACCTGGAATGTAACCCAGAAGAATGTCAGTGTGAAGACAGATCTGAAGAATATGAGCGTCTTTATAATCAACTTGTTCCTTCGGATGCTACACTACAACGACTTCCTTTTATAATACGAGATTTTATTATAGGTTTGTACTACTTCCTCTACCGACAAAATGTTCTTGCATATGGGAAACATTTGTATTATTAGATTTTCTAAAAATTTACTCATGGGGTGGCTTCTGCATCACAGATAACCTATAAAATGATTTAAACATAGGACTTCCGGTTTGGCGGGAAGTTAATGAATTGGCGCGTTATTCGAGAAAATACCAAAAAAACTGTGAGGAAAAAGTGTTCAAAATGCAATTCTAATGACATGTGCAAAGTTTGAAATTATGTTATTACTAAATTAAATATAGCGTTTTTTCTTAAAATTTTTTGGTTAATTACCAAATCTCCATTTTTTTCTATGGAATTGATTCCAGTAAAATTATAATGTTTAGGTCATAATCGAACACTGTTACACCCATAACACGCACCTCATACAATAATTTACTACTAGCGCCACCTATATGGGCCGCGTAGTACACCACAAGCGAAACAAGTCGCGCGTCAGCCCGCTAAGCAGCAGCAGTCCGACCAGACCACCGCAAGAGGGCAGTGGTGGCGTATATCGTTAACGAAGTTAACGAGGGTCCCATTGTGAAAGCTAAAAGCTTCAGAAAACACTTTGGAGTAGGCTTAAGGCCGGATGCTTTTTTTAAATTTAAACAATTCGGGTACAACGCCGACCCCGCAGTAGTTGTCTTGGTTTACGTCTCTCACCTAAGTGAGGGTTCTTGGCTCTCCCGTACGAAATAATGACATATTTCCATACTTGTTGCACAAATAACTATTTTGATATTCCAAAAAAAAGGGCTCACGAAAGGGCTAAAAATGGGGAGAAGTAGGAGGCTGAAATTAAGTGGCACTGGCATCCGAAATGATCGATGACATGTATTTTTTTCTCCTTTTTTTGTTTATTTGATGATATTCTTTGTATACATTCTGGTTTTTTATGGCAATAAATGTTAATTTCGTACTATGCGAGGGAGTATAATAATAACTATTGCGAATCGGCATTTTCATTTATTCTTATCATTTGCAGATTTTTTCTTGCAATTTTACAATAACAATCTCTTTAACCAATTTAATTTATTTATGACATTGGAAAAATTCGACAAACGTGACAATTATTTGGATATCAAAGAAAGAAAACAAATGTTAATCAATTTATATAAATGTTACTATAGGTACTGCAGATGGAAGAGTTGCATCGGTTGACTACATGCGCAATAAATGTAAGTTTCTCTTCAGAAAAGCCAATGCACCAGTAGCTGCAATAGACACTCACGATGAAGAGTAAGCCATCAATTTTTAAAATGTATTGTATTCGAAATGTCTTTTCCACCGTCTGTCTATAAAGTAACCCCCCCCCCCCCCCCCCAACTAACTTTTGAACGACTTGATATTTTTCCACAAAATTTGGTGTGCTGTAATGGGAAATTAAATACTATCTTTCAGACCATATTAAAATTTTGTATCATCCAAAATATTTTGAATTTTTTGTTAAATAGAAAGGGGAGTCGAGTGACACCTCATTTGAAAGGTCTTTTAGTTCTGCGTCTGATCCTAGAGTTTCAAAGAAAAATATTCAGCCATAACAAAATGGCGGATTTTAAACAAATGGACTCACTCAATTCAAAATTGTTTTTTTTATATCCAGGGTCGAGTGACACCTCAATTGAAAGGTCTTTTAGTTCTGCGTCTGATCCTAGAGTTCTAAAGAAAAATATTGAGCCATAACAAAATGGCGAATTTTAAACAATCCATTTGTTTAAAATCCGCCATTTTGTTATGGCCGAATATTCTTTTTTGAAACTCTAGGATCAGACGCAGAACTAAAAGACCTTTCCGATGAGGTGCCACTCGACCCCCCTTTCTATTAAAAAAGATTCAAAATGGCGTCCAGTCGCCATTTTGGATGATACAAAATTTTAATCCATACATATATAAAAGCTCAAAGGGTTTTTTTCTCCGGTTCCTCCAGCGGCTACCGCTTCACCAATTTGGACAATTTTTTTTTTAATGAAAGGTCTCTATCCACAGATGGAACATGAAATATTTTTGTATTTTTATTCTACGTCGATTTTTTAATAATTATTATTTTAATTTATAATATATATGAAAGTCTGCTAAACGCGCTTTACTTGAGGCGACATCTACACCAACGTCGCGTCTCCCTTATGGAACTAATGCATCACGTGACTTAGCATTTAGCCGGTGCTGTCATCGCTAAGTCTGTCAGTGCATTGTGCGCTGGGGTAACACTAGTATAGTCTGAAAGATAGTATTTAATTTCCCATTACAGCACACCAAATTTTGTGGAAAAATATCAAGTCGTTCAAAAGTTAGTTGGGAGGGGGGGGTTACTTTATAGACACAGTGTATATTTTAAACTCATTATGTTTTCGTATTTATTTGTTTTTTAATAATTTTTCTATATTTATTACTACTACTACATTTTGTTAAGATGTAACTATTTCGGAAACTATATAAATACTTTCATACAAATATTTCCTTTCAGACCATATCTCGTTATTGCCTACACCAATGGCAACATTAATCTCTACAATTATGAAACTCGAGAAATGTTGCTCGAAAATGAATTACCCGAAGAATTTGATGAATACGAAAAGTTGTGTGAAATATCAACCATTAAATATTCGCCAAAAAGTTAGTCGGAGATAATTTTTTTTCTGTTTAAACCTATTTTGTATTTCTTGCAGGCCTACATTTAGCTTGTGGAAGAACCGACGGAAGCTTATTGTTTTTGGACCCCATTGCACTTACTCCTAAAACTGCACCGGCTTTCTGTCCAACCAGAGGAAAACTTTTAAAACTTGCGTTTTCATTGGACTCGCGATATTTTGCTTATTTTGTAAGGAAATTCGAGTTTTAAATTTCTTACGAAACCGGACAAAATTGTTTTAGGATGAAAATTACGCCGTGGTCTTAATGAGGTATTCATCTAAACAAAACGAATGGGAGTTTTTGGGAAAATTAAGATCTCATTACAAACCAATTAACGATATTTTATTCACACCTTATTTACCATCAAGATTATTTACCATCGGTGCTGATAGGCACTTGGTGGAGTATGATCTTGAAAAAAGGTCTTTTGAATTTTAAACTAAATTATTTAGCATATTTAATAGTTTTTTCCATTTTAGTGGTTTTGGTGATATTGAAGTGATTAGCAGAGAACGTATTGAACAAAGCGCAATTCCACTTGCTTTTACATATTACAGCGTAAACAGTCAAGTCAACGATAAATATTTTTTAATATCAGATAATCAGGTATGCAGCTAGTATGTATGCAACGCCGTTTTACATTTTATACTTGAATTATGGAAAACAAAATTACAATTTCCGCAAGTTGCTAAATAAATTTAGAATTTTAGACGTCACAAATTGATTTTTTTTCAGCTTTTTTTTTCTTATGGTCGACATTTTAAATGTTTGCATATTTGAATAGAGTTTTTAATTCTGATTTCAACGATGTGTCACACTTTGCATTTTGTTTAAGTTTTGAGCATTTTATTACAGAAAATAAAAATTTCATAATAAGAGTGCCATGGAAAAACTACGTCATTAATTTATTTTGAAAAAATTCTAGTCGGCCATGAACTGATGGGAGTAAAACAAAACACTACTTTTATTTATTTTGGCCTTTAGATACATTAGGTACACGAAAATTTCAGGAAACTTTGTTTTAAGCGTAGGCAGCAGGTTATGTTGTTTTTCATAAAAACAAATGAATGACAAATTTTCTAACATACACAATTTACTGAGTATTCCACTTGCAGTTTTTATGTTTGCAACTGACATAAAAAATTTGAATAACAGGTTAAATAAATACAACAGATAACACTAGAACTGCACTAATACAAACAATTAATAAATAAATGTAAACAACATTTGACACCTTTTTAAAACATGCTCAGAAGCTCTTTTAAAATAAACTCTCTCGTCTGTGTGTTGATAACTGTGTCATTCATTCGTTTTTGTAAAGAAAAACCTGCTGCCTACACTCAAAACAAAGTTTCTTGAAATTTTCACGTGCCTAATGTATCTAAAGGCCAAAGTAAATAAAAGTAGTGTTTTATTTTACTTCCATCATTTCATAGCCTACTAGAATTTTTTCAAAATAAATTAAATGACGTAATTTTTCCATGGCACACTTAGGAAGTTTCTATTTTCTGTAATAAAATGCTCAATATTTAAACAAATATAAAGTGTGACACATCGTTGAAATTAGAATTAAAAACTGTATTCAAATATAACAAAATTTAAAATGCCCACCATTAGAAAAAAAAGTTGACAGTCGAAAATGAGCAATAGTAACAATTATGCCAAATCTGATCAAAAATTTAGAATCAGCATGAAAAACTGTCATAATAATGCGTTAACTAGAAATATGTAACATAAATGACAAATGAGATACCCGAAAACAAAAAATCTAATATTTTAATTTGTTTTAGTATATTCAAAAACTAAGCAAGATAGCTCCAATTTTATTTGAGATCATTAGTTGGCATAAAATTCCACAACTTTTCTCTAATTTAACCATCGTCGTATCTCTTCAAATAAGCGAGATCCCCATAGTTAACACGCAATTTGATACATCCTGTATATAAATCATTTTCAAACTTCAATAAATTAATTTTTGGCGTTGGAAAATGTTGCCACGCAATGGGATGCTTATAGAAGTAGCGTTGACTAAAACCATACTAGAACTATTGACCAGAACGAACTATACTGAAAATATTGACCGTTAGCAGGCTACATGCCAAAAGAGGGGGCACGTACCCGTACAGTACATATAACCCCCAAAAAAGATTTGACGTCAAAAGTTTAGTATTGGCGTCAAAAAATTATGTATTAAGGTCTGAAAACAATTATTTTTTGTGACTTCAATAATTAAATTGTGTGCGTCAATACATAAATTTTTGACGTCAAAAAATGCATGTACTTCCGTTTGAAAATAATTAATTATACTTAAAGAATAGCATTTATGTCTTTTTATTGTTTAGTTATGTTATGAATTGTGTAAGTGATTTTTATAGACGTCATTAAATGATATTGTGAGGTCAAAAATTATTGAAAGTGAGACGTCAAAAAATTCGTTTTATTTATTAATAATTAAATGTTTTTTTAGCATTAAATATATAATCTTTTGGCGCTAAGAAGTTCATTTTTGACGCAAAAGTTTCATAAAAACTAAAACGGCGTTCGATAAACTTGTCAATAATCAAATTTTTGCGTATTATTAATACATATTATTTCAGTTTAAATTCAAAGCCGTACATGATGTCACTTACATGTGTCGTTCTGTTATACTCGCACCTGCTTACGATTGTTATGTGAAGTCACCTGTGAAGAAAATATCCGCAAGTATTTTTTTTATATTCTAAAAACTTAAATTTTCAATGCAGTACCTGAAAAACCTAAAAAAGTCATTGCTATATAACTGTAGAAATGACCTGAATTGTGTTTTGCAGATCCTTCCAAAACATAACGGCCAGTACTTAATTTTTGCAAACAATAATCAGATTGGTATACAAGCTCTTCCACCTGATGGTAATCCATACAGATATGTTGGGACTATTGGGCATCCAACAAAGGTAGGTATATATGCACCTATAGTTACTAATCAAAAAGTAAAAACTTTGACTGTGTACAAAAATATAAATTCAAATACAAAATAATTCTGGGTTTTCTACTAATAACATAGGCGCCGGGTTTTTGAATTCTCAGGGGGGGCTTAATGAAAATGCGCCGCAAGCGAAATTTTTGACGTTTTCAAGGTCAAATAGTTTTAAATTAAAAGTTAGGAATTTGTGTTAAATTATATTGCCTTGGAAAAATAGGTTTCGTGGTCACAAGTTTTCGGTATTCTGATGTTTTTATTATTTATTTGTTAAGAAATGTGGTATTGGTTATTGCATATTGATTTTGTAGGAATTTAACAGAAATGAGCTATTTTGTACTGCAATGGTTTTGAAACGCTTTATTTTAAGTACATATTTACTGAAAAAAAAACAAAAAATGAACAGTAAATCTAATTAGAAACATAAAGTAACAAGAAGAACAGTACTAAACAAAACAAAACTTACTCTACAAGAAAGTATTTCGTCTCACTTCTGTCTTGGTGATAAATAAATTTACAATTTTGTTTATATTTAAATCTGTATTTTGGTTTCTATGAATATGAAGTAGAGTCAAATCATTAAGTCTTTTTTGTGACATAGTTGACCTTAAATATGTCTTTAACATTCGTAAAGCAGAAAACGACCGCTTTGCGCTACACGAAGATACGAAGGAATCGTTAATGGTACTTTAATAAATTTAACAAATTCCGGCAAAAGGTCGCGTATTACATTTGCACCATCCGATTTTTTTTTAAATTCCAGAATTTCACCTATGTTAGTTACACTTGCGTTTTTTGATTTGCAAATGCTCAAAAACATATTACGATGTAAAGTTTTTCTTGGTCAAAATCGTTGCCGTAAAATAGAACAGTTTCGTCTGCATCGATATTTCCAACAGCAAACTGTTACAACTTTGACAGATGGCTTAAAACGTGTTCTTGAAATTTTGATCTTAAAGAAATTGGAGTTTGGTTAATAATTTCGATGTATAACATTTTGTACATTTCTTCTGGAGCTCGGTAAACGTGAGCGGCACTTTTTTCATCTAAACGATGGGGTATTTTTCGTTGACGAGGTAAGGTTGGTCCCTCTACTATGTCCAATATTTTGGTACATTCTGTGGTATCTGTCCAAAATTTATCGAATTCATTGTTACGTTTGGACTCGATGCTACCGATTAAATTTTCAATTAGAATTTGAACATGTTGATAACACAGTGACTTTTTTTGTAGAATTGCATTTCCATGTTCAATTCTTTGAAAAATTAATATCATTGTCTTAATCCAAAACAGAGTTTTAAATTTTTGGCAAGTAAAAAGAAACACACGCTTTTCCTGCAGCCTCGCTGTGGTCTTTAGACAACTCATGAAGAAATGAAAGTAAAGCTCCAAAATTTTGTTCTACAGTTTGTAGAGATTTGATTCGTAAACACTATCTTGTTGCGCAAAAAGGGCGTAACGATAATATTTGGATTTCATCTTCACCATCATTAATATTATGTTGTAAATTTATAAAGCAGCCAAACGCTTTGGGCTATTTTTAACATAAGAAATCAGTTCTTTTAAAAGTACTAAAAAGTCTCGTACTTGTGATATATTCTGCACTGCATCCTGCACTACTAAATTTACAGTGTGGGCCGTGCAATGCACAAATATAGCTCTAGGTTCCAATTTCATTAATCTTCTTTGTAAGCCAGTAATATTCCCACTTACATTTCCCGCGATACGACACATTTGTTACAATACTTAAGAAAGACAAAAGACTTAATCACACACGGCTATTTGTGGTTATTGTATAAAATAAAAGCAAAAAATATCAGAGGGGCTGCGCCCCCCCATGATAATTTTTTGAGGGGGATGAGCCCCGGAGCCCCCCCGTATTCGGCGCCTATGACTAATAACGTTTCGTATGTTTAGTTAGTGGATTTTTGTACATGCTACAAAGGAAAACATATATTTACAATTGGAGAAAAAGATAGCTGCGTACTCATGTGGGACGTAAATGTCTCGTAAGTATTAATTAATTTAGGTAGTAATTTTACTTAACTATAATTTTATTATCAATATACAACATATCACTTTGGTTTTCTACTTGTTTTGGAAGGTCAAAGAATTTATTTTAATTATTTTTGTTGTATTATTAGGTCCGTTGAAGTAATGACCAAACTAGGCGGTGTAGAACTGGAACCATACTATTGCTTAATTGAGGGAGGTATACACGGGTGGTTGTTTAAGGAAATGCAAGACCTCTTCTATTACATGCAAATTTTACATCAAGGAGAAAACACTGTACTTCCTCGAATTGTAAACGATAAAATTCCCGTTGCAGAACTCCCTGATTTGATGAGATCTTGTGGATTTTATCCAACAGAATACGAGGTGAAGTTAAATTTAACCTTTGCTTTTTGTTCTGATTTTTATAAAACATGTAAGCTAGTATTATTAATGCGGCCGTGGCCACAGGTTGCTAGTACGTTATGCTATAGAATTAGTTTTCTTTTCACAGAAATACCATTATTTTTTCTTTTTATTAGATTGAAAACATGATCATAGATGTAAAGTATCGAGATTATGATGTAACGGGGACATTAAAAGAAGAAATTTCTTTCCTTGAATTCGTCAGACTATACATAAATCATCGACCAGCTCATGGGGTTAGTACTAAAGCACTACAAGAAGCTTTTGAGTCACTTTGTGTAGCTGGAGAAGGACTTGGCCCAAATTCAATCACTGGTTCGTCGTTCGTATCAGCTCTTTGCGAAAGAGGTAGTAGGAAATAAGGTTTTTTTCATCTTTTATTAGGACTGTATTTAACACATTTTATTTAACCAATCGGAGTGCTGCATTTTCGTGTAACAACCAAACAAGTTAATTTTTCGCTAATAGATTTCACAAGTGGAAACATAAGATAAAACCACTAGCTGCAATGGTTGCGTTTGTTAGCGACAAGGGCACAAGTTAAGATTGTAGCTGCAGTACAGTACGCGAAAAACCACGATCATATCCGATACAGTCAGTTAATTTAAAATTCATCAACATAATAAAGTGTGTGTAATAATATAGTAATAGCTAATACAATACGTGGTTGCGTTTTTTCTGTGATTATATGTTGTTAACTCGTGCTAATTAATTTTAGACAAGTTTCTAATAGCACTCGTTAACAGTCGAATCAAGTTAGGAAAAAAACGAAATCACTAGTAGTATATTACTTGTATAAAACATTGTAGAATATATAACTTCAATTTGTACTTTTTAAATATTTTAGGAGAAATGTTTACTCCGAATAAAGCTCACACATGTTTAGCCACTTTGATGCATGCAGTAGACGAAGAGGACGATGATAATAAAGATTTTTCTTTTCTACCAGAGGTAAATAAATTTAACTGCACAATTTAGATATTGAAATTACTATAATTATACGTATACGTTATTGGTACTTTGTTTTGTGCGTACAGTACGTTATGGGCTGTAAAATGCGCGAAGGCGGAGCTAACAATAAGTGGGGAAAGCAGTGTTTTCAGTGAAAAATGTCGCTATTGGCGATTAAGTGCTCACAATACCTCACATAAAACATACACGAAGATACCTCATGGGCTGTAAAACACGCGAAGGCGAAGGTAACCCACAAAAGTGGGGGAAAGTTTTCAGTGAAACCAATATCTCTTATTTATGGTGAATTTAAAAACATTAACCGCTCCTAAAAGGCTCAGATTTCAAAATATTGAGTTCCTTCGAACGAAATTGTAGCGCTGATAAAAGCAGCGAAAACTTGTATTTATTCATTTATTAAAAAAAAAAATTTGTGAGGAAATACAAATGAACTTAAGCCGATATTTTTCATTATTAAATCAACTTGTATTTACCGCGGCGTTCTCTACGCAACAGCCCTCGAAATCTAGCATCATTTCGAGCAAGTATTCCCCTAATTGGTTTCTCAATTTACAAACCACCAGTGTTAAGTGTGTTGCATAACCTAAAGTGAGGCTTTTCAAACTCTGACATAAAAGAATCAATAAAAACTATTTATGTAATTTTTAAAATACTACAAAATGTTTAATAGAAAAAATAAGCAATAATTTAATTATTGACGTTTGGATTTTCACAGTCTTAAGTTAAGACTCTGTGTTTAGCATATTTAGCATTTATGGAAAACATTTCATTGCGTAAGTGCAATAAATGCTGAAAAGGAAATATAAATTTCACGATCTTTAACTTAGAATTTCTAGGAAGTTGATCAAAATTTAATTATTATTTATAACATCATCACTTTGGTGGATGATAAATATGTATAGATACATTACTGATTACATCACCTAAAAGTTATCTGTTGTTTCCGGTCTTTGTTTTACATAATTTTCAGATAGAATATTAATTTTTTTCTGGGTATACATTGTTTTTGCAGTAACAATAATAATTTTCTTCCTTTGTTGACTGTTGTTACTTTCCCATACGTCCAGTTTGAGTTGTGAATAAAAACCATTTTAGATTTTGACGGAAATACACGTTTTGGAATTCTATAAACCCAAAGACCTAGTTTATGATAAACTTATAACCCCCCCTTGACGTGTTTATAAATGCACGCGCATGTGTGTGTAATAAAAATAAAAAATTTTAAAATTTTCGGAGTAGTCCAGCCACTATAGCTTTAAAATTGTCAATTTTAGTAATAGCAAGCTGAATTTTTGAGAAGATCGTTACTTCAGCATATGCATAGAAGAAAACCACAATAGGATCTCACCACTGATTAGCAGGTTGCTTAATCCGCCATTTTCGGTCAAAGGTTACAAAAAACGGCGTAGCGCGAGTAACTTGATAACGGTTGCACCTACAAAAAATATTTTAAACGAAAGTTGTGGAGCACTAAATTCTTTATAAAAAAAGGTGTGGACCCCTAATTTCTTTATAAAAAAGGTGTTATTGCATTTTTTCGTAATTTTTGATTAAAAGCGTGATCAACTTTTTTATGACGGAAAGTACAAATGATTTATGAAGGTTATAGGGTGAATATGAAAATGAAGGAAGGCTCTAAATCTGAATCTGGCAGGTTTTTTGAAGTTTGAAGCATGTTTTAAGAGCAGCCATTAGTACCTCTAAATTCTAATGACAATAATAAACATTTTAACGAGGAGGACGCATCATTACATTGTTAAACAAAGAACCGGAGGCAAATTCAGTAATCAAATGGACACAGAACAACAGCAGCAGTCCTCTTACTAAACGAAACCGACATAAACGAAAATGTGGATTAGATCTACTGGGCATACCACTCAAAAAAAACCGTTAAATGTACCAATCAAGTGGTGTCGGTTTTCTCAAAAACGGTTACCTTTACGAAACAATGTTATCCAATCTTTTTTATAGGGAATTTACTGCTCTTTATCTTTTATCTAAAACATTTTTTCGTAGCTGCAACCGTTATTAGCTTATTCCAGAAAACACGTTTTTTGCTGTTTTTGACCCACAATGGCGGCTTAAGCAACCAGCGGATCAACGATGAAATCTGTTTGTTGTTGTCTCTTATGATGAACTAAAAGTCTCTTCATAAATTCAGCTTGTTATTAGTTTTTCCGAAAATAAATTCCTATTTTCTATGAATAAATAGATTTTTAGGTTTCATTTCGAAATTATACGTTATTAATTATTATTTAACAGAAAATCATTAAAGTTTCATACCTGTTGTGTAATGTTTTTGTTAACTCGTACCAATAATTAAGAAAAAAAAACTTGAATCTCAAGTTATACATGTTAAGACATGTCCATTCTAGTAATATTTCATAAAAATTACATAGTGACTGCAATAAGACGTTGACAGCAATTAAAAACTAACCCACTTAATTTTACAAGTAGAATAATAACTCCCTTGCGTAAGAGGTTCCCCTAGTTATATGATGTTTATTGTTTCAAATGCATAACTAAAGGAAGTTCGATTAACAGCAGCCTGATTGTTGGCGAAATTTTATTTTAATTATAAGAGTCCTCTAATTAATGCTGAACCATTCTCTGAGTTTCATAATAATTCTGTTGTTTCAGGAAATAGACTTCCAAGTATTTTTAGAAGATATCTTAGGAATGGATCTGGAAAGACAACCTATGGTAGAAGAAGATAAAATTAGCGACTCGCAATTAGAGGACAAGTATTTATGCTGAAAATTATCATTACCGAAATTAAAATCTGTACCGATTAAAAAAGCGCATTCTTGCATTTATTTTACGAAGAGATTCGGAACTCGCGAAAGTGTAAAAAAATTTTGTGTCGAAATTTGCATTAAACTTTCGATTTTCCTGTAGTATCATTCGTTCCGGTTCCGTAAAGTCAATAGTAAGCTATTAAAGCCGCCAAAACTAAAAGCATACCCTATAATTTGATGTTAATAAAGTAATAAGCGTTTTACTTTTATTGGAAGAGTTGCATTTTGTACTTGGGAATATGATGAAATTATGCTGTTGAAATTTTTAATGATTATATCTTGGCATGGATCTACAAATTGGTAATTAAAGAAGATAAATTAGCCAAGAATTAGAACACTCAATTTAAAGTATGCTATTTCATTCAGAACTTATATTACTCATCATAAAAGTTTCTTTTTATATAGGTAGACTAGAAAAAATAAAACAAAATTTGAGCAATCAATTTTTTTTTATAATTTCAGAGAAAATAAAAACTAAATGTACAATTTAGTGGTGTCAAATTCTATATGGTTTAAAATCATAATTACAGATTTTAAATTAACATTATCCTGACACGTCAAAAAATGCGTTACGAATTCACTAAAAAAATACGGAATTAAATTTTTACGAAATATTCATTCGTTTCAAAATCCATTCCTCGAAACCATCGCTCATCTGGTTTCGATGAAACCACCCATTGTCCACAATTAACCGAAATATTCAGTATCCGGATTTATTCCACACATCTGTTACCCAGATCTACTCGAAACATTTTTTTATCCGGATTTGTTTCGAACATTTTGTTTTTGTCGCAAAGTTCTATTGTCCGGAATCTACCGCAATATAATGAATGGATTCATTAGTGGATATTTATAAAAAGAAGTATTACCTTTTACTTGGAAAAAATGAAGCAATTGCTTCAGGTTATATGCATAAAAAAAATGAAGGAAAAGGTTTTGCTTCGAAGCAAGAGGTTGCGGTTCAAAATAAAAGGTTTCACTTTTTTCGTATTTATAAAAAAAAGCATTTGCTTCAGAACTGAAGGATTTGCTTCTAAAAAAACGTATCTAGTCAACAGCAACTTTTTTTGCGAGAATCTCACGTTTTTCACTAGTTAGCCAGCCAGCATACAGCGTGTATGGTGAAGGTGGTGTATGTTAGGTGTACTAAAGTTAGTGGTTTTGACGTGTTAAAGTCTGGAAGTGTTTGTATACGTTGAACTTTCAAATTTGGGTGGGTGGTTACATCGGTGTGTTTGCTATGGTGCATTTAAGTGCAAGGAAATATTATAAACCAAGACATACGCTTCGTGAATCAGATTTCAAAACGTTATTCAGATTTGAAGAGGTCAATGTGGTGTGGTTGGCAGGCCACATTTTGGGAGACGATACAGAAACTCGTGGAGCAGCCCTGTCACCTGTGCACAAAATGAAAGTATTTCTGCGTTATTGTGCGGACCCTGGATTCCAGAGGGGAATTGGTGAAGAATTGGGATGTACGCAACCCACAGTGTCCAGAATATTTCATGAGGTGCTTGAGCGTGTTGTAGAAAAGGCCTGCTAATGGATTCGGTTTCCAACAACAGAAAATCAAATCATGCAGGGCAAGGAGAAATGGTTGACCAACTTCCATTTCCCAACAGCGATTGGAGTTGTTGACTGCACGCATATTCGTATTGAAAAGCCAGCCCAATTTGGAGACGAATATGTCAATAGAAAAGGATTTACCAGTATTAATGTGCAGACCACATGCGACGCGAATTATGTTATAACCAGTATTGATGCAAGATGGCCTGGATCAGTTCATGATTCTCGCATATGGAAGATATCAGCAGTGCGTGAAGTCATGAAAAGGACAACAAACACTGTCCTGCTAGGGAACAGTGGGTATGGCATAATGCCATGTCTCATGACTCCTTATCCCAACCCCCAGGAGGAATATCAGAAAGCCTTCAACAGGCTGTTTACATCAGAGCGAGTTGTGATTGAGCATACATTTGGACAACTGAAACGGCGATTCCCTATTCTGAAGTATGGATGCAGAGTGAAATATCCCAGTATTCCAAAAGTTATAATTGCATGTGCCGTGTTACACAACATAGCCAAGTACCCAGGAGATGCAGATATTGAAGGTGAAAAAGAGGAAGAACAGGACTTGCCACATAGAGGGGAAATGAACGAGGAAGCTGTTCGCACACAAGGGCAAAGACGGTGAGAAGAATTGGCTCATCTTATTTATAATAACAACGTTAGTGAGTATCACAACTGTATATTTACACACACGTTCGCTTTAAAATGACCACAAAAATGAATAACAAATTTATTTCTTATAGGACCTTGAATAAAGGTAGAAGTATTAACACGACAATGGAAAACTGTACACAACTTAAGCGGGGCATACACGCTCGAACATGCTCGGCTCGGAAGAAAGTACCTCAAGCCCAACCCCGAGCCGAGCATGCTCGTCGACTCTCATACACGTTCGAACGAAATTGGCCAACTTCAGTTAAATCTTTGCAACCGCGAGCATCACATCGCGATGGATCTCCAAACGATGGTAGCGATTTTGGGTGGTTTTGTGTGTTTGGATGACACAGTAAAAAGAAAACGGCGACGCGTGTGGGCAAAGAATTGGTTTTTCCACAAGATTACTGTAGCAATCTCTCTTGATGTGTTTATTGCAGTATTCTTTGCTTCGCACGTCCCAAAGAGGCCTCTGGTCTCTGTACAAAGTAATGAATTCTGCCCAAAAAATTTTATTATCACTGAATGACATAACTAAAAAAACTAAAAGAGAAAACACGAATATTTAAAATTTCAAAAAGTATGTAGTTACTCCTCAAGATTTTAATTTTATATGGTAACCAGCAAGCATGCTCGACAGTTTACAACACACGCTCAGACTTGTCCGGCGAGCGGTGGGGGCTCGTAGGGTTTCGCGAGCCGAACCCCGAGCCGAGCATTCGAACCGCCAACTAGGCTCGTTCAACACACACACTGTCGAGCATGTCCGTCGAGCCACTTACCAACTACTTTCACCAACATGCTCGGCGAGCATGTTCGAGCGTGTATGCTCCGCTTTACATCTACCTAGTATATAATATAATCATTTAGTATCCTGCATTACAATTAAATACTGTATTTTGTATCTTTTGAAATAAAACTGCTTTTAGTTACATAGATACTTGAACTTGTAGCTTGTCTGAAATCGCGAATTTTCTGTACCCTTTACCTCATTTATCTGAAGTATTTGCTTGCAAGGAAAAGGTAAAGATTATGAATACGAATTGAAGCAAAACCTTTTACTTCTACCTTTTACTTCTTGGCGCTACCTTTTACTTCTACCTTTTACTTCAAAGTAAATGCTTTATTTTTATAAATACCCACTATTGTCTGCTACTCGGATTCACTCGAAAAATTAGTTACCCGGATCTGTATTCGTTATCCGGATTTCGGAGAGAAAAATAGCTATCTAGATTTTTCTGAAAAAATGCATTATACAGCTCATCATCTAATATCTCCGTTATCTGAATTTATTGGAAACATCCGCGACACGATCTACATATTTTGTCCTCGATCGCCTTTAAATCACGTTCAACCATAACTAAATAAAAATTAATTGACACTAAAGTGACAGCAAATATGCAGGGCTGTCTGTTTAGTACGTCACTAAGCAACAGACGAATTCCAAATACGGTCTGAAAACTAAACTCATACAGAGAACTGTTGCTAAATCGCTCTAAGGGTCCTACACAGACTCGGGCACGTGTACGCTTTACTAGAATGAAGTTCTTCTGCACCCCGTAAATACCCCCTTTAAACGCGAGGGATGTTTTATAAATATACACGTGTACGCTTCACTAGAATGATGTCCTTTTGCACCCCGTAAATATTCTTTTCATACAAGAGGGATTTTTTGTATAAATCTTACTGCACCCAGCTTCTTCCAGAGCTGTTCCGATGCGTTCCTTTTCCCCCTCCCCTACATAAACCTAGAAAGCCACTGCTGCTTAACGAGTTACGTAGTGTACGTGCGTTGATTCCTTCCGTCATCGGGTTATCTGTATTTTTCAAAAATGTTATGTACTTTCGAGATCAAACTTCAATCACGTTGACAAGTCGAGTACGCAAGCAATGCAAACTTGTAAAATTCGAGCTAGAAATCGTAAGATTCTTCATTCTTACAAAATTCAAATCAAATAAAAGCGTTACCTAAAATTTGGATTGAACGATAAAACCAGAAACCATATCAAAGATAAGGAAGTTTAATATATCGATATACTTGTACAAAAATTTCAACTATACAGACTGGAATATTTAATCCTATTAAACAAGAAATTTTGCATAAATCCGGATCCGTGTAGAAATAAGTCCGGAATCGATTTTCAACCTTACTAAATTGAATGTTGTATATTGTAAAATAAAGGAATTTTTATGAAGACAGTCTTGAAACAATCGACTGATATTTTAAATAATTTATGATTAAATTATCTGTTTGACCGATATATTATTTTTTACAATTGCACTAAAACTGACGAACACCTTCCACATTAGATATAATTTTTAAACTTTTCCATTTTCTTTTTTTACCAACAATCCTGTTTTTTGGCATTTTATTTATTAAATTAAGACTTAACTATTGCAGAAGTTTGACGTTAAATGTTAGCCCATCCTGCAAAATTCTTCAATTTTAAATCAAGATAAATTAGGACGTATAATCAACACAATTTGAAGAATTTAGATTAGCAATGTTGTGAACTTTAGTAGCAAAGTAAATGTAGCATAAATAATGTTCTCCTTGCTTAAATGTCACTTGATTTCAATATATTTTAATGCGTTTACTATTTGCACCTAATTTGTTATTCTAATTAATTTTAGTTGAACTTTATTGTTGTCATGTGCACGTTTTATTTAATTCGGCCGCTTGGGGTTCTATAAAATTTCTTGGTTTATTTAATATTTTTTCACAATTTTTTTGGTTTAATTTTTTTCACAAATTATCTGTGGCATTTTATTTAGATTCTAAGAAATTTATTAATATTTTATGTAAATTTATTTATTTGTGGGTTTTGAAATATTTGTTTAAATTATAAATTATGTGTTCTAATAAATATTTTCGTTTTGGGTCAAATATTACCAATGCCATATCATATTTTTCAGAACCTTGACTAACACTTTCGCTGCACAAAGCTATTTGAATAATAAAATATTCTAGCTTAAAAGTAACAAATACCTAAAGCTAAACGCCGCCGTAAACAAACATTAACAGTTCATACAACCTCGTGGACGGTTTTCGAAAAAGAAACTTCTTTGAATTTTTGTGCCTTATTCGGACTAATTCGATGCTCTTATCCGCGAGCCAATTTAGAAGAGAAATTTTCAAGGTAGAAATTATTTGGGTAGTAGTAAATAAACATCGCAAGAAATGTAATAAAGGTTGCTTCTGCTTGCTTTCTCCTGCAGACGCGTCTGTACGCCCGCCGGCGGAGCTACCATTCGAATTCTTCGCCGATCCGTTTGTAGGGATACGAGCATTTAATTTTCACAGAAAGTGAAGGGATTTGCAAAGGAAAAAGTTCATCAGACTTGTTCCAGGCGCGATTTTTTGTGTTTTCGATCAAGTTGAAAGTGAAACAAGATTTAACGTGCTAGAGTGAACGTGAGGGTGTAAAAAAGGTAACATTTTTGAAATTTGTGGTTTTTTGAACTGAAAGTAGAAGGTTTGGTTTATCGAAAAATTCGTCTATCAAGTGATTTTTTGATTGTGATGTTCATCGAAAATTAAAGGTAATTTTTTTCTAGAGTTATTTATTAATTAATCATTTTTTAATATTTTTTTTAAATAATGACAAGTTTCTGCCGCCAAAAACGTAATTTTTGCGAGTATTACAATAATTTTTCGAAAATACCAAGAGTTCATTCTTTCAAATAGTTTTTAAGAAGAAGTTGCCATAAAAATGTTTGAATCTTGTTCAAATTTAATAATACCAATAATAGAAGAAAAAACACATTTTTAAATCACATTTCTCTTATTATTTTTCGTAATGCAGCGCCAATTTGAATTACATTTTGTTAATTCTATCATGTTTCGTTCATACGACAAATTTTTAGCAACTCCGCTTTGAGAATTATTTTATTGGACTTAAATCAAGTTTTCTGTGTTTTTTTTTGTCAAATTTTTCCCGCTCCACTGAGTTTTTCGCTTCAATTCACATAACCGAAAAAAAATCTAAAATGCCTCAGTTTCCTTATTTTTATATCCTTGGACCAGTCTTTTTAAACGTATAACCTCAGATCAACGCATACTCGCATATACAGTATGATACAAAAAGTTATGTCTTTGGCTGAAATCTCAAAATGTTTGGGAAGAAAAATTTTGTTGTTCATAAATGACTAAGATGATATATTTTATTAAAATGATTGGCGAGACGCAAGGAAATGTAAGTCTTGTGTTTCATCGGCTTGTCTCGAAACTTCGAGACGAGAGTGCCATCGAGTCTTAATCATATTTAGTCTCGAAAATTAGAGACGTCCTGAAACGGTCTATTTCAAATCGCTTTCAGATTAACGCATCATAACACATACAGTATGATTAGGAAAAAGTTATGAAATCCACTGGTTTCAGAAGTTCTACAATAGAACCAGATACTCAAATAAATCTTGATGTATAAAGACGGGTTAAAAATATCAATTTGGAGAAAAATAAATAATTTATAATAGGTTACTAGATGGCAAAAACACTTGAAATGTGACCACACATAGTAGTACTAAGTTATTTATATATTTTGCAATACTTTTTAAACCTGTCAATAAATTCATCTAAACATTTTAACGTTTAACCATCTTCACAAAAGTAGTTAGCCTAGTTGTCAATCCATCACCATGAAAATTGATTTATAAGACATTGCAAAATATAGTTGTAGTATTTCATGAATGAATCGCGGTCAACTGATTTAACTGGCAAATTAATTATTCATAGATTCACTCGCCGTTTATAAACTCAATCATTACAGGTAGTGAAAACTTGGTAGTTTCGCTAAATGTTTATCAGGGAGCAAGTGATACTTTGCAAGTTTGTTTTCCAGTCACATTACATGTTTTGGGTCCTGTATAAACTTTTCCTTTGGGAGGGGGGGGGGGGATCAAAAATAAAATTGGAAAATGCAGATTATCTATTAATTAATTAATTTAAAAAGTTATATTAATTCTAAACATATTTGCATGTTTCCCATTGGTTTGGTAACTATTATCAGCAAATAGTTCTGTAACAAAATGTCATCCCGTTTCTTACAGACACTAAAAATATCATAAGCTTGCTTATAATTTTTTTCGTGAAATTTAATAGCCAGTAACTTCACCTGACGTAAACGCTATGGAGTTATTTGAATTAACTTTAACTAAACACTGACCTGTAAGATGTTTGTTATTTTCACGCTAATGAATGTTCCCATAACAATGTACGAATGGTACCAAACGACTTTTAAGATATTCTCAAAATGTTTTTTTCGTGGATTTTAACGGCCAGGTACTTCACCTGACGTAAACGCTATAAAGTTCTTTGCATTCATTTTCTAAAACAAAGTATCCATACATATATAAAAGCACAAAGGGTTTTTTTCTCCCCTTCCTCCAGCGGCTACCGCTTCACCAATTTGGACCATATTTTTTTTAAATGAAAGGTCTCTATCCACAGATGGAACATGAAACATTTTTATATTTTTATTCTACGTAGATTTTTTAATAATAATTATTTTAATTTATAACATATGTGAAGGTCGGCTAGACGCGCGTCACTTGGGGCGCCACCTACAATAACGTCGCGTGTCATTATTGGAACTAATGCATCACGTGACTTGACATTTCACAGGTTCTGTCAACGCTGTCTGTCAGTGCATTGTGTGCTGGGGCAACACTAGTAATTTATAATGTTAGGCGGATATGTAGGACCCTGTATACAACGAGGGATGCACATGCTTTTGCCAACCATTCACATTTTTATTGACAAGATGAGATATAATTGTTGAATATCAATTAACCTACGAATTATATTTTAGGTAAAATGCCTGCAGATGCGTTATATTGGAATTCCGTCGACTTCGACAGCGACGAGTCAGTTACCAACACATTTCCCAGGCACTATGTAGATCCTTGGGATCTGGAAAATTACGCTTACATTCGTGACCATTTGGATTCTGTAGAAGTGAGTTCAGAACAAAGCAGTTTTGGGGAACCCATTGAGGCCAGTTCTTCGTTCTATTACGCCCCTCTTAAACCCAAAGCATATTCGCCGCCCATAAAGCAAAAATTTGATACGTTACCAGAGTCAGATTACGGGACTGCTAAATATGCTGTAATAGAAGATGTTTATGGGGAAACCCCTACACGGAGAGATTCTCCTCGCCAACGAGTGAAGGATATCAAAAAACCGGAAGTTGAAAATCTTTACGGTATTGCCAGTTTTGGTCTTGAGTCTGGTGAGTGGTCTATTTTATTTGTTTTTATCTTGGTGTTAACAAGTTGATTAATTCGTGACTTTCTCAAAGCATTGCTTAAACGCATTCGCTAGTTTTGATGGACGTGGTCGATTAACTAATAGATGTAATTTAATTTAAGATGATTTATTTATTATATTTTATGTTACACAGAAACCCGAACTAAATTTTATTGTAATTAAAAAGAGTTTTTTAAAATTGTGGCTTCATAGAACAAGGAGTCAATTTAAATAACCTTAACTTTGAAGTAGATATTAAAATATCAAGGAAATTTGAGAAAAGTTGAACTGTTTGGTGCCAGGTTAAAATATGAAAGACGAATTAAGGTTGAACAACAAGAACTAAAACTCGGTTTTAAAAATTAAATAAGTTGAACACAAACGTATCTACTAGTAATAATTTTTTTCTTCAGCTGCTACGTCTTTTGTTTTTTCTACTTCTTCTTTTCTTCTTCTGCTTCTTTTTTTGTTTTTTTTTATTGCTTCTTCCTCTTCTTGTTTTTCTGCTTCATTTTCTTTATTTGCTTCATCTGCTTCTTCTTTTTCTGCTGTGTCTTCTATTTTTTTTCTGCTGTTTGTTTATGCACCAATAGAAAAAAACTTATTATTATTTCTGCTAATGCCAGTTTTGGTGCTGGGTCTATGGTGAGTAGTGTATTTTATTTATTTTTCTTCATATAAACAAGTTAATTAATTCTTAACTTTCTCCAAGGGTTGCTTAAACGTATTCTACTTGATTTATTTATTAATTTTTATATTATCCACAAACTGGAACTAAATTTTTTTTTAATCACGAACAGATTTTCTTAATTATGACGTCATGAAACAATAAGGCAATTTGAGCACTTTAACAATTCCAGAATTTTAGTGTGAACATTAAAATATCAAGGAAATTTAAGAGAAGTTGTTAAATTCGACACCAAATTAATGTTTGGGTAAATTAAGGTGGAAAAACGAGAAATACACGGAATTTGTTTAAAAATGTCTAATGCGGCAGGTCGTATTGAGGCGTCAAGTCGATATTAACACAGGAGGTCGTGTTAAAAATATTTAAAATTTTAGCTGGTAAAAGCAAAGAGGAAGAATATAAAACATAGTAAAAAAAATTAAATAACCTGTAGTGTACCAGTAATAAACTTCTTCTTCTCCTACTATACGGCTTAGGTTTCTACTATTTCTACTTCTACTTCTTCCGCTTCGGCTTTTTCTGCTCCTGCTTTTTTTTTTGCTTTACTTGTAGTTGTTCTGCTTCTTCTTTCACTTTTTTTGTTATACTCTGCTTCTTCTTTTACTTTTTTTGTTATACTCTTCTTCTGCTTTGTCTTCATCTCCTATTTCTGTTTTTTCGTTTTTTTTTCTACATTTTCTCCTTCTTTTTTTGCTTTTTACTGGTTTTTCTTCTGCTATTCCTTTATGGTATTGCCAGTGTTGACCCTTAGTTTATGTTTAGTGGTTCCTTTTAATTTATTTTATCTTGATGTTTTTCATCTTCTTCTTTTTCTACGTTTTCTGCTTCTGTTTCTGCTTCTTCTTCTGCTTTTTCTTGCGCTATTTCTTGACGGTGTCGCCAGTTTTGGCCTTGAATCTGTGTTTAGTGCAGGTTTATTTTATTTGGTTTTTCTTGATGTTTACAAGTTAATTAACTCGTGACTTCATTAAACAATGAGACAACTTGAGCAGCATTGTCAATTCTAAAATTTTGAAATGCGCATTAAAAGATCAAATAAATTTAAGAAAATTTGTAAAATTCGACACCAAACTGAAGTTTAGAAGAATTAAGGCTAAATAACAAGAAATAACATTTAGTTTTTAAAAATTTCTAAACAGAAACTGTACTAGAAACTTCTTCGTCTTCTTCTGCTGCTAGTTCTTATGTTTATTTCTTATTTTTTCTGGTTTTACTTGGCATTTCCCATTCCTTGTTTCTTCTTCTTCTGCATCATCTTTTTCTTCTTCTGTTGTTACTTCTTCTGCTTTTTCTTTTTCTTATTTTTCTGCTTTTTCTTGAAACTTAATGAATAATTCCTGAGACTATTTTAGGTAGAAAACAACTAATAAACATTGACCCGGAAACGCTTCCTCAAGGATTTACGCTTTAATTAACATCCCTGCCATGGTATGAAATATTTAATTCAAATTTTGTATGGATATTGTACTAATGATGATTTACATGTTTGCTTGTTTTCGTTTAAATCCATTAACCAAGGGCGTATATGTGGGGGGTACGCGACGTATCTCTTAATGTATTTTCATTACCACATCCACATCTACGTCTTTGGTTAATGGATTTGAACGAAAAAAGATGATACTGTAAATCGTTAATAGTGAAATATTCATACAAAACATAAATCCCATTTCTCAATTTTTGTCGAAGATATTAATTAAAGCTTGATAACGCAGTTCAATGTTTGAGAAGCTGTAACTCCGTAAAAAGAATGTGCTTTTTAAGTTTTTACAGAAAGGAATGCAACACCCTGTATTTTATGTCTTAATTTTACACCAAAACGCTTTTTATGTTCGTTGAAATTTAAATTTAAAATACAAATCTGTGTTAAAGTTTTACTTTCCTGTTCCGCCATGTTAATATAAAAAAACAAATATATCAATGTAATGAAATCAAAATTGATTTAACATTTTCACTTCTCTACAGGTACTAATTAATTGACAGGAACCACACCAGAAGGCTCTATTACATAACAATACATCGATACAGAATGCAGTCTTGTTGCATATTTAATGCAGTTATGGAACGCGGATTTTGCTCTCGTTCTCATTACATAAATCTGTAACTTTTTACAAGCCGTTAAATAATCTATAATTATGTCAACAATATTTTAGTTCACTTATTTCATTTCCTGCCTGATCCACTTTCTTGGCGATTTTTTTTTATTTTCGCACGCGAACTCGAAATAAATCTTATGCTCTTTTGATTTTGCGTAGGAAAGGAAGAGTTATCGATGGCGAATTGCCATGCTTTCTAATTCATAACAACCACAATTACATTCAAAATATTTTCATTATTCTACGCATAAATAAACATCCAGTAATGTTGAAGGATGTAGCAGCCTTGTTATATTATAATTTTAAAATTATTATTAATTCCACATCCTTATATCAGCGTTTCCCTTTTGGATTTAGAAACGCAGGAAAGTCACGCAATCGTTCTGAAGATTAATAACAATTATTTCTTCCGTTTTTAGATGTTAATCATAGGTGTTTTTAGGACAAAAATATCTTTTTTTTTGAAGAGCTACTAATGATCACTTTCAATTATGAAAAATATTTTAAATTATTTATACCTTCGTGATTAGACACGAAAGTAGAAAGCTGTCGGGCAACCGCCATGGGACTTTTTCGCATTTATGGAAATATTTGAATGTTTTTAATATATTCCGAAAAAATAGACAATTTTATGGAAATTTAGAATATTTTTATAATTCTCTAAAATAATTTGATTATATTTTACACCGGATTTTTATTTTTTTTGTAAATTTTGCCTTTTTTCCAAAATTTTTGGAAAAATGTAAACAATTTTAAAAATTTGAGTTGAAAATGTTTTAAGATTTTGGAAAATTTAATAATTTTGAAAGTTTTTAAATAATGTTTGAAAACTGTATAATTTTTTTAAATGTTATGAAATTTTGAAAAGTTAAAGTGTAAAAATGTTGAAAAATTTTGAATTTTTAAAAATTGTGGAAAATGTTGAAAAGTGCAATCGATGGTGGGAGCAGTGGGGGTGATAAAAAAATCTTTTCCGAGCACATCTAGTTTTCCGGTTTTAAGATATTTTATGTTGTTTTCTAGTTGCAACCAACTTTCATCCATTAAAATCTCAAAATCGATTTTTCACGTTCTATAGACCTTTGGCTGATGGCCGATTTCTGCAATCACTCAATTAAATTGTTCAGGTAAACTACAAAAATGAAACCTTTCAGTGATGTTTTCTCAATGGAAAGTCATTTGTCATTGTCATTTAACATGTTCATACCGATTTTGAAGGCAAAATTCGTAAATGTATGAAAAACAAACATTTACGTGCTTGGGGGCAATGGGGGGTGATAGGGAGAACGCATTTGCGCAGATCGGCTTTTCGACAAGCGTAGAATGCAAATTTAAGATTATTTTTCGAGCGCGTCTATTTTGACATAAAGCACCCTTCCCCTCTTTTCCTTTTTTCGGCTGACCAACCTCATTTTCTTCCGGTGTCATTCTATTGCAATTATCAGTCTTTGAGCAAAATTTGGGTTTTCTGCGTTAGGCATCTGGACTGTAAAGTGTAAGTGTATACAGACACAGAGACAGACAGACAGGCAGACACACAGAGACGCACACAAACACCTACTCAGCGTCCGCTTTATCGGTCTCCCAAGTTCCTAAAACCTGCTTATTTTACAAAACGTTTAGGTCGAAAATGTTTGCCATAAAAGTACCTACCTTTCTGTTAGGCATAACTCGTACATCGGCCAGTTAACTCAAAGCGAAAAAAAATTCGCTGAATGAGAACGATGTTTACAATACCTTCCTCTATAGCTATAATTCGCATAGCGAGGAAGGTAAAAAAAAAGTCCAAGAAAACTCGTCACGGCCAGCGGAGTTGATTATATTTTTAATTCTATTTTTGATATTTGGATCAGTGAATGTTTACACCTGACATTTTAACTCGAGATGATTAGATTAATTAGAGCAAAAAAGAGAAACGCGGTGGCATTATAAATGACTTAGTCACAAATGTCGTCTTTCATTTAAAAAAAATAAAAAAACATCTCTATTACCGCGATATATTTTTATGGTTGCTTGGAAGGCTGAAACTCTTGAAGACTACCATTACAACAATTTGCCGGATGTGTTTAATTGTAATTTGTAAGGCCATCGTGCATCCTAATTCTATGGTTTTGCACAAAAGTAATTACATCGTTTGGGCATTGCAATCGCTGACGTTTGTCGGGATGTGCAGAAAATTACGGACATGAGTAGTACGATTGTGGGATTTTAAATGAATAATTGTTTGGACAATTAAAATTAAATGATCCCACAGCAATTGCTGCGAATATGGAATTGTTTCGTAACATTAAAGCAGTTTAAAGAGGTACGAAAGGCGTTATTGCTTACTTGATGACGATTACCTTCAAAACGGCCGCCAAAACAACATCGATTGCTTATTGTACATGCCCAAGTTTAGACTGTATTTATGTTTAGAAAAAAAAATGTGTTAATAAACCATATGTGTGTGTGTAGTACAACTATTGCAACATACGCTGTGGAAGCAATGAATTGCAAAAGTCTATTACGAATTTCTTTATGTAACCAAGATTTTGGAATTTGTGTTTATCTAATTTAATCAGCATCGAAAAAGGTTTTTAATTTAATCATAAATAATACAACGAGTGATTGCGATTTTTTGATAAAATTGTGGTCTAAGTTCACGAGTGCCAGTTAAGATGACAATTTTTCGTGCGCGTACGGCCAGTGGAACTTCCTAAATCTTAACCTGCACGAGTTAACTTACACCACCGTCTTAAGTATATCACTCACAGTAGTTTTAACGCATTTTTGGTAACACTGAATTAGTCGGAAATGCTCGGGTGTTTTCGAGAATGGGCGCTCTTAACATGGTACTGTTTGCTTGTTTTCAAATGTTTTGTAGTGGCGTCCTTTTGCAAATTTAATTTTTTATTTTGATGTTCGTATTTACTGTTGCTGTGAAGTGTTGTGAAAATTGGAGAAAAATCGTTAAGTGGTATTTCATAAAGTTATTGATGTTATGTAAAATATTTTGATTTAAGATTTTGGTTCATATAACCTGTTAAACACGATACAATTTTGATGTAAATATATATTTATATTTTTTAATGCATATTAGCATGTTATTATTATATTTATTATAAGTGTGCACTCAAATTTGGGTCAGTCATGATTTGAACACTCGCCATTTATGTTGGTTAACATCGTTATCATCGGCTTTCGTCGACGTTACTCGTATTTTGCTCTTTCCATGTGGACGACAGAGCCAATTATTGTTTTTAATTCATAAATTATGTTATAATTAAATATGATATTTACTTCTGACGGAAGCAATAACAAACTATATTAAAATAATAATAAATACACCCAAAAGTTACTCATTATTACCCATTAGTAAACTTTATTTTTTTATTAGCAGTAAGATCTTTTTTTTATTTCATTGATATAAGGTTTGACATGCTTTTCACCTACAGTTCTTTTAAAATTTAATAATATAAAATAATTGCCTTAATTGAACAACAAATTAACAAACAAGAAGAATATTATTGCAACATGATACATTTCACTAGTTTCGTTACTAGTTCTGTTGCAAGCAAAGTTAAAAAAAAATTTCGTTCTTTTCTTCGTTGTTGTACATATGTTGAACTAACTATTTATTTTTAAAAAACCAAAATAATCAAAATAACATAACATCATTAAGTAAACTTATTTTATAAGTAACATTATTTGTTTGAATTTTTTTAATAGCCTATTTGAGTGTTATTTTGTTGCTTGTAATTGAAGCAATTACCTTATATTTATAAATTAAAAAGAACTGCAAAAAAGGATGTGAAATCGTACACCAATGAAATCAGAAAAAAAATTAAATGCGCTTACTGCCATTTAAACAATGCAAGTCAATGTTATCTCAAAAATCAAAAGCGTCATAAACTTTTTATTAAATTAATTGAATTCTAGGTACGAAAATTTACACAAATCCATTTTTATTTTTGTTCTAACGTAAATGGTTGTGGTATTATTTAATATTTTAAAAAACTTTTTTTTACTTTTCACGTAATAGTTTATTACTGTAACTCTTATAACAACAAAGATAGCCATGTTATCTACCTTAAAAATGAGCACCCTATATATAGTGTGGACATGTAAGAATTGAAAATTTCCAAAATTAATAAAATAGCAACACAAGTTTTTTTTTATCGGTTGATAGAGCTTGGGACGAGCTATGATTTGACGTTTATTCATTGGCGTAATTTCCCTGCGACCGACACCCTCTATAAATTTTCGAAAATTGAAAGTTATATTTATTTATTCAATTAACAGGAACCGATAAAAAATTCCAGATTAATAATTTAAATCAGTGATTTAAGCAGCTGTTTCAAGAAATTAATTTTTTGAGCTAGAAAGTTATGATATAAAATATTTTTTAAAATATGAATATGTTTGCAGTACTATGTAAAATACAAACTTAGTATATCGCATATTATTTTAAAACAGACTTTCTAGAAGGTGTGTCTAGATAACCGTGAATTGTTGATTTTATTCTCTTCTTCAACCTTGATGCAGAAAAGATGCCAGAACTACATTTTTGCTCCGGATATGTGAGCACGTTGACATTTAAAAAATTTTCTTATATTTTTGAAATAAATTAAAAATTTTCATCATTTTCCATAAATTCAAAAAGGTCCCGTGGCGTTTTCCTGACAGATTTTCAGTTTTAGTTTAATGTTTCAAAGAATTTTAAAGCAGAAATAGGTTTCAAATAATTGTTTAATGTAATTATAAATTGAAACAAAAGTTTCTAATTAATAACTTCCTTTCACCTTGAACAATTAGATTAATTTACTGTCAGGGCTTCTATTTAGTTGTTAGTCTCATTAAAATTTATTAGATTGGCATTCGTTAAGAACTATTAAAATTTAATTTCTAATAATTTATCATAATAACAAAAACAGTCACATTATTCTATTTCTGTTTTGATGTCTTTTTTTTATTGTTTTGTAGTTCACGCAATTTCTTTTGTTATAAATTTCAAGCTGATATAAGCATGCCTTAAAATTTTTCACCAAATTTTGTCTATGTTGTGGTACTTTCAATGTTTTATTAACAAAACTAAAATTTCACATTAACATTGCAATCTTTCTTGCAATTACACTTAAAAGTAGATTTTGAAGTTCCCAGGACCAATTTTTTGGACCACCTTATATACCTTTTGATTTTCTCTTTGGAAATATTAGTTCAAGTCAGTAGTATATAAATTTTAAAATTCCAACTGTGTGCACTTTGCAACTTCTACATTCCATTCCGTTCTATCTGACAATTTTTAGCGGGTAAAAATACCCTCACCTTACGGCAACCAGCATATTCGCCTGACTTATCCCGTGCGGCTTTAAAGAATATGCGTTAACCAGCTAAATTATGATTTAAATACTTAGGTTTTAATTAAACCGTATAAAAGTTTTTAAATTAATCAAAAAATTTGCCATGTTATTCCACAATTCATCAACTTAAAAGTTGAACTTTCGTATGTGTTGAATTATTCTGTTTACTGTTGTAGATTTGCTATCAATATCCTTGTAACGGTTTTTGCTGAGTAGGTTCAGGTGTTGAAATATTTTACAGTAACTAATTTGTATTGTTAATTTGTTATATAAGAGAAGCGTGTACAATGAATTACTAATTTGATTTTTTATGAGAGACTTAAGTTTAGTTTGTCCTAAAAAAATTTAAAATATTTTTTCAGTTGAATCTAACGAAATTCAAGGTTTAATTATGTTAACTTCACTTCAAGTCAAGCAAAACATTTTTACAGGAAATTTAAAAAATCAAGAGAAGTTATTAGATACAGATGAACCACCAAGGATTTCCGTTGTACAATTGCAACATTTATTTGTATGATTATATAACGAGGAAGCAAAAGTAATTCAACCTTCATGCCTATAAACTAAAACAAATATCGATTAACAGAATCGCATTTCTACACCCACGTTACTCAGCTTTCTATCTTTGAAAAAAAAAATGCACTAACAATGAGAAATCTTTTACGTGAAATGACTAACATTAAAAGTGTATTAAAGCGCAACAGTATAAAAACTAATTTACACGCTTAATTGTATTAACAAAACTATAACGTTTATGGCTTTTATAATTATGAATGAATGTTACAATTGGATATTAAGTTATTTTCACATTGTCAGAACGCTTTGATAATCACAACATGAAAGAGTTCGTACGTGTAGAAAACAATAAGGTTTCTATTTCATTTAAACTATTCCTGATTATTTTCATTACTCGACAATTTAAGAATTTAAAATAACAAGAATTTACACGTTTCTTGCAAAATAATAAATATTAATGCAAAATGACACGAGACAATTAGCTATTAGCTGTTTCAATGCGATTGAATAATTTTCCCACTTTTCACTATTGCAGTAGAAAATTAGTTAGTTAACAAAGTTAACAACAATAAACAGAGGTGCATTGTGTAAAAATGTAAACCATTTTCTCACGCAGAAGTGAGTGAACAATAATAATAGATTGTGCATAAGATATTCTACTCCTACTGACACACAGGTTGTAATTATAGTCATTATGTTGATGCGATAAAACGTTTGTGACTTAGTAGTATATAAAGTGTACGTTCTGGAGCAGATTTTTTTGTTGCGTTTTTTTAAAGAAATGAACGCATTTTCATACCAATTTTCGAAAAACAAGCTTTTTTTTTGACCAAAGCTACTCGAAAATCAGATAATTCTCTAGCGCTGATTTTTTTAAAAACGCGTTTTTCGAGGAAAATGTGTCGATTTCAACGTTTTCATCCGTGGAATTTTTGAGGTACCTTAAAAACAGCTAAAACCTCGAACAAGCACGTTCTTAAAAATCAGTTCATGGCCTGCTAGAATTCTTTCAAAATAAATTAAATGACGTGGTCGTTCCACGACACTCTTATGAAATTCTTATTTTCTGTAATAGAATGCTCAAAACTTAAACAAACTGCAAAGTGTTACACATCGTTGAAATCAGAATTAAAAACTCTATTTAAATATGAAAAAACTTAAAATGCCGACCATAAGAAAAAAAAGGTGACAGTCGAAAATGAGCAATGGTAGCAGTTATACCAAATCCGATAAAAATATTAGATTCAGCATATAAAAGTGTCCTAATAATGTGTTAATTAAAAATATGTAATAGAAATGTCAACTGAGTTAGTTATAACCGAAAACAAAAAATTTAAAATTTCAGTTTTTTTCAGTTTATTCAGAAACTAAGCAAAATAGCTCCAATTTCTTTTCAGATTATTAGTGGGCATGAAATTCCACAACTTTTCTCTAATTTAACCATTGTCGTATCTCTTCAAATAAGCGAGATCCCCATAGTTAACACGCAATTTGATACAACCTGTATATAAATGAATATCAAGATATGGCAATATTAGCTTTGATAGACTTCCAATCTGTATAAATATAATTTTACTTTTAATGATATTCAATGTTTGAAATATAATGTATGGGAAGATAAATTTAACGTAACTATATCCGATAATTATATTGGTTCTGGTTTTATTTATTGGGCGGTTATTGGATTTGTAGAAAATTCATCTTTCAGTACTCAACATAAACACATTAATTTTACTCATGCATTAATTAGAAATGTATGGATAGAAAGAGATGGACAAGAATATCCTCCAGAAAGACAAAATTATGATCCTGATAAAAAAAGATACCTGATGGCATTTTTAAGATCTATGGATTATGATAGAGCCAAGTATGGAGCAAGTCGAAATATTGAAAGTTATCATACCCCAGATTCATTTTTCAAATGGAATTTTCTACATAATATAGATATGAGATTTAAAGGTATGAATACTAGCAATAGACAACCAAAAATGAATCTCCATATGGAATTTAATAAATATCATCTAATGCCAAATGCGGCTGATGAAGGAATAAAATGTTTTGTTTTATTATTTTCCGAAAAAACTATGGAATACGATTTTGAATTGGATACTTTAGAAACGAAAACGTTTATAAAATAATAATCTACCGTGTGTCTATAAAGTAACCCCCTATCCCCTAACTAAGTTTTGAACGACTTGATATTTTACCACAAAATTTGGTGAGCTGTAATGGGAAATAAATACTACTTTTTAGCCAAAAATTAAATTTTGTATCATTCAAAATGGCGACTGGGCGCCACTTTTTTTTTTAAATAGTAAGGGGGGTCGAGTGACACCTCATTTGAAAGGTCTTTTAATTCTGTGTCTGATCCTAGAGTTTCAAAGAAAAATATTTAGCCATAACAAAATGTCGGATTTTAAACAAATGGACTCACTCAATTCAAAATTGTTTTGATTTTTTTATCCAGTAGCCTACTTTTTCGTTTGCAGTACAAAATTTTCCCAGAAATAACTCAGGTGGCTGGAAATAATATTGAAAACGTTATGTTCCAACAAGACGGTGCGCCGCCTCATTATTATAGGCCTGTTTCTGACTTTCTCAACGGACATTTTTTGGAAGATAGATTGGTAGGCGGGGGCCTGTAGAATAACTGGCTCACTCCCCAGATTTAACTTTCTTAGATTTTTTTCTATGGGAATATCTGAAATCGAGAGTGTACAGAACTCGACCAGAAACAATTGAAGAACTGGAGCAACGCATTACAGAAGTTTGCAGAAATATCACTCCAGAAACTTATGAAAATGTAAGACAGGAATTTCACAACCGACGTTTTATGTGCCAAGAAGTGAATGGTAAACATTTCGAACACTTAATTTAATTAATTTAAGCTTTAATTCTTAGTTTTTTTTAAATAGACTTCTTTATCTTCAAACATTGTCATTTTGTTATGGCTTAATATTTTTCTTTGAAACTCTAGGATCAGACGCAGAATTAAAAGACCTTTCCAATGAGGTGTCACTCGACCCCTCTTTCCATTTAAAAAAAAATTAAAATTGCGCCCAGTCGCCATTTTGGATGATACAAAATTTTAATATGGTCTGAAAGATAGTATTTAATTTCCCATTACAGCACACCAAATTGTGTTGAAAAATATAAAGTCGTTCAAAAGTTAGTTTGGGGGGTGGGGGGTTACTTTATGGACACAGTGTATATTAAATGATGTTGGCGTATGAGAGATATTTGTACAAGTTGAAAGGGAACACAAAGGCAGGTGTTTTATACATATAGTTTCGGAAATGATGAAAGACAACTTGAACATGATAAATATAACTATTGTATTGGCGTTGTAGATGTTTATATTTCGTCTGATAAATATTGTTCATCAAACAATTTAACTGTCGTACCAGAATTTTATGTACCAGATTTTACTTTTACTATCTTTTATAATGAAGATAATGCACAACCATTTAATCATAAAGCAAATCAATATAAAAATTTTGACGAATTTAAAAATGTACTTAAAGCTTATATGAAAAAATTTGTAGAAAATGAATCAGATCATGAGAGAGAAAAAAGAATTCCCAAGTTTGAAGATTTTAAAATTGAGGTTGATATAAATATTATTACAATTACATATGATAAAAATAAAAACGCATTAGAAGAAGTAATTAATATTGAAAAAGAACTTTTTCCACTATTAGCATTAAACGATATCATTATTTACTTTGTTTTAGAGCCAAGAAGATGAATTTCTTTCCTAATGGTCACTAATATTTCATTATTAACTACTGGTTAATAATGAAAACAATTGCTATCTAGTACTCACATTGCCTATTTAAAATTATAAACTTTCATGTAAAAATCTTTTGATTTTACTGGTAATAACTGTTCACCAACACTTTCTGCACCTTCCCTGATTTCAGGAGGAGTGCAGTTTTCACCGAAATCATCAAAATTGGACATTTTATAACCACTATTATAAAATATATATTTTACATAAATGTCAATTGAAATTAACTATTCTCTTGTTTTCAAGCAAGGCTACTTTATTTTTGTGCATATTTGCATTTGTAATTTTATTTTTTATTAATGTAAAATCAATTAATTATAAAAGGAATAAAGGTGCTAGTAGTGGAAAAAATAATATATAAACCACGGTAGAGAAGACTTATCAGCCTCGCAACTTATTTCCCTCGATGCTTCGCATCTCGGGAAATAATTCTGCTCGGCTGAGAAAAATGTCTTCTCTACCTTGGTCTATAATATACTATTATGACTTTCAAGTATACTTTAATATAGAACAATCTAAACCAGGACAAATTACTTTACATTTTAAAAATGATATGCAGTCTGTAGCGTTTTGCCAACGGCATCAAAGAATTAAAGAAAGGTTTAGAAAATATTATATAGTTTTGGAACTGATTGAAAAATATTTGATTATATTAAATAAATGATCAGTTCTATCACAGTTGAATAAATCATATGAATACAAGAAATTGAATGAACTAGAGGAGGAATTGGAATTCCATATCAAGTTACTAGTTTTCAAATAATTGTTAGAATTAAATACGGAAATAAACCGCGTGTTTCGTTGAATAATTTAATTATAATTTTCATTTCAACAAATTACTTAGATGTAATTTTTATATATAAGTAGTATAATAGCAAGCGTCTACTCAAATCTCAAATACTTACAATATGATTTTTAAAGGAGCAGGTAAAATTGAATATGAACCTTTTGATTCTATGAAATATATAATTATTATAAATATTTAAATAATATTGCACTTAACATAAAAAACGCAATATAAATTGTATTCGATTATCCAATAGAAGTCTGTTTTAATGAAATTCAGTCTTATAAACTTGCTGATATATCTGCAACTAACAATGCAGGCTTGTAGTGCATTCTGCCAGACCAGTGCCAGTGCAGTGCGCACGTTGACTTTTCTGTGACTGAACTGCTTTGTTGTTTGTTGTGGTTGTTTGCTCGTTCGGTCATGACGTTATCAGAGAAGCGTTTATTCTTGAAGTCTAATCACACATTTAGGTAAGTGCATTTTATGAATTAAATTAAAACAAAGCAGTGCATCGAGGTAAGAATATTCTTTATTTATAGAAATCGACGTGGAAAAAACGTGGCGGATTATTACATGGAAAACATAAGTTTCGCAGTTGATCACCTGGAACGCGAAATCGCTGTCCAAGTATTGAAAGATGTAAGGTTAATCTTGATAGAATACATGGACGGCGATAACAAAAAATTTTTTGAGAACACTTTTATCCTCTTCTTCTTCCTCTTGTTGTAGGCCAATGGCCTGTTTAATACCCGCAGCTAGTGCGGGTTCTATGAGCCCTCTTTGCACGTATGCCGGGCAGGAGGCTGGCCTTACCCGTCGAAAGGAGAAGAAGTTCCACTAAATGGTTTACGATTGCCAAAGATGTTAGTATGACAACCGGGACCGACGGCTTAACGTGCCCATCCGAAGCACCGTTGGTTGCAGATATACCCTTATATTGGTCACCCATCCGAGTGGGGACCAGAGCGGACAGTGCTTAACTTTGAATACCGTGTGACCGGCATTCGCAGTTCTCCGCTGTGCAACCAACTACACACTTTTATCCGATTTCGTGAAATCGAGGAAACATCGTACCCGTCGGTCGACACAGTTAAGTTGAAACTAGTTGCTGGTAAAGAAGTTCAGTTCAGATTTCCATCTGAAAATACAAAAAACGATTTTATAGATGCCATAACACTTGCAAGGTAAAATGCTCATCAACGGTTACCAATTTTTTACAATGGCCAAAAAGAAAAATATAAAATATGTGTTAGCTTCTAAATAGGGTAGGGCTCACAAACAAACACGATTTCAACTTAACCACGCTTTTATTCCTTCTCTACGGTTTTTACAAAAACTAATAGTCGAACATTCAACTCTACGCAGACTCCGACTCTTCTCCCGAACTGCTTCCTGCGTCTCCTAGCCTGCGCCGGTTCCCTTGGTTCCCTTCGGGGAGGTTCGGCGGTAGTCGGTAAGGCGGGCAATTTAAAAAGCATGCTAACACGGCCATTCTGACTTCGGAGCGTCCTCGCGCCGGGAGAAAACTGCAACAAGAATCACACGCAGAACAATTAGGTCACGCAAAACCTGATACGTGCCGTTTTATTTATCATGGGGTTGCCACGACAGTATTACGGATGTGGGATCTGGCTTTATGAGCTCGTCTCAATGAGTCATTAGGAATCTGGGAAATTCTTTGGTGATGAGCAATCGCCACCTGGTTGTATGTAATAAACGTGATATGGTTGCTCATATGGGATCCTGGGATCACCGCGTCATTTTTTTTTTATTCAATTTTATTTTGTGGGATCGCCACGCTATCATTTATTCAACTTTACTTTGTGGGATCGCCACGTCATCATTTATTTATTTTTATTTTTATTTTGTGGGATCGCCACAACTGATTATTAAACTTTTGAGGTTCTTTAGTTTTGTGGGATTGTCACAAAACTGTAACATTGCCAGAATGGCTGCTTGCATAATATGTGGGATTGCCACAAAAACATTCATTCGTTAACCGGTACAGGATTGCTGCACCCATGTAAATAAATACTCACGAGTCTTTTGTTTACGTAGAACCTGTATCTGCATTCGCGGGCCACTGCCGCAGTTGTTCATGCGCTGCCACTGTGGTACGCTTCCCTTTCTTCCAGAGAAGATAACGTTCATTCGGCAGGAGTTTACGGACAATGAAAGGTCCACTGTATTTTTGCTTTAATTTTCCACCTCCCGCTACTTGGGAGTCTTCTACTGCTACAAAATCGCCAACTGCGAACAACTTGGCTGCGTAACGCGAACTATTAAATTGCTTAGCTCGCTCGTTTTCGATATGGATCATTCGACCTTGTGCTCGCGTCACGGCCTTGTCTGGATCAACATAACCTTCCGTTGACACATCTGCTAGGAATTGCTGAGTGGCCGGCAATCTCGGATTTGTTCCGCATTGCAATATCGTGGGCGCAAAGCCCGTGGAGGAATGCACGGTGGTGTTGATGTTATTTTCAATATCGGATAAGACTGTCACCCATGTTTTTTCCTTTTCTGCAGTGAGGGTGGCTCGGAGTAAGTTGAAGACGGTCCGCATGACACGCTCAACTTTTCCATTTCCGCGCGGCATGCCAGTTGCAATGAGATGCAGTTGCACTCCCTGCTCACTTAGGAAGTTTTTAAACATTATGGAGGTGAACGCAGCCGCTCGGTCTGCGATAATACGCCGGGGTTTTCCCAACTTCTCGAAGACTGATTGCAGTGCTCCGATCGAGTCTTCCGTGGTTTTTTTCTTGATTGGTTTCAGACTGCAATATTTCGAAAAGGCGTCGACTATTACCAATATTTGGGTGCATTCGCGTGACTTCGCCAACGGGCCTGCATGGTCAATATGCCACGTGTCCAAGGTATGCTTTGGGGTGTTTCCCTTTTGCCACAAACCAGCTCTGCGCCCGGTGTGAGATTTTCCCAGAACACATGCGCGGCAGTTTCGAATGTACTTTTTGAGACACTGGCCCATCTTAGGCCAAAATAAATCTTCGCGCATCTTAGCGATGCCCTTGTCCCAACCGATATGCGATGATTGGTCGTGATACAGACACATCGTGCGTAATCGCGCAGCTACTGGAACAAAACACTTTGGAAACTTGTCTTTTGTTACCACCATGCCGTCCCGCACTGCGTAGTCATTATATTCGCCTGGTTTTTCACGCACTTTTCTGCAAAATTCGTCTGCCTCTTGAAAATCTCGTAACGTTTCATCGCTGGATACACGGAATTGTTCTGTTGTTTTCACAACACACACATTTTCAATCGGGTTTCGACTAAGGTAGTCCACATGGGCCATTTTCTGCCCCGGCCGATACTCGATAGAAAAGTCGTAATCTTGAAGCTTAACCCACCAGCGGGCTACCCTTGGATGTAAGTTTTTCTTTAGTGCCGTTGCTCGCACAGAATTACAGTCAGTGTACACCGTAAAATGCACTCCGTATAAATAATGACGAAAATGTTCAACAGCGTCAACAATTGCCAAAGTCTCTAGGTCATATGAGTGGTACTTGGACTCCGGTTCTGTAGTGCGCCTGCTATAATAAGCGACGGGACGAGTGACACCATCTTCTTTTTGCAACAAAGCGGCCCCAATGCCTATAGCACTAGCATCCGTGTGCACTTCGCATTCCAAGCTTGGATTAAAAATCCTCAGTGCCGGTTGGTCGGTTAGTTTCTTGATGATGAGTTGTCTAGCACGCTCGCACTCATCGGACCACTGAAACGCTTGATTTTTTCGCAATAAAGCAGATATCGGCGCTGTGATAATTGAGAACCCTTGAATAAACCGCCGAAAGTAGCTGGCTAGGCCCATTAGTTGCCGTACGCCTTTCACGTCTTTAGGATGCGATGTCTGCGTGAGGGCAACCACTTTTCGCGAACTGGGGCGCACTGTACCATTCCCCAGAGTTAGACCCAGATATTCGGTCTCCGAAGCAAAAAATGTACACTTCTCATAGTTCAAGCGAAAACCTGCTATGGCTAAGGCATTCATCACATTCTCTAAATTTCTGAACCCTTCTTCTATTGTCGTTGATGGAACCAACACATCATCGATATAAACGTAGGCTTGTGTTCCTTTCAACTCTCCCAGTGCCGTATCAATGGCCCTTTGGTAGACGGCCGGTGAATTCACATACCCGAAAGGGACCCGATTGAACTCGTATAATCCATCAGGAGTTACAAAGGCGAAAATGTGCTTACAGTTTTCCTCAATCTCCATTTGATAGAAACCAGATTTCATGTCCAGGGTTGTGAAATAGCGAGCCTGGCATAACGCATCAATTTGGTCAAGGATAAGCGGTAAGGGGTAACGTTCCTTTACGGCCTTTTTGTTTAGATCTCGAAAATCCACACACATGCGCACCCCGCCCTGTCGCTTCTTCACAAGAACGATGGGGCTCGCGTATTCTGAATGGCTTTCGCGGATAATGCCGCCTTGCAGTAACTCGCGAACAATTTGTTGGACTTGCACTCTTTCGGCGTAAGCTAGGCGTCGCGGTCGGTATGCCACAGGGATATCGTCTTTTAGTTTGGCTGTCATCTTTCCCGTCATAACATGATCAGGTGTTTTCTCATGACAATCTTGCAGCAGTTGCGTGAGTTTAGCTACACTCTGCTTGTCCAATCCTGACACTTTTATATTACACAAGTTGTTACTGTTCGCGACGGTCAGCACTTTGGGGATATTGAACAGGTCATGTTGTAATTCTAGTCCGTCAGCGCCTTTCACGACCTTTATGTGACGTAATCCTATAACGTCCCAGCCGATAATAGCGTCTAAATTTGAGGGCATGACATCATCAGGCACGATGGTAAACAAAACTTCTATAGTTGCAGCCGGCAAAACCGCGATAGCCTTACACGTGCCGGTGCCGTAAACATTTTTACTGCTGAGCCCAGACAAAACACGCACTTCTGGTTGAACCGAGACATTGAGTCTAGCAGCGGCAGTTCCCCTCAAAATTGAAATGTCGGCGCCACTATCGATGAGGTAGTTGAACTGCATCGCTTCGTTGTTGCACAGAAGAGTGGCAACGGGAGACGCGGCCAGGTTGCGACCTCGTCTAATCAGCATAATTTTGCCGGGCTTACCATACTTAAACCAGCAATTTTGCTCCAAGTGTCCTGTTTTTTTGCAATGTGGGCAGGTCGGTGATCCATCCTCCTTTTTCTTGTCCGCTTGACCTCTCCTGGGTTCGTCTTTGTTCCTCGGGGGTGCATGGCAGTCATCTTTCCGATGTCCAATTCGACCGCAATTAAAGCAAGCCCCTTTTATTCCTCTTGAAGTTGACGCATTCTGTCGACGATCACGTAGCTTAGCTGTATTGGTTGTACTTACACCATCAGCTGACCGCGGGTTCGGTGCAGTACGGTGTTTCTGGCGGCGAGCATCGAATTCGCCGAGTAATTTCAAGAGCTCTCGCTCCGTCTTCGGCTGTTGAATGCGGATCGAAGCTTGAGCTTCGGAATGGTCCAACCCAAACTCCACCATACTCACAATCGTATTCCACGGTAAGTTGTCATGGAAGCGATGAATAATACGAAGCTTCTGAATGCCATAGTCGCTCAAAGAATCGCATTCTCGGCTTCTTAATGTCGCAGCGGTATACGCCCGCGCACCTGGAGTTTCGCGATCAGGAAATGCAATTATTAGGTCTTTACAGAAATCGTTCCACGTACGCCGCACTGGTCTCCAATCGCAATAATAACGATGGGCCCGGTCTTTCAATGCTTCTCCTGCTTTAACTATCATGAGTACATCGCCCACGCGTAGTTCGTCCTTCAGTTTAGACGCATCATCTAGCCACTCCTCTATTGAATAGCTACTTGTGTCCGGATTGAATTCCGCCAATCGGAATGAAAGAGACGATGGGGTTAACGCCTGCGCGCTCAAACCATCTGCTGCGGGTGAAGCTGAATTAGGCGTTGGCCCGGTCGCCATGTTGGAATGGCGGGATAATTGTGCCAACTGCTCCTGTTGGGCCGCAACTAGCGATACCAATGTTTCTTGCCATTGAACCTTCGGTCGTTTTGAGGGGGTAGGGTTCTTTTCATGTTCACTGTCTTCTGACGTGCTGCCTGCGTTATTGTCGTCGGACGGATCTGCCTGTTTGTCCGCCATGTTTGGCACGAAGTTCGCACTTTTCTTCTTAAATTGGGGTTGGTGGTGCTGCGAATCCCACTTCTGATGTTAGCTTCTAAATAGGGTAGGGCTCACAAACAAACACGATTTCAACTTAACCACGCTTTTATTCCTTCTCTACGGTTTTTACAAAAACTAATAGTCGAACATTCAACTCTACGCAGACTCCGACTCTTCTCCCGAACTGCTTCCTGCGTCTCCTAGCCTGCGCCGGTTCCCTTGGTTCCCTTCGGGGAGGTTCGGCGGTAGTCGGTAAGGCGGGCAATTTAAAAAGCATGCTAACATATGTATGAAAATGAGTCGATGAAATGGTTTATGTGTAAGAGGTTATTCTTTCTGTGCCCACTTGGTTTTTTTTACAAATGAAATTATTTTGTACTAATTGTATTTTTTTTGCAGTAGCGACTCTGGGAACTCGGAGTGCTCGGAGTAAATTTATATGTATTATAATTATAATTAAAATAAAACTATTTTGCAGATTTATATTACTTACTTACTCATATGCTTCCCTTAATTTGATAATGAATTACAAGCAATAATAACACAATAATTGTACATTTTTTCTGCTGGTTTTTCACATTGACATCTGTTTGTTTTGTCTCTGTGCTTGTTGCATTATCAAATAATTCCTTTGTAAACTCTAAATCGAAAAGGAATGAACCCAATTTATTAGCTGGTAATGAAATAACTGTGGTATGCGGAGCACTAGCCCTCTTCTGGGACACTTTAGTTAACTGTGTGTGTTCTTCATTTACAAAAAGAAAAGACCTTCAATAGGTTCATACCGCAATTTGTTATTTGTCCTGTATAGATATTTGAAAACAAAAGACAAAATGATAAAAAATGTACTGATTTTTCCTTTGACTCAGCTGTTTAATCACGTTTTATGATAAATAGTATTTTTTTGATGAAAAATATCAATTTGTTCTGTAAATCTTTACTATACAAACTTTTTTTTGTCTAAAAATTATAAAAACTTGATTTTAGACCTAAAGATGAAATTATGCTGAACAGGTACCTATAGTACTGTAGCAGCCTGGTTTATCAATTGTATTTGTAACTTAGCGACTTGGTTGCTATTTATATTAATAAAAACAGATTCATCAAAATTATTTGTAAAGGTGAAAACTTCATTAAAACTTTCTCCTCCAAAATAGCGTTTTATTTACAACTAGGAACCCAAACATTACTTTATTTACATTATTGGTGACCCCGACGTGAATTATTTTGTAAATTATTTGTAAACGTGAAAACTTCAATAAAACTTTCTCCTCCAAAATAGCGTTTTATTTACAACTATGAACCCAACATTACAGTACAATTGAAAACTTTATTATAGTTATTTAAGTAACAAGGAATGTAAAGACGTAATAACATTCGAGGTAGGTAAATACGAGCCGAGGCTTGTGGCCTGCCGAGAATGTTAATAGTCGATACATTCCCTGTTACTTATTAAATTTTTCACGCTACAGGTAGAAATTTAATCATATTTTTAAAAGTTTGTTTTGACTGCTGTCATTGGAATTATTTTTTAAAAAACCCATTATTCTAAGTTTCCTGTGCTTGTTACCATATCAACGAACAGAGTTCCGTAGTCAAGGGCAAAAAGTAAACGAATGTTATTGGCCATTTACATCTTTTGTAGCTACGGATGTATCGTCTATTTACCTTGCCTGTAGCCTGAAAAATAAATTAACATACTTTCTAAACTGATTGAAAATATTTGAAAAACTAAATATGGAATGGATGATTCAATTATGGTTTTTAATCCAACTTATTATTCACATATAATTTCTAAATATAAATTAGAAACTCAATATTTAAATAATTATAATATGATTTATAGAGAAGGTAAAATTGAATTTGAACCAATTGATACTAGAATGATTGTTTAAAAAATAATTGCGTTATATTAAGATCACTTATTAGTTCTCTTATTATAGCTTCCATTTTTAATAAAAAATGTTGCCAAGGATTAAAAATTTTTATTATAAATTAAGCTATATGCTTAGATACTAAAACAAACTTTTTTTATATCTACTTTCATTTTATCTCTTCCACTTCTGTCTCCTCCATTCCTGTTATTATATAATATTCGTTTTCTAAATTATTTAGGATGCCATCGTAATATGTGGGAATGGATTTTTATTTATTGAATAAAAAAATTATCCACTTTTAAACTTGTCTGTATTTTTCAGGGTCCGGTTAGTCGGACCCTGTTTTTAAATGGATAATTGTCCTAACAAAATTATTTTGAAATACATATATTGATAGCGCAGATTTTTATTTTTAAGAATTCAACTTGAATTGTTGGCGCAGATTTTTAAATCTGCCGATTTCCATTTGTCGAATTCGCTTGAATAGCTAGACAGAGTTTTATTTTTTAAATTTCTATCTTCTCTTACTGTCTCTTGGAATAGCTAGCGCAGATTTTTGTGAAAGTCAATTTTCAAATTTCAACAAAGTTAACAAGATTTCCAATAGCTAGCGCAGATTTTTATTTTTAATTCTGATTCATTAATTTTAATTTTTTTTTAATAGTATATAAAGTGTACGTTCTAGCGTAGATTTTTTTGTTGCGGTTTTTTTAAAGAAATGAACCAATTTTCGAAAGGAAAGAAAATTTTTCTTGTTTCATCTATCAAGACTAGTTTATTTTGCTAGCGCAGATTTTTTTGAAACATAACTTCAACGGATGAAATTAATCTTGAATAGCTAGCGCAGATTTTTAAAATCGTGGTTGTTCGAGGTTTTAGCTGTTTTTAAGGTACCTCAAAAAGTCCACGGATGAAAACGTTGAAATCGACCCATTTTCCTCGAAAAAAGCGTTTTTAAAAAAATCAGCGCTAGAGAATTATCTGATTTTCGAGTAGTTTTGATCAAAAAAAGCTGTTTTTCGGAAATTGGTATGAAAATGGGTTCATTTCTTTAAAAAAACGCAAAAAAAAATCTGCTCCAGAACGTACACTTTATATACTACTAAAGTCACAAACGTTTTATCGCATCAACATAATTACTATAATTACAATCTGTGTGTCAGTAGGAGCAGAATATCTTATACACAATCTATTATTATTGTTCACTCACTTCTGCGTGAGAAAATGCTTTACATTTTTACACACTGCACCTCTGTTTATTGTTGTTAACTTTGTTAACTAACTAATTTTCTACTGCAATAGTGAAAAGTGGGAAAATTATTCAATCACATTAAAACAGTTAATAGCTAATTGTCTCGTGTCATTATCATTAATATTTATTATTTTGCAAGAAACGTGTAAATTCTTGTTATTCTAAATTCTTAAATTATCGAGTAATGAAAATAATCAGAAATAGTTTAAATGAAATAGAAACCTTACTGTTTTCTACACGTACAAACTCTTTCGTGTTGTGATTATCAAAGCGTTCTGACAATGTGAAAATAACTTAATATCCAATTGTAACATTCATTCATAACTATAAAAACCATAAACGTTATAGTTTTGTTAATACAATTAAGCGTGTGAATTAGTTTTTATACTGTTGCCCTTTAATACACTTTTAATGTTAGTCATTTCACGTAAAAGATTTCTCATTGTTAGTGCATTTTTTTTTCAAAGATAGAAAGCTGAGTAACGTGGGTGTAGAAATGCGATTCTGTTAATCGATATTTGTTTTAGTTTATAGGCATGAATGTTGAATTACTTTTGCTTCCTCGTTATATAATCATACAAATAAATGTTGCAATTGTACAACGGAAATCCTTGGTGCTTCATCTGTATCTAATAACTTCTCTTGATTTTTTAAATTTCCTGTAAAAATGTTTTGCTTGACTTGAAGTGAAGTTAACATAATTAAACCTTGAATTTTGTTAGATTCAACTGCAAAAATATTTTAATTTTTTTTTAGGACAAACTAAAGTCTCTCATAAAAAACCAAATTAGTACACGCTTGTCTCTTATATAACAAATTAACAATACAAATTAGTTACTGTAAAATATTTCAACACCTGAACCTACTAAGCAAAAACCGTTACAAGGATATTGATAGCAAATCTACAACAGTAAACAGAATAATTCAACACATAACGAAAGTTCAACTTTTAAGTTGATGAATTGTGGAATAACATGGCAAATTTTTTGATTAATTTAAAACTTTTATACCGTTTAATTAAAACCTATGCACAGGTCCGATTTCAAACCCTGACTAGATGTCGATCATGGGCAATAATTTCTAAACACCGGGTCTTGTTTTGTGGACTCGTCCCGTAGCCGACCCGGTACAGTTCTGCACTAATTTGTAACTTCTTGAATTTTTCATTTTTTGGTTTGAAAAACCTTTATAAAACTTAATTAATTAACAGATACGTTTTTAAACCATAATTTAGCTAGTTGAGAGCAGAGAATCGGGTCCGATTTTATACCCTGGCTCAGTTTTAAACACTAGCCCGATGTCAAGCACGGCCGTGGATTCAATCCCGTGTTTTAAAAAATCTGATTTGGTGATCAACTCACTTCAAAACATTGTCGACGGCTATCGCATTGGCTTGAGTTTGATGTGATTTGACGTAACGGGTCTTGTTTTGTGACCCCTACCCGACCATGGCCTGACCAAATTATCCGGTCAAACCCGTACCTGATGTACATCTTTCTGACTGGGTACGCGATCTTTACCCTACCCAGACATCACTGGGTTACCCGGCAAACCCATACCCGATTGAAATCGAACCGTAACCAACCCGTACCCGACCCATACCTGGTGAAACTGGTACCCGATTGAAACTGAGTCCTATTTTATGGACCCGACACGTACCCAAATCGTACCCTACCCGTACCCGACCTATAACCCACCCGTACGCGACCTTTACGCGACTCAGGCTCAACCGGGTTACCTGGTCAAACTTGTACCCGATTTACATAGGTATCTACGAAAGTCGGTCATGTTTTGTGGACTCGATCCGTAACCAACTCGTACCCGACCCATATCCGGGTTACCCGATAAAACCCGTAACTGATTGACAGCTGTAGTTGAGACTATCATGTCATTACTGCCTAAGAATATTAAATTATGCAATAAAAACCTATTATTTTTGTCGTTTTTTCTTAATTTCTGTTCATAGATCCACTTTATTGTGTTTTTTAGGTTTGTGGTCCTTTTCCATTCACTTTTGCGGCTTGGTAGACAGGAAACCATAATTTTAACATATTAAATATTAATTTGAAACTTAGATGCGCCACTAGTATTTAATAATTTCCTTTGAGTAGGTAGCAAAAACTCATTAAATATGCAAATTTTAAACATTTCTAATTTTAATTAATTCTCAAATGTCATTTTTAAATTTTTATATCTGGTTGTTTTGTTTGACAAAATTAAATATGTTAATTTGAGATATTTTACTCGCGCTTTTGTGTTGCTTAACAATACCAAAAACATTATTTAGCATATTTACTATAAATTCAATGGAAGGTTATCTTTAATCTGTTTCTCTTGGCGAGTGAAATTTTGTCGTTTCGATTCAACACGAGCCATTATAATATATTCATTTCACACCATATTCTGTTTGTCATAAATTACGTTTTTAATATGACTTTCAAATTAGAAGTTTCAAGAGGGAAATCTGCAAGTCAACGAAAAAATTGTAATTTACTGTTTTGACGCCTTCTCTTTCTTTATTATTAAACAAATTAATGTTTACTGCATGCTCTAAAACGCATTTTCATTTGTTGGGTGTAGTAATAATAATGGTACACCTTGATGATAAAATCTAGCCCATTCTAGGTGTCCTATTTTCATAGAGAAACTTTATTAATGTTGTGCACTTATCTTGTATTCCGTGCACGATGTGTCGAGTTGAGTAGTTTCACTACTTCTGTTTACGAACAAGTATGCAATTACTTACCTTATATGTAATATGTTACTAGTATGGTAAGAATTACGCATGTGTGTGGTTTTCCAGAATTAAACTTGCAAAAATTCCAACCTGCGCTTAGCATTTTGAAGAAGCATTTCAGCCAATAAAACTTTTAAATAGAAATACATTTACTATTGAAATTTATATGCACGTGCAGTGAAGATCATTAATTTAATCCCTTAACGCACTGCAAAATTAAGAACAGTTATCATACCAACCCCAAGACATCTTACATCCCTGCTATTTAATAGCGGACCAACCTCATTTAGTCTAGGTTTCATACGAATACGATTTTCAACATCATCATCATCATCTGACATGGAGCTGACTCGAGGGTCGAGCAAATAAATAAAAATAACAATATTTTGTCATGATAAATTTTTGTTTTGATGCAATCAAAATGCTTTCAAAAATACGATAATTATTTCTTTTTAAATCATTAATAAAACATTGATATAACGTGATAATTTCAAAATGCCATTCACGCTACTAATCTGAAAGGAGAATAATGTGTTTTGCCATTTATTCAATTGTCAACGCTTCCTGAAAGTCTTTAAATGTTCATGTCCTTTGAGATGGACATTATCTAGTAACATTTAACATATTTGCAAATACCAATAAAAAATAACTTCAAGGTTAATTATATATTCACGTATATTAAACGTATTGAATAATCATAATTCGGTTTAAATGATTTAATTCTCTTTATTTTTTACACAGATGTGGAAGAAAATTCATACACGACCAATAACAGAAGTACTTCCACAACTTTGTATGAAAGTGCTCGTCGTCGACCTCCTGTCACTGTAAAGAGAAGAATGAGCTACAGCTATGGTGATTATGGGTATGTAATAACATGTAAATGTAAATTAATGTCCACATCAACAAAATAGTAAAAAAATTAACTTAATTTCGTAAAGCAATTTTTTCAAATTTATGCATGCTTGTAAAATTCTTCTAAACACAATAGGCAACCCAAATTCTTTTTTATTTGTTTTGTGTATAAATTAACAAATGTAAAACTATAATTTTAATTATTTAATAAATTTCAGCTATAACCCTTACCACTCAATTTATAGCAGGTTGGAAGACAGTCGAAGATCCGAATCTGGAAGACCAACCCCAATTTATGACGATATCAGAAGCAATAAATTTAAGCCCAACAACTTTGGATTAAGTAATTATGGGCATTTGCAAATAGACTACTCTTTTAGCTGGAATAATCTTGATAAATACATTTATAACTAGTCGTCTTTTTACTACTTAACAATCTGTACCTTAGTAATTATAGTAATCATGTAGGTGTGCTAATAATGTTTTTTCCGTATATACAATGTAGTACAAAATATATAAAAATTGTAAATGTAATTCCAGGGATATTATTTACTTTAAATAAATAACTACAACTGGTACATAAGGGTAATGTATATTTTTATCATAATTATTGGTTGACGCCTATACTCGTATCTACTACAATTCTTCAGTTAAACTCAATAAGTAAGCTAGGATAGTTCAGGAAAATGCTTTTTTTTTTATAAATGGAGAAATTTAAGGCAAACTTGAATAAAAAGAACGCACAATCCAAAAACGATCCCTAAATGATCACAACGCCCAATGACACCTGATGCAAAAATACTTAAAGCACGTTGGCTTCGAGAATTTTTTTTCTCAAACAGTTGACGCAGTGTTAATCAGGATGATTTAAATTGGGTAATCTAATTATGTGTTTAATAAATCTTAAGGCATAGGAAAGCGAATGCTCCCACCCACCCACAGATCCACAGTTTTTAAAATCACTGAAAATCGATTTATTTCATGATCACAATAGCTCCCATAATGCCCAGAGGAAAACCTGGGTGCATACTTTTTACTTGGTGGGGCTACCATAGCAAATATATATTCCAAATATTTGAAATTTTAAAAATAATATTTCTCAAAAACGCTATACGTTTTTTTTTTTAACTTTGTAGACTTATAGAACCGCACGTGGGCTACATCTTGACTAATAGAACCAAACTCTAACATTAGATTTTGGTTCTACTTCTATTTTGGTATTTAGAAAGGTTTTTATTTGGTGGGGTGACACTCGCCCCCTCTCTATTTGCTTGGGCTACTACAAAATTAAAATAAAAATGTGTAGCCAGTTTTTCAGCCATACCTTTCCAAAATTTTGAAAGTATTTATCATATTGAGACAGCAAAGACTTACTATGTATAGACTGTTATATTTACATTGTTTTTTCTTTAGTTTGAAATACAAACAAACATTTAAAAAAGTATTGCAAAATCTTTATGAATTTTTTTATGTTTTCTTACTAAATGTTTGACAATCTGTTGTTATACAATATTCCTTAAATTATTAAATATTATAATACTTAATAAATAGGTAACTATCCACTAGGTACAGTGATTTTTTTTTAATTGCTGCCAGTATAATAAATTATAACTGAATAAGTTATAAAGTCAACCTCGGCAAAAAAAATAGATAATAAATATGAGGTAACATTTCTAATATGTACTTATAGCAAAAGAAAAGAACAAAACACAAATTTTGAATAAAAGCGTATAGGGTGCTAACTTTAACTTGTCCACCATTGCTAATTTTTTATTTTTATTTAAGATAGAGAGTTGATTAAATGGGAAAAGTTTCTTTATCTTTTATGACCATTTTGAATCTATTATAGCATTTCTGGTTTAACCGAAAATGGTACCAACCTTTGATTTGTTGAAACGGCCTGTATAATTTTACATTTTTGGATAAAAAATAATTTTAGTTTTAGTAAATAATTATACATATGTATAAGCTAAGTTATTTCCTATCTAAAAATTAAAAAATATACAGGGTGTTCCATTTAAAAATCAGAAGTTGGTATTGTTTGTTCATAAAATATTGAAATTCATATTCAAAATGGTCCTAAAACATGCTGAATCTTCACTTATTTATCCAACTTTCTATTTTTAAAAATAAAAAAGTTAGCAATGGTGGGCAAGTTAAAGTTGGCACACTGTATACTAGATAATACTTAATATTTATTTATTATTAAGTATTAACAAAAATAATTGAAAGAGAACAACAAATTTTCTGTAAATGTAGATAAGCTTATTTGAACAATAATAAACAATGATATACATATAACTACTGTGGTGGTTCCATATCAAGTAAATAATCTAAATTATTAGGATTGTACAGTTTACGTTTCTTGACATTCATTCTTTGTTTTGGCCGAGGCTCAGCAACAGAGATCTGTTTCAGTGGTGGCACTGTATATTTATTATTACCTTGTTTGTTATTATACCCTGAAGAACTAGCACTACCCTGAACGTTTCTTAAAGGTTCTATAGGCACATTAACATTTTCACGGAACACGTCTGGAAATTGCTCAGATGAAGAACGTTCTTGTTCTATACCTGCGCCAACATTTAATGAATGATATTTTGTTGTACCATAAACATAATTTGGTTTAGAAGTGGTACGTTGCGGATTTTCATTGTACACTACAATCCTATTCTTAATAATATTTGCGGACGGTCTATCAGAATCGGACAGTGTAGGTCGGGGTTGGTTTATTTCTCTATGCAAATTATCATTATTTGAATATATGTTTAAATTTTTGTTTGTAGCAGAATTAAAAAGCTTTTCTTCAGTTAACTGCAGTTGTTGTTTCGAGAGTCGTAATTCTCTTTCAAGTTCTTGGATGCGCTATTAAACAAAAAATTAGATAAATTTGTCTTTATCCAACAGTAAAATATTTTAATTTGAAGTTTGTACAACGCCAATGTATGATATAGACCTTTTTGGAAAATTCTATGTCAGCACCACTGCACGTCTTAATAGCAAAAAGTTCCTGTCGTATTGTATTGCACGACTGTATTGAATCATGCAGGTTTTTGGTGATTTCTCGTATTTGAGACTGTAAATGGGACTCCATCTCATCGTATCGAAAATCAGCTAACGCTTGTTGTGCTGCTGACTCATTACTAAGTTGGCTTTCTGAAATAAGTATTAATTAATTGGAAATAAAAATTAACAAGTTCTTAAAAATAATTTTTTGACTAATTAGTATTCGTATTAATAATTACTTACGTCTTTTTAGAAATTCCTTTTCTTGCTCCTCATTTCGCTCTTCAAAAACTTTCATTTGTCTCGCAAAATTTTTGGTTATTTCGTTTTTCTCCCATTTGAATTTTTCTTCAAATTCAACCTTTTCTTTTTCTAGTTGATTATATTTGTCTTGAAGTTCATTGTACTTTTCTAAAATATTTTTAAATGTAACGGTGATAGATATCCCTAGAGACTTCTATATAATGTACGGCGAGGTATGAAATAGCAAAGCTACATACAATCCACGCAAACCCCTAAAACATTTATTCGAAACATTTTGCTGTATTTTAAATAGTAAAGGAGATATCGACCACCCATTGACTAACCCATCTGCTTTTACAAATAAGCAAAACCTATCGCCTAAATGATTTTTAATTTCACAAAACATTTGCTGTTGACACCTATAATGCAGTCGATGCGAGGACATCCTTAATGCTAGACATTAAAAAATTAATTACCCTGTATTAAAAGTTTCACCCCTCCGAAGTTACATTCTGGTTCTATGTCAGCAAAAAGTACGATTCATTTATATATAGATATTACGTATAATATATTGAAAGTATCAATATTATCGTTAACATATCCATATTATCGATATTGCAATATTATTTACATTATCGATACCCGATACTAAATTATCAATATTGTTCAGCCCTAACAGCAACATGAGATACATTTTAATTCAAATTTCAAATATCGGTTTCATAAACAACCCTTACCTTTTAACTTCATGTACAGAGCGTTAATACCATCTTGATCTTCCGCACTGCTCGAAAAAGTTCTAAGCTGTTGTGTTAGTTTTTGCTCGGAGTCTTTTAAAATGTTAATTTCTTGAGTAAGTTTGCTCACAATAACATCTAAGTTTTGTTTCCCTTTTGCAGTTTCCGTTTGTTGCTGTAAAAATTGTGATTTATATAAAATATTCAAAAGGTATAAGAAAACAATTTTTTTTGAAAATTAGATACATTTTTAATAACTTACATCAACAATCATTAAAGAATTGGAAAAGTGTTCTTCTAAATCGCTATACTTAAGTAGCCCTTCCATTATTTTAGAAATTAGAAAAAATTCAAAATAGCCAGATTTTATTTTTATTTAAAAATAAACTAGGTGGCATCAGACACAAGTGACGCACGCGCATGGATGGTTACGCTACTGATGCTGCGACGTTGCCAAATTTTATAATTGAATTAATAAAATAATTATATATTTGAAGCTACTTTAACTTTTCAATTAAATTTATTTCTTATTTTATATCTATTGCAATATTAAACTAAATTCTTCAAAAACTTTTGTTGTTTAAGACCAAATGTAGCTTAAAAATTATGACGTTATCATTCATTACAATCAGGCAACATTGGATGACGCGTACACAAGCGCATGGTTCCGCTTGTGCCAAATATGTCGCAATTTAAAGCAATGATTTTCAAAGGCTACCGTGGAACAAAGATGATTTTCTCATTAGTATTTTCTTTTAGATCTTACAAGTTGTTTCTTTCGTACATAATTTTGCCCTACGCTTTATTTAGCGTAAACGCCAAAAATGTTGGCTAACCTGTACATGCAAATGTTTTAAAGTCTATCCAACAAAATGGAGCGCCATTGTACTAACCTTTTAGGCGGGGATACGTAAATTGTTATTAATAAATATTTGTACGCAAGTATATACTCAAACTGCGAAGCTTGAACTTCTATATTGCACGGTTCTACATTGAAAATCAGGTAATGTCTCTTTAGTGTGATATTGTGGTGATTACATGGTTTTACAAGTTAGGGCATTCCACCAGCAATAATGGCTTCGTCCCTTGCGTAGTCATTGTTAAATAAAAATGTAGGTTTTGCCCTAAAAGTGCCTAAAAAACCTTCACGATCAATAAATTCCCTTTATTTTCGTCCCAGTTTTATTGTGGCAATTTGACAATTAACACCTAACCAACAAATTCCGTAGTTTCAGGTTTAACTCTAATCATTGTTGTATTTTTCAAGAATATCACAGAGTTCTGATAGCGTTTACTATAGAGGCGAAATGGAAGATGCTTCGGATGGTCCATTAACATCTATAGATACTATGCCTGTGCCGGTGAAGAACGGCGAAGTGTTGCCCACACAAGAACCTGAAGTAGCTAGTGAAAAAGAATCAAGTAGTGATATAAAAAGTGTTAAAGTAAATGGTGATACGAATGCGGATGATTCAGATGCAGTTGATAGTTCAGATTGTGATACTTTAGTGATCGACGAAAGGCCCCAAAATAATCGAAAACGCAAACTGCTTTCGCTCGAGTCAAAGGGAGGATTTAGGGGATTCAAAAGGTTAAAAAGTGAAAATGAATATGAGCCACCCACAAATCCATATTTTAATGAATCTCTTTTTGAGTTGTCAGAGTTGCATCAAAACAAAAATATACATTCCTCAGACAAGAATTGCGAAGAAAATTCTAAAAGCGGCGACAGCAACGATATTCAGGTAAATAATACAAAGGTTTCTGTTAAGGAGTAACAGTAGCGGCATTAAAGTAAGCATCTTAATTGAGTATGAAGTATGAGAAACAATTTGCTGTTTACCATTTTTTTATCAGTTGTATCATGCGGTACAAGGTGAGTCATATAAGGGTTGCCTTTCTGTTATTTTATAAACCTTTGTCAAATAGCATTTTTTTTGTTAATAAAGTGACACCACTTGAATTATTATGTGACATATTCAGTGTTGGGTAAATAAAAAACTCTCTTCAACTTGAAAGCCACCTGCTACATATAGCTACAAGTTGGGACCAGTGTGGTCAGTGGTGATCGCAAAAATGTTTGCTAACTTCACTCAAGTAGTGCGGAAGTGGCAGCTACGTGATTGCCTAATTGTTGTTTCGCAGGCAAATAGTTATTTTTGAGAACACAAACATAGGTCAAAAAATCATATAAGTCTAAACGTAAAAGCAGGTGATACATTTAAATAAAATAATTTTTGTTCAAATAATTAATCATAAAAATATGTACTAGTATTTTGGAAAAAAAATGAAAACAGTAAAAAAATAATATTAAAATAAAAAACCTACTGATTTAAACCAAATGATTAAAATCATGCCAACCCTGGATTAAAAGAAGTAAACGGCTCTGATTAGCTTTTGAAAAACATAAGTAACTCAATACCAGATACCATGGGTGGTAAACTGAAACGTTTACCACTGATGCTGATAGCGTAGCATAGCTATTGAAATACGTATTTTATATTGTATTAAGTTACTTGTGTGGAAAGGTGTGTTATTTAAGTGTTGTTATTCCACAGTTACAGTGTTTTTACTTCCTGATTTTTCAATTTTACTTTATATTATAGTCTGTCAATTATACATCACTTTAGTTGCTGCACCCTGTACTTATTATATTAAGCTTTTTTTCTGCTTATTCTGAATCAGACAGTTTAATATTTAATAATTGTGACCAGTGCCGAACTATGATGGGGCAAGCGGGGCTTCTGCCTCAGGCGTAGTGGTTTAAAGGGTACAATTTTATTGTGTATTTTTTTTATAGAACAGATTTCTTTGTCGTTTGATAGTTGCCGACAATTAAAATCTTTTGATTAGAGGAAAGTTCGTACCGTTGAATAGTCACGCAAGTCTCGCCCTCCCCCCCTCCTGTCATGCACACATTTGTCAGCATCTGAATAGTAAAGAATCTGTCGTACATATTCTACATACTTTACACAGGGTTCTTACATTACTAAAAGAGCTGTAAAAGTCAGGGAATTTAAAAATTGTTGCAAAAGTCACGTTAATGTAAGGGAATTTTGTAAAATTGGCCAAACGCCAACAATATAAAAGAAAGCTGACATATAAATGACTCACCCTGTACATAGCATCAATTCCTTTAAAAAATTTTAATTTGACCATATCTTTTAGGGTGCAAAAGAAAAATCAAATTCATCATCCGTAGCTGCAACACAATCCAAAAAAGGCATCGGTAAAAAGAATAAAAAGAACGGAAGCCCTAAATTACGTGAATATGCTCAATATTTGGGCTTACAACCTACCGTTCAATTTAAATGCTCAAGGTGTGCTCAGTCAGGATTTCCATCTCTAGCAGTGCTGAATGAACATCACAAACAGTGCAGGGCACTAGGGCCAATTACGCCTCCCATATCATCAAATTCCTCATCATCTCCTTCAACTAATTTTCGTGTTACTCGTAAAGTGTTTCTGTGTTCAGCATGTGGGACTTACTATGAAAATTGGAATCTTTTCCTGCACATGCGTGAAGTTCATAAACGATTCATTTGTTTGTATTGTTTAGGGATGTTTTCGCTACCAGAAAAGTTGTCTCTACATTTAGTTTCCAAACATAATTGTGTGCCAAATCAGTTAAATTCTGAGGAAGACTTTTTTCAAGCTTACACAGAACCCTGTTTTCTTATGTGTTGTGATTGCGAGAAAGTTTTTAGTGAACGTGATAACTTTTTTGGACATAATTGTCTTGGTAAACCAAACAGAAGCAACACAGAGAATAAAAATAAAAACGTAGCAAATACTAACAGACATTTAGCCAACCAAAAACAAGTAGTGAATAAAAATTCTAAACAAGTAAAAAGTAAAGGTTTTGTCGAGCACGTAACTGGGGACATGCCCGAGTCGGAAGCTTCCATTCCTAAAGAAAACGACACTATGGATATGGAAGCTATTAATTCGGATAATAACAGCTCCGAACAACAAGAACAAGATAAGGAGAAATCGGAAAATAACCTGTCTCCACCAGAAGAAAATAATAAAGAAAATATGGAAGCAAAAAGAGAAAACGATTTAGAAGAAACAAATTCATCGCCAGATGCTCCAAATGAAATGGAAGATGAAGTTGATACAAACCCCAAAATTTCCAACAATAATTCGGACGTCACGGAAACCAACACAGAATTGAAAGATGTCGAAACTGAAACAGACCTGCCAAATAATAATGAAACAAATTTGGATACGACTGAATACAATCATGTGCAATCCAAAGAATCAGCATCTGAAGATGATTTAGAAGAAAGTGCAACCGAATTTCCCACCAAAAACGATTCAGAATCATCATTAGACATTGCAACAACACCAAAGGACGAAGAAAATCTCCATATAAATACAGAAGAACAGGAAGATGAATTTGATGAAACCATCAAATCTGAGCCAGAACCAGAGGAAACCCGTAAAGTTCCAAAAGTAACCCTGAAGTTGCCCAAATCAATTGCAACGAATTATGCTGAGCATGAACATGAAGACAGCGATGGTAGTGATAAACTAACCATGGAGTTAGATTCGATGGAAGCAGAAGGCGAAACCGACTTCAATGCTGATATAAGCGAGGAAAAAGAAAATAAGGATTCGTTAAATATTTCTGAACCTTCGATGGTAGTGGCTGGAACGGATATACCGATAGTCGAGCTGGAACTGGAACAACCTCTAGACAAATTTGAAATTCAACTTTTATTACAAAAGTGTTTAAAAGCAACCGTTCCTACTTGTGTTTATTGTAATCATGCCAGAAAAATTGCCGTTAATGGTAAACAGCTCGGTTTGCATGCAATCGCTGAACATCGTTTTTCCGCTATTGTCAACAGCATCACAGCCGAAGAGTTGATACCCGAAAGCTTTGTTATGAGGATAAAGGAAGGCTTGCCTGAGCTGCAGGACATTTATTTTAATCTAGAATCGACTTCTAGTGATGAAGGAATAACATTTTCGCACGTATTCGAGTGTTTCCAGTGTCGATACGCTACAACTGTACATAAAGAACTTTACTTACATAACCGAAAAATGCATGCCAAAACAATCCTACTGTGTATCATGTGTAAATCAAACTTTTATAGTTATAGTGAACTTATATGCCATTTGTGTCCGGGACTTTATGAACTGAACAATGATGTTAACTTTCGCTGCTGCATGTGTGTTAGCGATGATTTACCTTCAGCTTTTAGGTAAGATTTATTTATCACTGTAAATTTATACATAAGTGTTACAGATGCAAAAAAACTTGGTTGGTATACAAAGAATTGTGGATCAGAAAAAATTTGAAATGTCCACTTGAAATTGCCTTAAACTCCGCTTGCTGATAATAAAATAATTCTTAATTTTCACACTTTTATATAATATGTTTATTTCTGCTGCTAAGGCTAATTACATACACTAGAGGGTAGATTACTAAATACTCGCTGACAGTATTATTTAATCAAATACTATTGTTATTAACTAGACCACTATTATTGTAGAATGGTTGCCACCTATTTGAATTTGTCCAGCCCACTTTCTAGACGCTCATATTGCCTGCCGGGAACTGTCATAAAAATTTTAATTGGCTATGGAAGGCCAAAATGACGTTTTTTGCGTTTTTTGAAAATTTCAACTCCTTACCTTACTGAATAAAAATCCCCCGTGGCTTCAAGATTCCCTCCATTCGGACTCGACTGCTTTTATTCAAACTCTTTTAGGTTGGGTACTTCCAGCTGTGCTAGAGGTACAGAGTAGGGCTGTAAAATCATAAAGCACTACAGGATGAAAATCCATCGGTGGTGGTAGAGGGAGGGCAAGGTGGTAAATGGTTTTTGGTTAATATCTCCAAGTGGGGGATTTTGCTGTGGCTACGGTCAAAAAGGCCTTTTTTTGATCGGGAATAATTTTGAAATTTTGAAAAAATTGAAAATTATGATTGGAGAGATTTTAAACTTGGGGAGGATTTAGCCCTCATTCTTGACTATAGCATATCGAAAGTGGAGTCCGATCGGTCAACCTATTCACGAGCGGCACTGGCTTAAGTGGAGCACCCGAAATGGAACCTTTAGGCTAACATATTTGGGCCGAAAATGGTCAACTTATATTTGTTAGATAGCCAACCGAATGGTCTAACGAACTATTATAATTTAAATTGGCCTGGAAATTTTTTGAGCGCCTGAAATTGCCCTCTAATAGGGTTTTGGGGCTCGGCTACGGAAATATTGTTTTCTCCGATGGCCTCGGATAGTAGTAGCATTTGATACTTTTCTGGCTTAACAATTTTTAAAACGAAGGAAGGACCAAGTACAAGAAAATACTTCTTCAGGATCAAAAACGTTGAAACGGGTTGGTTGTTTCTATTAGAATCGATAAACGACCCTATACATCAAATCCTGACCATATCCAAGTGACCCTGCACAAACCGCATCTAAATATCTTTTCTAGTTCTCTGGCAATTAACGAATACTAAAATTTGATTAATTTCTAGGCAGCGCTAAAAATATTTCAAAATAGATATTTCCCAAATCATGTAAAAGTGCCATTTGTGCCGTTGTAAATAAAACAATTCTCAAATTAATTTTTCAATTAGGATCTGGTCTGTGGTTGAACCTACTTCAAGTAGACTTTTTTTGGAAAAATCAAATTTCATTCATTTGACCCCCCTTTTTTGTTAGAACGCCTGTGGCTTTATACAGGATATATCAAATTGTGTGTTCACTATTGGGATCTCGCTTATTTGAAGAGATACGACGATGGTTAAATTAGAGAAAAGTTGTGAAATTGTATGCCTACTAATAATCTAAAAAGAAATGGGAGCTATCTTGTTTAGTTTTTGAAAGAACAGAAAAAAACTGAAATTTTTGTCTTCGGCTATAACTCATTTATCATTTATGTCACATATTTCTAGGTAACGCATTATTTGGACAGAATGCAGTGCTCAGAAACAGTATTTTAATAGTTTTCAAAATTTTGGCATTTAACACGCTCATATCGATTTTGACGCCTAAATTCGTACATTTTTGAAATATCAAAAAATCGTTATTGGGGGTGGTAGGAAGATTGGTGTGGCGCATAGGGGCTATTGGACATGTATATAATACGAATCTAAGGTTTGTTTCCAAGCGCATCTGTATTAAAGTAGAGCACCCAATCATACCTTCCTCTATAGCTATACTTCCTATAGCGAGGAAGATAAAAAATGTTTTTGCAGGATCGGATTTAAAAATGTTTACTACCCTATGGCAGTGGTCACATTCTGCTTTAGCGCATGGGTACCACACTAGAGTAAAACATAGTGTTCTACCCGAACTCGTCACTATTGGCTATTTGTCTAAAATCTATACTTTAATTGTTACTTTCGAAATAGGAAATGGTTTGAAAACAGAGGAAAGTTGACAGGGCGCCTTTCTAACCCGTGTGTATTCAAACATTACATACCCACATTAAAACACATAAGAATGTACGTTTAACAAAATGTATGTGTTTTTTATCTAGTTAACCTAATATTAATAGGTTCGTAGATCTCAAACACATTCTAATTTACAGATTGATGGTTCACTTGCGAAAGCGACATCATGCCTGTGACGTTTGCCTCGAATTGTGCCATAATCAGTCAAGGTTATCCAACCATGTATGGAAACACAAGCTGCATCACCTGTGCTATCGTTGTGGTATAGCTTACCGAAATAAACCCGATATAACTAAACATCTCTTCTGGAAACACGGTACAGAAAGTGTTCTGTGCAAGAAGTGTTTGCAAAAGAAATGGCCGCACGTGTACCACTTCTGCATTCCTCCTACCAACTTCACATGTGAGGAGTGCAACCTAAATTTCATCAAAGCTGTTTCCTTGAAGGTTCACAAACGCTTGCACACTGACGAAAAACCTCATGTTTGCACTTTTGAAAATTGCACAGAAAAATTCATTTCTAAAAAATTGTTACTTAAACATGAGTTTAAGCATCGGGAACCTCCTGAGGAGAGTCTTGACAAGAACCATGCACCTGTTAGTGACGATATTGACTCGCAACAAATACTCCCAACGAATGTTGACCCGGAAGAAAAACCTGAAGAAGTTGTCAAGGATGAAACGCCAGAAGAGGAGGTTGAAAAACCAAAACCTAAGCTCAAGGTAGATGTTTATGATTTACCTGAGCTTAATCTTTCTGAAAGTGATAGCAGTGACTCTGAGGATGAAGCACAGAAAAACGAGAAAAAGGAAGAAATCGAGTCGGAGGATGAAAAAATGCCTGCTGACATGAATACAACTCTATCTGCCGAAGGTGAAACAGCAAAGAGTGAAAGTGTTGTAGAAAGCACTGAAGTTTCTGAAGGTGTTAGTGGGGATCAGCCTGCACCTGTTTTAGAAAATATTTGGGACGACTTTAAGAATTACCAGGCTAGCAAAGAAAAAATGGATACAGGAGCTGATGCTGCTGTACCTGAAGAAGTTGAACCGATGCCATCTACTTCTCAAGAAGCCAACTCTGATGAAAATCGCCAGTATCTTGTTAGTATTGTAATGATGGATCATGATTACAGTGTGCTAAGGTAAGACAATTGATACGCTTAAAAAATTGCGACTGAATTGGGTTTTTTATTTAATACAATGTCCATTATCATCACTCTTTGATTTTAGTCAGTATTCTTTGCTGTTTTATGTTGTTTTTATTTTATTATTCCGCTTTATTCAGTACTATGGAAATCTGTTCTACGTTTTTCATTAGAAATTCACGTCACAAAAATTGTATGTCAATATTGGTTTTTTGGCGTCAAGGAAGCATTTTTAAACGTCTAAAATTTGATTTTGTGACGTCACAAAATGTTTTCTGGCGTCTGAAAATAATTTTTTAGAGTTTTAAAAATTATGTAATTATTAATAGAAAAACGGATTTTTAACGTCAAATAATTTTTTGACATCGAAGATCACGTGTTAACGTCACTAATATACAGGATGGTCCAACACCTATTACGCCCCTATTTAATTTTGAAACAGATCAAGATAGAGCAAAAAACTGTTAATTAAAGTTTTTTTGGTAACATTGGACCAACGTTTCCGCATACTACCTTGAGTTCAAACAACAGCCCACCATAATCGCAGCAATGTGTTTTGAAATTCATTTGTTATCTCTTAACAATCAAAAACAATTGAAAGAACAAAATGCTAGTGCTGTCAACAAACTGTATTGGTACAATTTTATTATACACGGTCCATCCTAGGTATGGAATAATTCTTGGAAAAACAGCAACCTTCCACACAAGTACATAACAAAATTTTCGAGAAAAACGCGTAAAACTTCTTCATATTAGCAGACCCTGAATTCAAACAACAGGTTAGGTTAGCACTGTCGCATTTTGTTCTTTTTGATTGTTAAGGTAGTTCTGTAGTTTTGGTCAAATCTTAAGAATTGCCTGAAATTAAAGTATGGTGTAAACATAACCTTCATAAACCGACTGGCAAATTTTTAAATCGATCCACCGTTTAGTTTGTGAGATAATTGCAATTGAAAATGGGTCATTTTGTACGTGTGCCTATACCTAACACGTGAACGGATAGCACTTTGTTCACATTTTTTATTATAGACGCTAAACGGATCTTAAGATTTTTAAATAAAACCACTCATGTATGCAGTACTATTGTGGGATTAATGTGAAAAAGAATGGCAATTTTTGACCGTTTAGTTTCGGAGATATCGACTGATGAAATATATTAATTTTATTCGACACGGAACGGACACACAGTCAGCTGTGACGAAATGGCAACATTGGACGCTACCCCGACTGATGGGCGCGTGGTTTAGTCCGGGAATGTGAAACATTTTTTTTTTTCCTGGATTTTAATAATTATGGGAAGGATTTGAAATAAATTTATTCTCTCAACAAATGTAGTTTATTTAATTCGTTGAATAAATGAATAAATTAACTTTTATATAATATAAATATTATCCTCATACTTATAAAATAAAAATCACGAATAATAGTTATTTAAGTATCAAGGAATGTAAGGACGTAATAACATCCGAGGTAGGCGAATACGAGCTGAGGCGGAGCCGAAGCTTGTCGCCTGCCGAGGATGTTATTAGTCGATACATTCCGTGTTACTTATTAAATTTTTCACGCTACCGGCAATGTAAGTAGGCCTGCAGGTAGAAATTTAATCATATTTTTAAAAGTTCGTTTTGACAGCTGTCATCGGAATTATTTTTTAAAAGCTCCATTATTCTAAGTTGTCTATGTTTGTTACCATATCAACGAACAGTTAAAATCAACATTATTTTCCTAGGGACGTAAGTGACACTATTAAGTTCCGTCGTCAAGGGTAACTAGTACACGAATGTTATCTGCCACTTACGATCCCTGTAGCTATGGATGTAAGGCCTACTTACACTGCCGGTAGCGTGAAAACTATATATGCATTGAATGCATAAATAATTTTTGAACAAATATTAAAAATAATAACAATAAACATTTTTTCAATCAACAAGTTGCAAGTTTGATCCAAAACGAAATTAAAGCTTCCTGCCGATCCTGAATTGCGCAATATCATGTAATATTGGCTCGCATATGTGCGAGCGTGATATTTACATCGAGATTTGCATTGTTAAAGCCGATTTTTTCATTGCTAATAAATTGCATTCAATAGAAAACAACAAATCTTTTTTTTTTAATTTATTACCAGACTTGCGTGTTAGTATGCCGTCAGTGAGTGAATGCAAATTTTTTTTTTTTTTTTTATATATATATATATATAAAACTGCTCTTAACAAATAACCTCGCGTTGGCAGCAAAACGCAACAGTGTTTTAAAGAAAACTATAAAATAAAAAAAAAATTTTGGTTCCAAATGAGATTCGACCCCGCAACTACTTATGCAGTAAAAAAGCAGCACGACCGAAAACACCCGCATATCCATCTGTGCCATTACGGAGTTCAGGTTTACACACATTTCAGCTGCTTGCATATTACTAATACTCGAGAATTGCGGTGTTGCCACGATTACAGCGCCGCTCTCTATACGTGTAGGGGACCTATCCATGCATGAGGTGTGAGTGTACAATCTCTGTCAAAAGTTTTTAACCGACAGCACCGTAGAAGCATTGGATTTTACTGCACGCTGCGCTCGAAACTTTTACCACGTACGTGTACATACAGAACTACCTTAAGGGATAACAAATAAATTTCACAGCACACTGCTGCGATTGTGGTAGGCTGTTTGAATTCAGAGCCTGCTCTAATATGAAGAAGTTTTTCGCGTTTTTCCCGAAATGTTTTTTATGTAAGAGTATATAAATTTTATATCATTGAAATGAGGAAAAAAATCTCTATCGAATGAGCACAAAAAATTTGATAGGTTGATATCAGAAAAACATTACGATGGCGTCACAGTGCCAACAGCCGAGGTTAAATTTTTTTCACGTATGCAGAAGGTAGGTCATACGTTACCAAAAAACTTTTATTAACATTATTATTCACTATCTTGATGTGTTTTAGAATTAAAAATATGGGCGTTGGACCTGTATTTTGACGTGAAAAACTTATTTTCTGCAAACTTCGGAATAGTGGCATCAATGTCAAAACATCGATGGTAGATGCGCATCCATATTTTTGACGTTTTCTGATATCAAAATCGATGGCAGGATTCAATAATTTAAAGTCAAAATTTGTCGACGTTTGGACGCAAAAAAATTAATTTGACGTCATAAAATTAATTTATTTCGACGTCTAAAATTCAATTTGCGATGTCAGAAATTATTTAGCAACTTGCAGAAAATGTTTTGTTTTCCATAATTCACCATAAAAAGTAAAACGGCGTTCTATACAATACAAAAGCAGTTTTTAATTTAAAAAATTTATAGAGGGCGTCAGAGAACTTTAGACATTCGGAAAAGACAAATGATGGATCATATTTAGTTCGCTTAGAATGCCTATAAGAGTACAAAATTGTTAGAAATCCAAACAAAATAGAAATATGTTTCTTTTTTTTCCCCGCTATAAATGACCGACAACGGATTAATCAGCTCAAAAATGAGGGGGGGGGGCTTTAAATTAAATCTAATTATTTCAACTAATTCACTTCATAGTTAAACATTTTAATTATGAATTTCAGCCAAGAATACAAAACCGATGTTACTCCAGAGAGTATCGAAAGAACTCAGAGTATGGACCACGACTACTGTTCAGCAACTAACCAGAAGGAGCAAATCGAACCGGAACAACCTGCAGATTCTCAAAAAATCCAATCGTCTGCAGCACCAAAAGAAAAGAAAGATTCCAAGGTTAGTTCGTCAAGTGATTCTAGTGGTAGCGACTCGTCAAGCTGCACTTGTGGTTCTAACTGTTCATGCAGTTCAAGTTCAGACAGTTCCAGTTCAAGTTCTGACAGTTCAGATTCGGATAGTTCCAGCTCTGAAGGTAGAAGGAAACAACAAGCACGTCGAGAACGACGAAAACAACGGGCAAAAAATAAGAATAAGGAAAGTGGAAATTCTCCCATAGATGTGGTTGCTACAGACCAACAACCTAGTGGGCAAGTCGAACAACTTATACAGGAATCTGATTTAGATACGACAGAAACTGACACCGATGAAGATTTCTATGATAAACAACCTCAGAAAATAGCAAATAAATTAATAGCCGAAAAAAGAAAGGAGTTGTTGTTATTGGCTGGAATTGGCCCATTGATTAATGGTTCGGTTTTGGAATCAAGCCGCCCGTCAACTCCTAGTTTGCCAGAAACGGAAGAAGTTAAACCTAAGAAAAAATCCAAAAACAAGAAGAAGAAAAAGAAAAGCAGGAGACAAGAAGAAAAACCCTTACCGACCTTAAACATTCCTAGTACCAGTTATCAGTATCAATATCAACCTTCAACAGTATCACCTCTTACGATATCCTTGCCGAAAAATTCACCATTAACCATTTCAACACCTGCGCATGCTTCGCCACCTGTTATTACTGGTAATCCAGCCGGGTTCAGCGCAGATGAACAAATGTTGGCTCCAAATATGGATTCAGACTCTAGTTTAAGGGCATCTAAGCGTAGACGAATACCCAATAAGTTTTATGGTTATACAAGCGATGATGAACGTGAAAGACATCAACCTCCAGTTTTCAAGTGGCGAAAAGCTGATTTACCGTCACCTGCACGACCGGCTCCTAGTTCACCTTTAGTCGTTCCACCTATAACCATAAAAACAGTACCGGCAATTGCCGTGGTGGAAGACCCTCAATCACCAGCAAGACCGTCTTTACAGATTAGTGAACGTATTCAACATCCAGGATTAATGCAACAAAATTTCCAAGCACACCACTCGAAGGCTTTAATTGCGTCTCAAGCACAAAATCAAGAAAGCAGCACCGAATCTAATGAGAGCTCATCCGAGGAGGAGCCACAACAACCTCCACCATTTATTAACAAACCAAATCAACCTCCATTGTATTGTTACTGCCGATGCCCGTACGATGAAGTTTCCGAAATGATTGGTTGCGATGCCAATGATTGTATGATAGAATGGTTTCATTTTGAATGTGTCGGGATTATGGTGCCACCGAAAGGACAGTGGTTCTGTCCCGATTGTCGCAAAAAGAAACAACAGAGGAAAGAATTGGCACAAACTTAACGTTAGAATTTAAAACTTGCATGGATTAAATTAGTTCTACAATCGTTGAATGTTTTTTTAGTTGAATTATATTTTGAAGTAAAATTTTGTTGATTGCAATTTTTCGATTAGATTTATATTTTTATTAATGATATTCTGTATTACGATGGACTAATAGTATATGTTGTAGAAATTGTATATACAATATGTACCTGTATATATTTAGTTATATAACTCGTTTGTGATTTATTGACTTAAAAACCTAAACATAATTATAGAATTAATTATTATATTTTATAAAAAAAATATTGATTTTATTAGTTAGCTTAGTGTAATTTAAGGTAAGTAATATGTAGTCGCTGTATATTACATTTACTGTATATTGTAAATATTTTTCAAGGGCTCTCTTCTATAATTGAGTTCTCAAAATGTAATAGGAGAGATCTGAAACTAATGGTTCCAAATGTATTAGCTGATAATAAATATCAGAGTGTATTTGTGTGTAAGTCTATTACTTGAAAATTAGGTGTTTCACTAAAATTATTCATTACATGGTGTCCACTTAATTTTTGAACACTATTGGGATCTTGGAAACCATGACAGATATGAAACCAATCACATAAAAAAAGTTTGTTTTTATTAACATAAAATTTTTTAACAAATTTTCCATAAATCTACCTATTCCTGAAATATGAAAATTTGATTTTTCTGTGTTATGCAATTGTGCCATGTTAAGATTAAATGTGCATAAAGTGCATGTGCCAGCAACCAGCTGGTGCAAGTCTGAAAGTTAGAAGTGGGCTATTTGTAGTGAAAGTTTGTTGTAATTGTGTAAATTATCATCGTTTACCTACATTTAATAAATTAATCTGGTAATTTGAACCTGCCCTAACATAATAGTAGAAAGTATTAAGTTTTAGCTAACACCACTTTTATTTTTAACATTTTACATAATGTACAGAATATATTAAATTGCATGTTAACTATTGAGATCTCGCTTATTTGAAAAGATATGACTTATATTTCGTTATATTACCACATTCATGCTTGGTCCAAGTTTTGACTAAAGTGCCATGGAAACAAAAGAAAAACAATAATAAATTATTTATTCGACAAAAACTGAAACATTTAAGAAAATTTCAATCGTTTAAAAAACTTCCTCGGTCCCAATAACAATAGTCTAATAGTTTATTTTTTTCGATAATAAATAATTTATTACTGATTTATCATTTATTTTTGACAAGTTCTTTTATTTCCATGGCACTCTAGTCAACACTGAAAATCAAAACTTTGACTGTTCATGGACTTACATCATAGCACTTTAGATTTAAAATTAAAGTTGACTCTCAGGATTCTAAATATGCCAAAACATACAGGATGTCCCATTTGAAATTCAAAAGTTGGGGTATTTTTCAGTAAAACCGGAATTCAAAAAAAGTGCCAAGCATGAAAAACGTGCCTTTTTGGGTGCGTTTTATTTATAAGTTTCGTTGCCATATCTCAAAAACTACAAAATGCGAGTTGTCTAATAATTCCGTAGGCACCTGGTATATACGAAATATTGGAAATGCCAGTGGAGAAAAGTAATGTCGCTTATCAACAAACATTATTTTATTTTAGTACCGTCGATAGGAAAGAGCAAAACAAATAATAAAATTAGTGAAATTAATAAAACAAAATTAAATTTTCAGTTTTGTCATGTCATATAATTAAAGTAATTTACAAAGGTTTTTTTAAGAAATTAAATTAGTATAAACAAAAAAAAATATGGAATTAAATTACTAATTAATACTATTCTACCACATTTTTTGCATATTTGGCATGAATTGTTGTTTAATATTGGTTACAAATCTTAATCCTCTAAATATTTACATTATGTTTATCTACACAAAAATTAATCAAAAATGGCTGAAGCAGCCACTTCCACATTCCAATTGGAACGTTGTAAAGCTGCTTCACATTGTTCTCGTCCAGTAATACCCAACCTGAAAAATTAAATATTTACAAAAAAACTAAAGCAATTTGTTTTTTAAATCTCTTTAATACCTTAAAAGTTTATCAATTTTAACAGATCGAATAGCTGCCGCAACATCCCATCCACAAGATTGCAAAATACCCAAACAATAATCCGTTTCAACATCGGGAACTTCTTCCTTTACCCGACACACTTTGTTATTTCGGAATTCTGGAGTCATGAGACGTTCTGCATCTGCACTTAACTGTAATGTTGTTCAAAATTAGTCCAGTCATCGCGGACTCTGGTAGGGAAGTAACTCGGGAATGGAATTTTTTGCTTAAACCTTTTATTTGGGCGTTCAAAAAAAGACCCTGGGTTTGTGAATTCTATCTCGATCGGAAACCCAGAAACATATTTTAAAAAAAGTGCAAAAATCACAAAATCATTTATTGTTCGTTTCCATTGCATTCTACGATAAAAGCAGTAAGAAAAAAATCGGGGTAAGACTAAGGAAAAAAATAATGTAGCCTCTAGTCCAAAGACGAGTTAAAATACACTAAATTTCCTTCTTGTTCTTCCTCTTATTATAGGCCAATGGCCTGTTTAATACCCGCATTTAGAGCAGGTTTTGTAAGCCCTCTTAACACGTATGCCGGGCAGGAGGCTGGCCTTATCCGTCGAAAGCGGAAGAAGTTCCACTACAGGGTCTACGATTGCCAAAGATGTTAGTATGAGAACCGGGACCGATGGCTTAGCATGCCCTCCAAAGCACGGTTGGTTGCAGATGTATCCCTATATTGGTCACCCAGCCGAGTGGGGACCAGAGCAGACAGTGCTTGATTGAATTACCGTGTGACCGGCATGCAACCAACTCAATTTCCTGTAAATCTAAACAAAGAGCAACCCTCTAACCCTAGCAAGGTCTCAAGCTATGACCTCTCAAAGTAAGCAGTTTTTTTTATTTACACAAAATTGAGTGTACTATAACTCATCTCTGGACCACTTTTAGGTATCATCATCAAGGACACGGTATTTCAAGAAATCTGAAAAGTACGATTGTAGGGCAAAAATTTAAAAAAAAATGGGGTTCTTTGGAAGGGCGTATTTTGGAAACTATTAGGGCTAGAACGTTTTAGTTTTATGCAGAATTTTATCAGCTTTTTTTTCCTCTTTGGACTACAACTTTTAACGTAGGATGCAATGGAAATGAAAAATCCACGTATTCGAGATTTTTGCATTTAAAAAAAAATTTCTAAGTTACCGACCAAGTTAGAATTCACAAACTCAGGTTTTTTTATGGACGCCCAAATAAAGTGTTAAAACAAACAACGTCCATTCCTGAGTTATTTCCCTATACCCCCTATTTTTGCGACATAATGACTGGACTAGATCGAGTTATTTTATTTTTGGGAAATAAACCTTAGATCTCACCTGCCCCTGTTGTATTTTTCGTTGTATTTGCTGCATGCTAAGGGGTTGACCAACAAGCACCAAGGGAGAAGGAGGTGCCGGCCTGTGAGGTTTTAACATTTCATCCGGAACAGAACTGTACAAATTTTCTGGTATTTCAGTGTATACATTATCGGCTACTTCACTATACAACCTTTGATTATAAGTGTCATAAGCTGAATTTTGAGAATTACACGTATTATAATGAGATTGTGGTTGTGATGTATAACAATTTGAGCTAAGAGTATTACTACTAGTAACATTTTGAGATCCATAAGATTCATTCTGAGTATTATATACATTTGTATTTCCGTACATGGTATTTTGAGCACTTTTACTATATATATCGTTTTGGTATAAAGAAGTATCATAATTCGATCTTTCTTTATATACCGAGTTATATTGAGTTGTCGGACGGTTACTTCTGAACTCCCCAAATTCAGAACTGCCCGCTATATTATTAGTGATGGTTGATACGCTTGGCATGGTTTGCGTGCCGCCATTTATGGCGCTATTGGGTTTTTGAGATTCACTTAAATTACAACTTTTAGTTGTTCCATATACACCAGTATTATTTTTAATAGCAGAATCGTACCACATTTTATTAAAAACACTTGTTGTGTTTGTATTTTTGTCATATCCGCCATAAACCGAATTTTTGGTTGCATTTTCAAACGTTAAATTATTGGTATGGCCATAAACTAATGACTTGGATGGTGATGTTTTAAAATTATTTATATTTTTATTATCACAATCAAACTTCTTCGTTTCTCCATTTTTATTCCTAACAGACTGTGGAGGCGGCTCCAAGGTTGGAATGTTCGTCGAGTCCTTCTTTTTTTCCAAAGTCAAACTCTTTTCTAGTTCCTTAATAAAATTATCGTCTACTATACTATTTTTTGTTTTATTTGCTTGTGAATCTAAACTATTTTTACCACTGGGAGAGAGTAACAATCGGTTAAATATTTGTTCGTTATTTTCCATACTGTACTGGGTAGAACTCGATGGTAACGACGGTGTTGCCGCTATATCTTTTCTCATGGGTTCAACGTAACTTGAAACCACTACGTTTGTCGATGCAGGTACATGTGATGTAATGATACTGTTTTGTGGTGATGATGCAGTTGCCGTAGATGGCTGTGTGGAATACCGATAAAGTTTAGTTTCAACGTTAGAAGTATCGAATGGATCATTTTGAAGTGGTAAATGACTCATATCTATGGTGTTACAGTAGGTTGCTGCTTGGGGAAACGCTGCAGGTCCACTGCTTATAGAAGCTGAATCATCTGGCCAAAAATCTAAAAAAAAAATTATTTTAATTTAACCAGATTCGAAATGCACAAAAAACTATTACGTATTGAATTTTGATCCAATCCAAAATTGAGTTAATTTTAATTTAATTGTATAGTGTTTGGCTTACATAAGCTTACATAAATGAATAAAAAATAATCTGTGATTGGATGAATAACTTTTATATTTGGATCAGTTCGGATAGTAGTCCAAAATTAAATTATATTAGAAAATTAAAATTATCTGGACTGGTATTACACATCAAAGACTATGCCACTTATAAAGACAGTCTGAGAGTGTGAGTCACCTAAAGGATCCGGAATAATCTGGAATTGGATCAGTGACTTGTTTATTATTATTTGGATAGCTTTGGATAATGATCAAAAATTAAATTAACTGCAAAATCCAAAATTATCCGATATTTGAAATTATCCAAGATTCGAGATCTCAAATGATCCCAGATCCGAACTAATCTGAGATTGAATCAGTGACTTGTATTTGGCTAGTTTTGGATAATTATCAAAAATTAAATTTAATGCAGATTCCAAGGTACAAAAAGAACGTTTAAATTCGAGTTGATTTCGTTATTGAACTAAAATCCAAAATCTGAAATTATCTGGGATTAGACGATCCAAAATTTATTGAATATTAATTAAAAACGAAAGTGGGAACATTTTGGATAATCAGATCAAGTTGGTAATTAAATAGTCAGCCCATGAATAAATGGGATTGACTTCTACCTCATTAAAGGAGTGTTTAAAGATTTAGTTCTAAAAATGTTTCATACCTTCTTGAGGCATATCAATAGGTTCATCAAGTAAAGACACACTTCTTGGACTCGTCTGCATCACATTTGTCTGTCGCAACACACAAGAATCATCCGGTGAAATATCAATTAACAATTCATCTCTATTTGAGATGCTTAAAGCTCTTGGTTGTGGTGGACGAGTAGGTTTGGTTTTAATTTTTCCCTCATTGGCCAACTTGCGATAGTTAAATTGTTTATCTTTTCTCAGAGACGTTGTTAGCGATGAAGCTACAGAAAAATTAGTTTAAAAAAATCAAATTGTAAATATTACTGAGAGCATACTTGATCTGGAGGTACCTTTACGTCGATCAGACAACTGTGGAATGGGGCCAGACTCTCTATGAAGCCCTATGACATCAGGTGGCTCCATGGGATTTTTCAGGTACATGTCATCGATAAAAGCAGGACTGCCCCAAGACTCTCCGAATGCCGAACCATGTCCAGTATGAATAAAAGAATTCTTTAGTGGTTTACTAATATCTTCTGGACAAGTGGGTCTTAACGGATCCACCAAACATCTGTCAGAAATGATACTAATAACTCTAAAATAATTTTAACATAAATTAAATTACCTAGGAAAAACACCAATATCAAAAGTACGTTGATTCTGTCCTTTCCACCAGTAACAGTCCGCCTGTCCATCTATAATAGCAATGGGATCTCCGACATGAATTTTTAATTTATCTGGATCATCCTGTCGGGCTGTAGATTTCATCACTGGTGGTATCGCTTTACGGAAAAATTCTTTAATAGCAGCAAAAGTGGGGCGTTCCTGGGGATTTTTAAGCCAACACTGCAGCAACATTCTGTAAATTTCTGGAGGACATGCATCTGGATGATGTAATCTTTCCCCTTCTCGATCAATTTTTCGCAGAATTTCTGATCCTACATATCATTAGATAGAAACATAAAAAAATTACTCTATTTAAAATCTAACCAGTTAAGCCAATCCAAGGTTCTTCACCAAAAGTAAACATTTCCCAAACAGTAACTGCAAACATCCAGGTATCAGAAGCATGGCTAAATTGACGGTACCTTAATGATTCAGGTGCACACCACGGAAAAGGCACTTTCTTATGTTCAGTCATGACGTAACAGTCTTCTTGTTGCGGCAATGCTCTCATTAAACCAAAATCGCCTATTTTAACCTAAAATTTTGGAATTATTACAAAAAATTACGAAATATTGATTATACCAACCTTATCTTTCGCTGCTAAGAGGACATTTCGACATGCAAGATCTCTGTGGAGAAAACGTTTGTTTTCTAGATAGGCCATGCCTGTGGCCACTTGAGTTGCATATTCACTTAGTAATGGCACCGGTGTATGTTGGCATTCTTTCCTTAAACAATCTAAAAGGGCACCGAGAGATGCTAGTTCTGTTACCATCATCATTGGTTGGGAAAGTACTACACCGTACAATCTATTAAAAAAACGGCAATAAATTAACAACAAAATTGCCTTAACCATTGATTTTATATTAAACAGAATGCTCAGAAACACAGGATTTTGACCATCACAAGAAAACACTTTTTCCAGTTAAACCTTGATTAAATAACATGTACCTGATAAGATTAGGATGACTGAGAGTGTGCATAGACTGCACCTCCTTAATGAAATCATCAAATACACCAGGTTGAGTAAGGGCATCGGCTTTCAGCACTTTAACAGCCACTGCTAGGATTCGCCCCGTTGGACTTGTCCATTCACCTAAAAAGCATTCGTCGGAATAATAAAACTTTCTTTAAAAATTCTCAAAACAATTACCTCTTCTAACCACCCCAAATGAACCATCCCCAAGCTTGATTGAGAGGGTAACATCTTTTTCCTGTATAAGGCAAGTAAGACTAAGAGAAATGCCTTCTTCATTTCCACTTTTTTTACTGCCTACTTGTTTGTTGCCTGTTGGAATAAGTTTTGTCAGTATGTTCCGTTTCCATTGTTGTGCCTTTCGTTTTTTAACAGCATCTAGTAACCTTCTTGCACCTGATAAGCACATTTACATTAAAATAAGTTACGCAACTATTTTCCTTTGTATTTACCGGGTTTACTGAGACCAATTTTTTCTAAATCCTGAGGTTGTACGTACTCAAAGTGTTCTAATCGTGTTACTTGTAAGTCATCTCGAATGGGGGCTAAAAACTGACTTAACTGTACATCCTGTAGAATCTCGTATAACCACTCGATGCCTTCTTCCGACATGACTTGCGTATCCTGTTGAGATGATATCCTTTAAATTACTGTTATGTCTGAAGAATGCACTAAAGATTAATCTATACAACTTTTAAGCATATATACATAAATTAGTCCTATGAATTGCAGGATATTCATGTTATTATTTTAAACTGATCATGCATAACAAGAAATTTAAACTGCTAACGTAAATTCCATTGCACAAGGTTATAGAAAACAAGCAATTTTCCAATAAAATACATAAGAGATTAAGGCAAATCATTTAACAGAATAATAAGATACGGAGATTTCTAAGAAATCTTAATTCGTTAAATAGCAGGAAATCACGTATTGTGTTGGTGGATTATCATTTTGCTCCCTATAAAAGTTATAATTACCTCACATTCAAATTAAAAGAGATTTTTCCAGTTTCCTTGGTTCAAAAATACTTGTCCTACATTACTCGAAGATGGACGTAAAATATTAAGACACAAAAAACCACACAAACAAACACAAGGACATATTTGCAATAAAACTTGCAAAAATCCTCCTATCTAAACTGCATAATAACGTAGTACCAATGGTCAAGTGACGGATAAATTCCCTAAAAAATTACTTTTTTATTTACCTATTGTAAAATCTATTTCAAACATATTGAAAGTCACGTATAAGGTTTAATTCAAACCTGTAGTCTGTACTTATTCAGGGCGCGCGTTCATACGCCTTTGCAAACGAAAGAGTCGCCTCCAAACATCAATTTTGGGAACTAACAGAGTAGGGAACAATCCTAGGAACAATTTGAACCGCCCATATAAAGGTATAGAAATTCGTCGAGTTTATTTATTAATAGTTCATTTTTGTTCAATATTTTACCTTGCTTGCCTTGATTATTGGCTGAACAGGTCAAGTAACAAAGTCCACACACAACATTTAATATACAAAATAAACACATGTGTGAATGGTATTGAATGAATGTGCATGAAGGGTGGCATAAGCTTCAGGAGCGTAGTGGTTTAAAGGCTAAAAAGCCCCACTACCTCTCACTACACAAGCAAAGAGCCTACCCGGAGTGAAAGTCCTCGAAAAAGCTATGGGCCTAAAAGGCCTGTAAAAAGCTACATATTATTTTACCTATAATAAAGGGTCTGTCTAAATTGAAAATGTTCTGTTGGGTACCTACTCCAGTGCAATTCTACTACAAACTACAAGTTTGTACTATTGTGTTGTTTATGCCTGTATTCTATATTTTACCATCTGGTAACAACAGACCGTGACTCACTAATAGAATGCGTGTACAGCTTTGTGAGACATGAGTTAGTCAAGAGCTCGAATCCATGCAGCTTAAATTAAAATTTTAATTCAATTCCCTTTTTACTTTCCTATACTTTCAGTATAGGGAAGTATTGATTTCATGCAAATTTTCAAAATCGAGATTTTGACGGAAATACATGTTTTGGGCTTCCAGGATCCTAAAAAAGTGGTTTTTAAAAAATGTCTGTCTGTGGGTGGGTGTGTGTGTGGGTGGGTGTGTGGGTAACGCTCATATCTCCGGAATGGCTGGACCGATTTCGATGTGCTTTGGAATGAGGAGGTATATCAAAAATTCATCGACAAAATAAGCTTTTAAAAAGAATCCGAAACCGGAAGCGGAAGTTAGACATGTTTTTTTGGTAGCATTTTTTTCAGAAACGGAATTTTGGAAATTGGAATAGTGAAAATTATAGAAGGCCTTAGAACAAATCAAACGTTTTTTTACCGAACTCTCTAGCTTCAACATGACGGCCGCTACGAATTTTTGAAAATTTCGACTTTAACGCCCATTTACTCAAAAACCAGTTATCTGATTGGAATCAACTACATCTTATTTGGTAGCCCTTTAAGGGTACTATACCATGAAATATCATTAATTTTGAAAATCGAAAAACGATCTCAATGGCACCACTCCAAAATTTTTGAAATTTTCAAAAAAAAAAGATCTCAAAAACTGCCCACACGTTTTTGTTTAAACTTTTTAAGCTGATAGAGCTAAGAATCTTCTACAATTTATTTTTTTGCGCATTGCTATAATTTCACTGTGACGCCCTCTGTGAATTTTTGAAAATTGAAAATTGGTACCCTTTTATTTATTTAACGGGGGTCAATAAAATATTTCTGTTAAAGCAATATAGCTCATCATTGATAGCAAAATCCGAATATCATAATATTTTTTTGATAATTTAATATTTAGGGGGGCTACTATTCCCCCTCCCCCCAATTTTTTTTGATAAAAAGTTAAAAATTTGGTTTCTTGTTTTGTTTGCTCTAGGAGAATCTTTTTACAAAAAATCAAAAAATCGAATTTTTTGCCCCTTAATAATCTTTTTGTCCTTAGAAGAATTTCACATACTTTCTACAGCAGTTGTATTCTTGTACTAGTCGTTTAATGTTCAGTGTAGGCTAACTTTTTTATTTTAATAGATAGACTCGCAAACCCAAGAGCAAAGTTGTAGGGAAAATTCTTCTCGATTGTATTTAAGAAAAAAACTTGAGTTTCCAATTTTAATATGGCGGCCACGGTAAAAAATAACTTTTTTTTAAATGGAAACGTGGCATTTTGGCTTTAAAATCAGAAAGGTTTTGAAATTCTAAATGCAAATTAATAAGAGAAAATGTTGGAAAATATAAAACAATGTTAATTTATAAGTATAGGAAAGTCCAGGCAAAGTGTTTCGCTCATTTTTTAATATTAGGTACCTACAAAAAATTTTACTTCCAGTAGCTTTAGAAAACGAATTACATATTCCATATGCACCTACTTAGTACTCAAGTAAAACTTCTTGGGTGATTTTCCATTCTTTTTTAGTTTTTACATTAAAGGCAATTATAAAACAAATTTAGAAAGACACTTGCTTTGAGAAGAATGCAAGGCAGAAGTGGCTACACAAAAAATCTAAGACGCCAATAAAACTGTTAAAAAGAAAATAATTAAATGTAATGATTAATTTTTTCAAAGCACATTTTTATCTAATAATAATTAATACCTGTAGATTGTCTGTACTTCACTGGAATGGAAACATAGGCAACTAATGAGTGCAACAAGGAAGAGAATGAGCGAGACAAGAAAAAGATATAATTAATAATTTTCAACAAATAAAAAATGTTTATCGCTATTTAATAACCAAAATTGAGCTGAATGACAGTAATCTTAACAGTAACCAAAATTTTAAATGACCGTAGCCGTAACCAGAACGAAATTATTAATATTAGCGGCGAAATTCCAAACTTTTCCGAACTGGTTTGCAACATACAATTAAATTTCGACGAGCTCTTTCGATTGGTAAATACCGTATTTTGGTATCCTTCTTGAAATATAAGCTCTCAAAAATGGTAAATTTGCAAAAATTGGGCAAAACTTCGTATCGTATACCTTGTTTTAGAAATTTCTCTTGAAATGAAAATCTTCACTACATTCTACACAAAATTTAATGTTACAAAATTACAATTACAACTAATAAATTATTTTGAGAATTTGAATGCTAAAATTATTTCACAAAACCAACAAACAGATTATTTTTACAGTATGTTAAAACGCCTAACAGAAACTAACTAACAAACTGATACATCCGGTATCTTCTGGTCAGTCCAAATTTTCAATTTATAAAGGGTGTTGCTTAAAGGTATGTCCGAAATTTTATGATGTATTCTAAGGACACCAATAAATCTTAGTCTATAAATAAATAATTGCAATGAAATTGATTTAATGCGGTTCCTAAAGTGCATATAACTATAGAGATTGTCAGTATGTCACTAAAAACCCAATCAACTAACAAGCGCTTTTATATTTAAAAGTATCCTAGTTGACCCACCCATTAGCTACCTTCCTTGTCACACTCATTACTTGCCTAGGTTTCCAGTAAAATACTGACAATCGGTATATATTTATTACATAACCTTTTCGAAACACCCTGTATAATATATACACAACATACACCCAATCAATACATACACCGATCAAACAAATTTTCACAGGTCCAAATTCCAGTCCAAATTCTCAAATTATACAATAAGTAGCTAAATTTTATTACAATATTGATAAAAGAGTTATTTGAAAATATTAAAGCCTATATTTACATGGAAAAATAAAGAGATCATTCTGTTTTCAGTCTCTTCACAGCCATTTCACTGCTTTGAGAATTAGAGTCCTCGGAAAATGTAGTTACATGAGACGAGAAATCTGTTGGACCCTGCGAATCGCTCACAGTCGAAAAGCCTGTAGAATTTCAATATTAAACAATAATAGCAACTTTTGATTATCTAAAACTTACAGGTATTCGAATCTTCAGTCACCATGCTGAAGCTAGAATTACTGGACTCAACGGTGGCACTTTTGCGTGCTACATTTTCTTTATTCGATTCCTTATGCTTACTTTTCTTGTTTTCGCTGTTGGCCACAGGGACCCATTTATAAATTTTCATTGTGGTATCCCCTATCGTTACCCATTTCTTCTCCCTATTTTGTTGGAATATAAATTTCAAATTTCTAATAGTGAATTAATAAAAGACTGAACAGGGAAATGGTTGCCATTATTGTATGTGCAAAGGATACTTACCAATGCCGAACCCGGTCCACAACCTGCATAATTTTTTTAATATCATCTTTGGCCCTGCTGCGGGTTTCTGCTCTAAATGAACGTGACATGCTTTTAAAATAATTTTTATTATTACTCTCAGGGGGGTTTAAAAACGAGCTGGCTCTAGATATCCTCCATTGCTCTTTTTCAAACTTTATGAAAAGTATTAGGGTGGTGGGACCAGGGACACCAACTGATTGTCCCTATAACTAGGAGGTTTCTGCTTCATGTTTGACCATGGTATTGGTTATTACTCGATAGATAGTAATGTTTTACACCAATAAGAATGCAGTAACCAAGTACCAATTACACAACCAATGATAATGTGACATACATTGTATTCAACATATTCAACTTTACAAGGTATTAAATCGGCAATTTTTCATGTAGCTTTCTTAATATAATAATAAATAACATAATCTACAAGTGTTTAGGAATGCTTTGGCAACGCTTAGTTATATAAATGAACCAACAAATTTTATTGTTGTTTTCTGTATTCATGAACATTTGAGAAGTACTTTGGCGAATTCAAAGAGGTTATCTGTGACGCCTTCTATGAATTTTTGAAAATTTGTTTTAACGCCGATTCACTCAAAATCGAGTTATTAGATTAGGGTGACATTTGATTTGTTAATGCCCTAGTAGTACACGAACTGCGACTATTTATACTACTACTAAAACTATGACGTGAAAAAAGTTTAAAAATGTTGACATTATCTATGAAGCATTCTATGAATTTTTGAAGATAGAATATTTATGCCCCTTTATTTAATAAACGAGGGACAATAAAAAATGTTCGCTTGAGCTAAATTGCTTATGGGTGATAGTAGAATAAAGTTCTAAACTATATTTTTAACTACGGCAATATTTAGGGGGGGGGGTGATGTTCCTACTTCGGCCCAAATTTTGGCAGGCGAATTTGGCTTTTCGTTTTTAGCTTTCTTTTAATGCCAACAAAACTTTTTTTCAAAAAATTGTTTTTTCTTGTTTTCGGTTTCTAAATACAATAAGACATGCCTATAAACAGCTCGCCAACCAGACTAACAACATTTCGCTGAAGCAGCCGCCAACCATGGTTATCAGTAAGGTGGGGAGTTATGGTTTAGTCTTTTTCGTTGCACGATTGGCATCTGTAAGACGTGTTGCATTTTCCCTTTGCGGAGTAATATCAATGTGGGTTTGATTTGTACCGCCACTGCTGTAGGGCTACAACGTTGCGGTTGAATACTTTTGAACATAAGAAAAGTAAAAGTTTTCCAAGTATAGGCAAGTTTAGGTGAAATGCTTCGTTCTTGGGCTTGTAGAATGTTGTATTGTTAAATTAAATATTCGTTTCGGTATTCATATCAAATGAATCGTTCTATTCGAATATATTAAATTTGAATACTAATTTGGTTTAGGTATCCCAACACTTGGTATTCGAATAGTTTCTTTTTTTTCAAATATTCAGTATCTGTATTCAACTACGTTTTTTTTTTATTCAACTCAGGTCTGTTCGCGGGAACACAGCATGTTATTTACTGAGGCGGGAGGCTAATTATTTATTAGTTGCTACGCCGCTGCCGCTACCATTGGTAGCAATGAGATGTACCTAAAAATTGGCTTACGCTGACAAAGGTAGGATAAAGATGATGAACAACATTGGGTATTTCGTTTGTTTTTAAATTGGCAGAGAAATAGATGTTTAATAAGAATATTATTGATAGTAAATGTCCCCATTTATCTGTTATAATACTTAAGTACAACAATTTTTATGTCCTGGAAAAACCTTTAATTTTTTTTCTACGTCAGTTTAAGCTATGGCCGATTCTGTCGAGTTGCGTATGAGTGTAACATCCATCAAAAGGGTCGATCCGTATGTTAAAGATATTCTTGCGACTTCAACGCATGTAGCCCTTTATAAATTTAATCCCAGCATCAACGAATGGGAGAAAACTGAAACGGAAGGCGCCTTGTTCCTGTACAGCAGAACTGGTGAACCATGGCACAGTGTAATGATAATGAACAGATTAAACACGAACAATTTAATTGAACCAATTGTGAAAGAGTTCGAGTATCAAATGCAACCACCCTTTCTGCTTTATCGCAATTCCAAGAATAAAATTTTCGGTATTTGGTTTTACAATCGCGAAGAGTGCATCAACATAACCTATCTACTTGAATCGCTAATGGAGGGACTCAAAGAGAAACTAACAGAAAAAACGAAGAAGCGAGAGGCAGGTGTGGACATTTTCAGTATGTTAAGTAAAGCCCAAGAAGACTTCAACAACAAAACTCCAACAAAATCTGACGTTCCTGTTCAACCTCAGTTCTCGTCTACTCCTCGAGCCCCCGATATTCCCTCTCAAAGTGTTATGGACTTTTTTGCGAAGGCCACAAAACCCGTAAAACCAGCAGTCGTAGCTCAAGGTGAGAGCGAAAATCTCTTGCAGAGGTTAATGAGTAATCCTGCGCATAGCGTCGAGCATATTGAAAAGCAACAAAGGTCTATTACGCCACAAGATTTAATGCAAAATAAACAACTGGATCGTAGAAGTATGCCGATTTTCTTTTCAAATACCGGTCTGACTTTAGATTGTAAGGATCAGGAACCTCAGAATGGTTTAAGTTTTATACGGGGTGCTTCCCCACATCAACAAGCGGCGTCAGGAACTTCCCCTTTAGCTGCGTTCCTTGCACAAACTAATAATCTTACATTAGAAGAAGCCGAAGTAAGTGGAACGTCGCCTTTAGCTAATTTTCTAGAGACGCCTCAGAAACCGCAGTTAATGCCACCAATGATGTTTGCCACTTCATCGTCGAAGGAGAAGACTGAAGTTGTTCCAAACTTTTCACAGCAAGAAGCTGTAGATAAGGGTGTTAATTTACTGACAAGTAATCAACTTGCGCAAGCTTTAATTTATTTATTGAAAAATGATACTGATTTTATTGCTAAAGTGCATGAAGCATATACAAAATCAGTTAATGAAAAGCTTAATTGTGCTAACGGCAATTCGGTGAAGTAATTATTTTTTGAGAATTGTACAATTTTTTTTTTTGTTAATTTTAAATTGTTTTTTCTTTTATGTAATCTGATTTAGTGTTAAGCATTGACGCGGTACTTTAAGTATTTAAAATTTAAAAGACAATTATTACTGTGCAGTTGATCTGCTCATTTTCTGTTATTTTGGTAACGAAAAATGACGAGATAAGTACACGCAGCTTTTGTAACTTTTATGTAAGTTGAAACAGTTTTATTTTATTTTTTACCGAATATCAGTTGTATATTTGCATTTGTAATTTTGTGTTTCACTATTAATTATTTACTTATATTTATGAAGCTAGTGGAGCTTTGAACGGAAAACTTGTGTAAAAGATATTTATTACAGTTTTAATTCGGGCAAAAATTATGTTGCACGGCTTCAATTTGGAGCGGATAATTATGATCAAATATTAAAAGTTATATCTTTAACTTTATGATAGTATAACGTAGGATTGTAGAACTAAACTTGATGTTGCTAATATTAATTGAATCTTGTGTAACCATCATATTATTTATAAATAATGTAATCTTTGAAGTATGTAAAACTTAAAACTTTATATGCCAAAATTAGCAACATTTGCAAGTACCCTACATATTATTGGTTATTAAGACAATGTGATATATTTAAATAATGTGATTGGAATGTAAAATTTGGGAACAATGGTTCAAACATTCATTGTGGATAAACATCTGTATAACTAACTTGGAATTTCAATATGACATAATAAAATATTAAAGTTGCAGAATTAAATATTTAATTTACTCCAGTACCCATTATGCAGGGCGTCATTAAGTGTTGCCCCACTATTATTTCCTAAACTATAGAGAATTTAAAAATTTTTCCGTAATAACAATTGTTGGTAAATAACTAAAGCATAATTTAAAAATAATACCAATTATAATGAGTGTTTAGTTATGTCTGTACAGCACATCCCACATCACTATGGTATTTTAAATAGAACGCCCTGTATATTATTGCTTTTTAGATTCTCCAATAAGGTCTAGATATAAAAGTGTTTAGGTACTATGATCTTAAAATTAGTGGTTTTCGAGTTATACATTTTCAAAAATTTGGCGTTTGTGAACTACCTTTTTTTAACTCCATATTTATTTACAATCCGTCCTAGATATCAGCCAGGGAGCAGAAGCGTATTGTTTGCCTTCTAGATTATTACTGCTTTATTTCGCAATTCTATACAGGGTGATCATGGAAACTGGGCAACTCGATCAAACTTTTTTATTTTTATAGATATAACGTCAGATAAATTAGGAAAGAAGTTTACTTTTTTTTTTGTGATTGCAATGGTGAAAATTAACAAACAATTGCGCTATGTTTTTGTATTGTATATTTAATTCTCTCAGAACTCACGTTAAACTGTAGATCCTCTGTGCATGTGTGTTACTTAACACATACCAGAGAGAAATAAGCAGCCAAAGCCTGGTAACAAATATGAGAAGAAAAGATAAGGGAGAGCCATGTTGGAATATGTTATGATCTCGGCAGGGCTTTCAACTGCATCAATCACGTGATATTTAAATGAGTCGATCATGTCTTATTAATAGACAACAACTAGTAAGCATTAAAAATGAATCTAATGGAAAAATTGGAACCGTTCATTCTTCAAAAATTAATATTAACTTGGGAGTACCACAGGGCTGAACTTGGGGTTTTGTTTTATTCTCGTACATAAATGATATTAAAATAGCAGAAGTAATCAGGGTATCACAAGTGTTGTGTATGCAGATGATACAACACTAATTATTTCCAATAAAAAATAATAATCTCGAAATAATTTTTAGCAATGTCATAGTTGACAGAAACAATTGTTATCACTTGTATGTATTACTAGAAGATTTTTAAAATAAAATATAATCTTATCAAAGCACTTATCGCAAAAAAAGCATTAAATGTTTCATTTTTTAAGTGATTTAGGAGCTTGAAAATTTTTATGTAATGGGTTGCTGTGTTGGGTGACTAGCTGACTACACTGACTAGACATAAAATCATTACATGTTATCAAAGCTGCCTATAAACACAATTTAAGATAAGTAGGTAAACATTTCAAGGGCAAAAATTAAGAAGAGTAGAGAAATTTCAAATACCTCACAATCTCACAGAACATATTTAAAAACTTTTTTATTCTAACATAATTAAAACATTTCTCCCACAGGCTTTATAGTTAATTCATGAATCTAAAACAAAAGCAATATAAGCTTCCAGATCTTATTTTAGAATTTTTATTAATATTAAATACCTGTACATGCGGAGGTGTAGCTAAGGCATAAATAACAGCATCAGCAACATCTTCTGACTGCACCTTTGGTAAATCACTATTTTCCAACATTTCAGTATCTACAGCGCCTGGGCTAACACTCTACGATAAATAAGTAGGCAATCGAAAAACAAACATAAACATGGAAAATATTCACGTTTACCGTAATTTTAATTTTGCTTCCAATTGAATTTAACTCCTGCCTTAAAGTCTCTGTCAAGGCAGTAACGGCATATTTAGATGCTGAATACACACTTAAAGTTGGAAGGGAAATGACTTTGTGCCCTAAAACGCTGTTTATATGTATAATATGCCCATCAACATTATTAGCCCGCATATCTTTAACTGCTTCTCTGGTTGCAATTGAAAGACCTAAAACATTTGTGTTCAGAATTTCCTTCCACATTTCTGTGTTCCCTTCAATTAGATTTGTGTTTCTTCCAATTCCTGCGTTGTTTACGAGGATGTGTACAGGTCCTAAATTGGCTTTCACCCATTTAAAGGCTTTTAGAATGTCTTCTTCATTAGTCATATCGGCCTTAATAGGATAAAGTTTTCCACTTTTATTTTCTAGCTTTTTAGCAAGTTCTTCTACTCTTTCTTTACGACGTGCAAGACCTGCAACCTATAAATTAAAAATGGTTTGTGATAATTTTGCAACGATTTTCAGTTCTATTAATACAAGTTTAAAATGCTGTCGGGGAAACGCCACGGGACCTTTCTCGCATTTAATGAAATTTCTAAAAATTAAAAAAGTTATAAAAAACTTTTGAATTTTTTTTTCTTAAATTTTGAAATTTGTCAATTTTAAATTTGAAAAATTCGGAAATTTTGAAAATTATCAAAATTTTGTAAATTTTGAAAATTTGAAATTTTACATTTGGAATATTTTTGCTTCCTCCATGAAAAGTTGTTCCTATGATTTATAAAATCTGGTAATTTGTAATTCCAAACGAAGTTTATCTGCTGAAAGCCGAAATTCGATTTTTCAAAAATGATAGCCGTTTTTTGGCAGTTGTTCAATTAAAGTGTTCAGGAAACACGCTATAGGTCTTTTCTCAATGGCAGGTCATTTGTATGGTTATTTAACATTTTCATATCGATTAAAAAAAACAAAAAAACGATGGCAGTGGTGACCAGGAAGTGGTAGAAAAATTTCGCTTGAGCGCATCGATTATTCGACATGCGCAGAATACAAATCTGAGCTTTTTTTTCAAGCGCATTGCCGTTTCATCCTAGTTGATTACTAATCTTTTAAACTTAAATTGAGTTTTCTGGGTTAAGGCGTCTGGGCTGTAAAGTAAACAGACACACATACACAGACAGACAGGCAGACACACACACACACAGACACCATGGCGAAACTGTTTTTTCTGGTGTTGAACCCTAAAACGTGCATATATAGCGAGGAAAGTAAAAATGGTTTAAGGACTATTAATACTTACGTTCAAACCAGCTTCTACAAGAGCTTCGGCAATTGCGGCTCCAATTCCTGCACTAGATCCGGTTACAATGGCAACTTTGCCTTTCCATCCATTGAAACAACCATAGTGTTCTAAAATTGTCAAAAATCAAACGGTTTTCTCGCCAGTAAGTTAATAAATGAGTTTGTCGTGTTTTTATTTTCAAAAGTTGTAGGTAATCTGAAGTGCCATAAAACAGCTATGCTTATGTATTATCTATTTTCTTATCTGGATTATATAAATAAAAAGTACTAAACTATGTTAAGTTGAATAGAGTACCAGTACTGCACAAGTATTGAACAAAGAATAGGAATAGGATGGAGCATGAAAACAGGATATTGCAATTATTCATTCAGTATAGATCGCGAGAAAGGTCAAACAATCATTAAAATATGTTCTGATCTTCTGATTTATTGAACTTTATTGCCAATTTTTAACATTGTGGAAATTAAACTTACCAATGAACATTTTGACTTCGTGTACTTAGATACCTGTAATTGCATACGCCACAGCGCTTACAGCATTATTTATAATTTTTTTTGAAGTAAGCAGATAGGTAGGTAGATACAAATGTAATAAAAAACTTTCATGCAAAATATTGTATTGTAAAACCTATTTACGCTCAGAATCATTATTCCATTCCATTCTTTTGAAGAACCCTGTATAGTAAACTTGTATTAATAGGCATTGTTGACAGCACTAGCATATTGTTTTTTCAATTGTTTTTAATTGTTAAGAGATAACAAATGAACTCCAAAGCACACTGCTGCCAGTGTGTTAGACTGTTGTTTGAGTTCAGAGCCTGCTAGTATGAAGAATCTTTTCGCGTTTTTCTCAATAAAGTTGTTACGTAAGGGTATATACAAGTTTTATATCGTCGAAAAGAAAAAAAATTTCTATCGAATCATTTCATAAAATTACTACGTTGCTGTTTCAAAAAAATGACGATCGCGCCACCGCGCTTACTGCATTGATTAAAATGTCATTTCAAATATGCAGAAAAATATGCCAAGCGTTACCAAAAAACTTTTATTGACATTTTTTCTCTCTATCTTGATCTATTCCAGAATTAAATAGGGGCGCAACAAGTGTTGGACCACCCTGTATATACTTTTTTAGTGTAAATTACAAAAAGAAATAACTATCTACAAACTAAGTTCATTTTACATTTCGTGCTTTCAAATTTGCAAATACATCAATAATGCCATTTGCAAGTTGCAACTCTAGACTAAGAAATACTAAATGTTTTCTTAAGTTTCTATGTTTCGCAGCGGAAATTCACCCCCTCCCCCAAGATTATGTTTTCGGGGCCCTTTTTGAACTAAACGTACATAATTATGCTTAGCTTTATTATTGAAAACGACGAATGGGAATAGACGGATAAACTGTAAAAAAAACTGTTGGCCTTATGGTAACTGTAGGGATTCGAACTAGATTATATTATGATTATGAAAGATGTTTGTAAAATATAAAAAACATTACTAGTAGAAGAAAATTCGAGCAAATAAAACTTGAGATACATAACTGAACGCGAAGTGTTTTGGTCATTTTAGTGATTATTGCCTTTTTTTTTACATTTAGTCCTTAGGGGATTTACAGTAGCACACAATACTCACTTTTACGGTACAAGTCTACCTTCCTTTCCTTGTCTTGACATAACCTAGAATCCACGTGCGTGTTTGTCAACGTGCTTGAAATTCACACTCGGTTATAAAATACACAGAAAATGGTTGCGAAAAGGAAGAAGAAGGTAAATAATATTAATTTTTCTTTTATCAGTAACTGTACACTTTTTTTTTGTAGTATTCCGTTGGAGAAGGTTCACAATTTCTGTCGAGGAGAGCTGCGCTGAACAAACTACAGCTATCTTTGAACGATTTTCGAAGGCTATGTATCTTAAAGGGAATTTATCCCCGCGAACCAAGAAACCGAAAGAGGGCCCAAAAGGGTCAGACGGGGATCAAGACTCTTTATCACAAGAAGGATATACAGTTTCTAATGCAAGAGCCCGTAATTTGGAAATTGCGTGAATACAAAATATTTAACAGAAAAGTTGGACGTGCTAAGGCATTGAGAGATTTTGGAAAAATGCGTAGATTCTTAGAAAAACATCCAACGTTAAAATTGGACCATATTGTTAAGGAACGATACCCATCATTTACAGATGCTTTGCGTGACTTGGACGATTGTTTAACTTTATGCTTTTTGTTCAGTACTTTTCCGTCTTTACCACATCTTCCGAGAGATCAGTTCATTTTATGCAAACGACTGACTGTTGAATTTATGCATGCAATAATTGAAGCTAAAGCTTTGAGGAAAGTGTTTGTTTCTATAAAAGGTTATTATTTTCAAGCCGAGATTAAAGGCCAAACAATAACGTGGATAGTCCCACATCATTTTTCTTTTGAGCCCCAATCTAGACAGGAAGTAGATTTTAAAATAATGTCTACATTTGTGGAATTTTATATCATTATGTTGGGTTTTGTTAACTTTAGGTTGTACCATTCCTTAAATATGTATTACCCACCTAAATTAAATGCCCTTACTGCAAGCGAAATTGAGAAAACTCTCGTTGATGAAGGTACGTTTGTATCGGAACGAATTGCGGCATTAAACATACCTTTAACAAAAATGTCAAATCAGCCAGAAGAGGAAGAAATAGAAATGGATCAATTTCCAACAGATGCAAGCCCGGAAGATATTGAAGAAGCAAAAAAGGAACTGGCAAAAATAAAAACATTGAAAACATTATTCAAAGGACTTAAATTTTTCTTAAATCGAGAAGTACCTCGTGAACCTTTGGTATTTTTAATTCGCTGCTTTGGCGGTGAAGTATCATGGGACAAAACACTTTTTGTGGGTTCTACTTTTGAAGAAACCGATGAAACAATTACCCATCAAATTGTTGATAGACCTAGTTTGGATAAACAGTACATTTCACGTTATTATGTACAACCACAATGGATTTTTGACAGTGTGAATGCGAGGGAACTGCTTCCTGTCAATAAATATTTTATTGGAGAAGTGTTGCCTCCACATTTATCACCATTCGTGGACAAAGATCGTGATTCATATCAGCAATATATTCCTCCAGAGGAAACTTCATTAAATGATCCATCATTACGTGAAACATTAAATGAAGAAGAAGAATCAGATGAAGATTCTGAAGTCGTAGAAGAAAAACAAGATAATGATGACGATCCAGAAGATGAAGAAATGTCGGAAGAATCTGCTGGAGAAGAAAGTGAAATGGCACAGCAATCACAGGTAGTTATTTTTCTATCAATTATAAATGTGAAAAGCGTTCAAGGTTACTCAAGAACATTATGCAGTATTTGGAACTCTATAAATTTTAATCTTTACTGTATTTAATTTCAGGTAATTTTAAAAATCATTATTATTACATAGGCAAGAATACATTAGCAGAACAAATTGAAGCATTTTTGTAGTTAAACTTTTATCAGTTTGAATGAGCCCCACTATCGAAAATAGTCTTTCTGACGAGATAGTGGAAGAATGCTTATTTAAGAAATACTTCAATGATTATTTATTTAGGTGTGGAAAATTTAAGTTTTCCTTCCAGTACATTATCCGGTTTGAAGAAGGAGTTGCCGTTGGAGATTTTAGGTTAACCTCTTTTTAACATAATTCTCTGAAAAAAAAATGTTAGTGGAATTTAATGGTTCTTCAAGTTCATTGTCATTGATAATTTCCCATTAAGAGATGTTTTCTTGGTAGCATTTATATGTTGTGTGTTTTATTTATGAATAAGTTTAATGACACTCGGAATTACTTTTGTTGCAGTTGAATCTCTTTTTCGTGTGTAACTGTGAGCCGAGTCTGCGTAAAATTTTAATATTTTAATGTTGTTCCACAGTACAGTTGATATTTAGATCCCCAATGTTGAATAGCCAGTGGTAGGGCAGCTACACCTGATAGGTAATCATGCATCATATCCACAGAGTTAAAAATAATAAAGGGTGGTTAGATTTTTTGCGGCTTAGTGGTTTTATTTAAAAGAAATTGTATTTTCGTTCTGTAAAGAAAAAGTTAGAAGTAATCTAATGTTTGTAAAAAAATTAAATGTAATAATGAATAAAAATGTTTTTTTTTCAGAAACAAAAATTGTCAGTTAAACCTGGACAAGTTTACACAGAAGAACCATGGGAAAAGCAAAGGCAAGAAAGACAAGAATACAAACTAAGAGAAAAAATGGTTAAAAATAAACACAGAAAGTTATACAAAAGTATGATGCAAGGAAAAAGGGAAAGGTCCAAAGAAGTCTGGTTGTTAAAGAAGAAACGTAGATTACATGAAGAGCAAGAAAAAACGCAACGCAAAACTAAGAAGAAGGCATAGATTCATTTTTTAAACTCTAATGCTTAAAGTTAACTAGTTTGGAAATAACAAATAAAAACCTTAATTATATGAAATATTTGTTTTTACTTAATGTAATGAAATACAATAAGCATGTAGTTTTACAAAACACCACAATTATGTACAAATACATATTGTCGCATGATTTTCATCATTTATTACCTGTTTCAAACAAGCAAGCAATGACCAACAATTTAGCTACATTTTAAAACTAGCTAATCTTGATTTTATTTAAAATGTGTATAATTGGACTAACTTCAAAAAACAAAATAACTTAATAACTACCAACAAGCCACTTGAACAACATCGACTTTGAACAGACTTAATATATAAAAAATTTGTAAAAATTCAGTTCACTTTAATAATTTACAATTCAATTCTCTGCATCACTCTCCTCGTCGTCGTCTAATTCAGGCATAGGGAACCGCAATATTGCTGCTATTCCTGTTAATTGATCCAATTCTACAAGAAATAAAGAAAACAGTTAATAATTTTTTTTTGCCCACACTTACAGGGGGCACCAACTGCAAGGGTCATATACAGTGTGTAACAGATCACCCCTGCATTATCTTTTACAGCTAAATTATTGAACCTAGATGATTAGGATAGTTATATAAATTGTACACGAGGTATTCAGTAAAACTTTTTATACTTCACTATCCCCTTTCTCACCATCGCTATATTCATAAACACTATTTAACGGTAAATAATCTTTGTCATCGCCTGTCGTACAACAAATCTTCTAGCTCTTGATCAGTAAGCGCTCTTTTATCATAATAGTTCGGTGTTACTCTTTTTCTGGTAGAAGGACCTGCTTCCCGGTCATTCATTTTGCCCGTGTTTTCTACACAATATCCGGGTGTAAATTCAAAAACCGCACGTGTTTATCAAATGGCTGTACCCTTGAGCAGTGCCTCTCACAATAATTGTACTCGCAGCCAGTGCCAGACTAAATACGATAACAGCAACGCTTCGTACACAAGCGCGTAAATCCCACTAAGGCATTGGCGGAGCACAGTAAAGCAGCACGCGTAACACGTCGGGCGCAGCCAACGTGTTAACGGTACCATTTAAGATTTTTGAGAAATCTTTTGATCATTACCGCTCTTTTGTCCTCGTGTAGTACATTGTTGTAAAGCTAATTTAATGGACTTTACCAATCAGTACAAATTTTTTTGGTATTATAGTGTATGTGTGGTTGGGAAAAGGTTTATGTAATGGCGGTTTTTTTGATATAATTGTGCGCCATTTTTAAATGGTTTGAGTTATCGATATTTTCCTTTTTTTTAAGTAATTAGGGGGTTAAAAATACCTTTTAAATGAAGTGCGTCATGACCCACCTTCGTATTTGAAAACCTCGAGGAACCCCCTCCAAAACTACCCTTTCCGGAGCCCCAAACAATTTCTAAATATTTTTACTGAGTACTTTGTGTACAATTTATTAAAAAAAATTTATCCCATTCATATAGGTTCGATAGATTAGCTGTAAAAGATAATGCGTGTGTGGTCTGTTATACACTGTATACACAGACCCAGCGTCACCCTTGTCCGTACTCTAAGTGGAGCACGTTTGGTTGAGCAGTGCCAAAGCCAGTGGCCTTAACAACTGCTCTACTACCTGCTCCAAAATAGTTTTTTAAGCAGAGTATAAACTAAAATCTTCACTTACGTTCCCCTGAGATATGCATACTAGAAAATATTTTGACTTCCCCACTAGATTCTCTAACAGAATCCACTATTTTGACATATTCCTTGCGTAATGCAACATCAGAACACCTATAGAAAAATAACCAATAAGTTATACAGCACATTTGACTTATTTATTTAACTTACCTAAACAAATTATCAGAAATAAGCAGAGTTTCAATAGCTTGTGCTTCGTTAGCTATTTCTATATGTTTTTTACCATAGAAGGCTTTGGCAGGTTCACATTGTAACATTGTATAAAAATTTTCTAAGGCTTTTACTTCCCCTGCAGCTTTTGTGTCAGACATTTTATTAATCACCGCTGGGTCTTGCAAGACCTCTAAACGTTAAAAAAATTACATTTAATAATAAACATGTAAGTAGAGCAAAGTCAATGAATACCTCTGAGTGAATGTTTAAAACCAGAAGAAGAATGAACAAGCATGAATTTTGATTTATTCTCCAATAGCACTTTGATGTCATTTTTCACTGCCATTTGAAACATGTACTCGTAAAACTGATCTCTTACAAAACCAGGAGATGCTATCAAGACACATTTTACAATATCAAACCTAATGTGACGCAGAATTGCTTGCATTACATTATCATAAAATTTTGTTAAACCCTAAAATCAGTAATATATTATAAAAAAAAATTTGATTAACAAAAACAATTCACCTTTTCATGTTGTTGGACGAAACCTTTTCTTTTTCTAGGAATGGTGACATCTATTTTGGCTCTAATTAATGTCATACTGGCTGTAATTAAACAAACATGTGCTAAACCTTCCTGCATTATAACAGCAGCAACGTCGGCATTTTGTGTTGGATCACATGCTGTGTCGACACGTTCTAATGCTATCGAATCCCATTCTGGCTTCTTTAGAGAAAATTTTCTGTTTAATTCAAGATCTAGGGTATGATACGCACCCATCTGTAATTATTTTAGTTTTTAATACTGTACTGTACAAGGCCAGCCATTCAAAGTGTTACTCCCCCGCCCGTATATTTTCTTAACTGTTTGCCGCCACTGGATGAAAAAAATTTAAGAACCGTTTTCAAAATTGTAATATTTTAGAAATTGTAGGTCATAAAAAATGTAGTAGATTTGTTTTGATAGTTTTAGTATCATTTTGAATTATCCTTATTTGGACAAAATGCATAGAAATTATGCTTATTGTACAAATACTTGACCTAATTTGTAAATTAATAGTAAAAAATTAGTCAAACTCTTCTAAACTAAACCAATAAATATTATTTCTGTTAGTTGCTTTTAAAAATCAGTAATAAGGGGATGTATTGTACATAAATAGGCAACATACGACTTTGAAAAATCACATATGGTAAACAATTTATACATCGGTTTTATGGTCCTCAAAATTCTATGTTTTATGCAGTACAATTTCCATTCTTAACGAGTATTTAACACGAACATACAACTTCCAATTGGTCTAGTAAAAATCTTCGTTTATCTACCTTAACATATTGATTTTCTTCAACATTTCGTCCTTTGAGACGTAAGACACATGCTTGAGTATCAAAATCTATACTTTCTACACAAATGGTCAAAGTGGTTCGTACACGATTGGATGTAGAAGAGCCTGTGGCGGATTCGGACTGGACTTTCCGAATTGTGGTACTTCGCACTGAATCTCCCTCCGATATGAGATTGTACGCGTGCCACATGTCCTCTGGCTCCTCAGCGATGAGGCCAACAGTCCTACAAACAATTTAGCCTTAATCATTGTCATATCCAGCAACATAGCAGGTGTCATACATGTAACATAACCTCAACAACTTTGTATTTCGTAGGTTAACTTACCCTTCACCCTCTTTATCGACATTTTTGTAGAGAAGTTTCATTTCGACAACTCGTGTTTGAAATCCTCGCTACAAATTGAGTTTTTACGTGTAGTTGTCATTATTTTTTTAAAAATATTTGTCACAAATTTTATGACATATGCCGATGACAGTGTGGACTCATCGCAAGAGGGCGTTGCGTAAGAGATGTCTAATGTAGTAATGAAATATTTCGAATGAAAATAAAAAGCAATTCGATTATCAAAATAATTCGAGACGTTTCATAAGGTCACAGAATATTATTCAAATTAATTTACGACTTTTCGGTTTCATCTGCGTTGGAAGTAATAAGCACTACGGTGATAGAGTGATTCAAATGCCTAATGCGAACGCAGCTGCGTTGTGAAATCCGGTTGAATAAGGACGGCACGGCAATAAAGGATCCACTTTTGCGTCTTATAAAAATTGAATTCAAAAAACAAGCCAGGATTAACAATGAAATGTGTTAAATTTAAAAATACTGTAAGTATTGAACGCTGCTTTAAGGAAGATACCGGAAGTTTAACTTGCGGAAGCAATTAAACAAAGTAAAGGTAGTTAAGCTTCGAAACCGAAGTTTTACCCTGTTTTTGCTAAGCGGCTCGCAAGAAGACGATGAGAACGACAATTCAGTTATGAGCTTTCGAAAAGCAAACGGAGAGCGTCTTTACTACATTTTGCATCTGGATTAATAAATCGATTATTAAATTCATTCGAAAGCAATAATTCGATTATTTCATCAAATGAATGAATAGTCAAAGTGACATGCGCAACAGCTGTTCCGAACTTTAATTTTGTGATCGTCGTTAAAAACTTTATTTTTGTGTTTTTTTGGTGTTGTGTTTTGTGAGGCCTATATTGGTTATTTAATTGTAAAGGTATGTTTAATATTAATCATATTTAAATTGATTTTAGATAATTTCAAGTAGAAATTTTTGTTTATTTGAAACTTAACCAAAGACGTTCCAATTAACCACTAATTACATGCATGACCTGTTTGTTATCATATTATTAATAATCTAGATTAACATGAGGCGCAATAGAGAAGTTTAATTCATAAATAAAACCCGGGAGTTTTAAATATGATAGAAAATATTTAACAGGGGAAAGTGAGGTTATGTAATTTAGTAAACAGGTTGCTTTCCTAATTTGGAAACTGTAAATAAATCACGAATTGAGTCACTTTCCACCGCATTTTTATTCATATTCTGTTTTCTCTGCCGAGTAGGTTTAAAAAAATTGCATGATGAGTAAATAATAATATCATCAGACGTCCTTGTCAAATATAAATAAATAACTCTCTTGAATTAATCCAATTATGAAATCGAAAAGAATGGGTTGGGTGCATTACTGACATCATTTTAAGATGATTCAGGCTTAAAAATATCACGCCTCCGCTATAACATCAACGCTTAATAAAAATGTCGTTTTTTCCTTATGCATCCCAAGGAGTTGCCCCAGTGGCCCAGTGTATTGCTTTTAAATTTAATATAAAAAAATAGAACGAGTTCTACTGGTCTATTTTTAAACGGTGCATGCATTTTTAAAGCCGTAAACGCCTTAAGTGTGGTGAGTAGGTAGGCAATATATTTGAGTTTAGTTAGTATACGGTTCAAGAATTCATTTCATAGTGGTTGGTTAGGGTTTTGTTAACTTAGTTTAGTATTCTTCATTTATAAAAAATAAAAACAAAACTAGTTCTGCTGGTTTATTTTTAAGCTCCGACTACATGTTTTGGTGCCTTAAGCAAGTTTTGGATGGTGTAGGTATTATACAGGGTGAGTTACGAGAGTGAAATTGTTTTCTACCGTCTTTATTGTAGTATTTATATTTTTAGATCGTTTAATTTTTGCTCTTTAAAACTTACCGAGGGGTAAACCGCGCTTGAAAAGTTTGTGCACCTACTTCTATTAACACAGATACTTCTACATGCCTCTACTTGTAGTTTAGCATACTTCCCTGTACTTCCACTTACTTCCACATACTTCCACTAACTTCCATATACTTCCACCATACTTCTAATTACTTCCACATACTTCCACTTTTACCTTTTTTCACATACTTCCACTTATTTCCACGTACTTCCACCGTACTACCACATACTTTCACTTACTTCCACCGTATTTTCACCACTACTTACTTCCACTTTTACTTTCAGATAGTTCCACATACTTCCACTTACTTCCATTTACTTCCAAATACTTCAACGTACTTCCACCTACCTTGTACACAAAATAAGCTTGAAAAAAATCCGAAACCGGAAGCAGAAGTTAGACATGTTTTTTTGGTAATATTTTTTTCGGAATAGCAATTTTTTCAATTTAATTTCGGATTCTGATATAAAACCCCAAATCCACCGCTTTTCCTCAAACTTTCTAGCTTCAAAATGGCAGCCGCTACAATTTTTTGTAAATATTGACTTTCATGTCTTATTACTCAAAAACAGATTGACAGATTGAGTTCAAATATTTTATCGCCCCATAAAGACACAATGTTACTGTGCACAAAAATTTTCTAAAAGTTAAAAGCTATGAAGTGAACACGATTTTATTTAAATTTTGTAAGCTCATAGAGCTAAATATGAGCTACAATTTGATTTGTGTCCTAGATTGCAAATTCCTCCCTGATACCTTCTATGAATTTTTGAAAATTTGAATATTAACGCCTATATTCAAAAACGAGTTATCAGATCGGGATGAAATTTGATACTGGAAATGCTTTAAGGGTACACAATGTTACAAGCTACTAGCCCTTTTTGATCTTCTAAAACTGTGAAGTGAAAAAATATCAAAATATGACTTTTTCAAAAACATGCTGCTCAAAAACTGTGTACACGATTTTTTTTTATTTTGTCGACTTATAGAGGTATAGATCAGCTACAATTTTTTGACTATAAATTTCTTTTTATTTTGTTCTACAACTTCTGTGATTATTTCTTTGAGTATTCCAGGACTTTTCCGTTTCTACTTCCACAGTACTTTCTTTGGACTTCTCCTACTTCTGATCATGCGCAAACTATAAATTTCTTTCTCTTTCGTTTTGGAATCTCCATGGGACGTCTCAGACTTCCCAACTTTTCCTACTTCCTTTTCCTGTTCCTGTACTTCCACCGTACTTTTTTTGTACTTCCTGTACTTATGGGCATGCGCAGACTATACATTTCTTTCTCTCTCGTTCTGGCACTTCTGCGGGACTTCTCGGCTTCTCCTACTTCCTCCAGACTTCCTTTGGATTTTCCTAACTATTACGCATTTTCAGACCATAGAAATAGCTCCTTCTTCCTTGCATTTCCCTTATTACCCTTGGATTTTTGCCGTACTTTCTCGACTTCCCTTCGGCTTCATCGATTTCCTCTAAGAGTTTTATTATTTCCCAGGTACTACTTTCAACTTGCACACCAAACTTCATCTGCGGTATACCCATCGACTATGCTTATATGACAAAATATTTTTAAAACAAATTATTTTTAAAGTATGAGAAAGCCCAGGAGAAGTGTTTTCTCAATGATTTTGACTTACTAAGAGATTAACTGTAGAACAGACTATTAGTATAACAACAAACACAGGGTAATATAGACAACATTTACAAATATAGATTACTGATTAAATCAAGGATACAAAGTGTTTTATTATTCTTTATATCTACTATCCCCGAAATCAGTGTCAAGGCCGGTCTAATTTCCATTTAATTAAAAAAAAAACGACAAGGAGAAATTCTTTTTAAAACCGCGTATTCTATTTGGACGTGATCCAACTGGCTTAGACCTTTAATTTTATAAATAACCTTTATGCGAAGTGCAGAAAAATGAGCCATGCACGTCGGAAGTGGCTACCTGGATTTCCTATGCTTTTTTTACGCGGAACGTGTCATTTAAATTATTAATTGTGTACCTTTTATAATAATCTGCGTATTAGTTGCTGTTTGAATTAGTAAAACGTGAGTGGTAAGTGACTTTCTAACATCCGTGTTTTCTTGCGTAGGAGACGGAAACTCACGGGCGTTACTTGTTTGTTGTCGTTTCTTCAAGGAATAAAAATGTTTTATTTTTAACGAAAGATTCCTTTTAAAATTGCTTGTTTACTAACTTTAATTTTTTTGTTGCAGCTTTTCCCGAGCGAACCGATACGAAACCTTCTCGAATATTCTCGAATTAACGGTTTTTGATTTTCTAATATATTTAAAATAGTCAATAAGTAGTTTTAGTTTTTTATTAGCGTTTTTAACATATAATGTTCTTCTGCGATGCTATTATTAACAATTAACGAAATAAGGTTAAATTCCTTCATGTCAACATCGAAGTGCTTATAAGGCTCTAACTGCTGATTTTTGAATTGGATGTGTGGTAAAATGCGACGTTGAATGAATAATTCAGTAACTGTTGCGATTTATGGAGTGATATTTGATTGACATAATTGGAATTTCTTTGAAGGTGTGTGGATTTAACTAGTCTTTTCCTTTTTTGACTAATTGTTAAATTTATTATGGTTTTAAACAATAAATCTTTGTTTTCCATGTTTGCATTTGGAAATGTCTAGGTATTTTAATTTAATGGAAAATTAAGTTTACTCTATCGTTTTTTCGTAAAACTTATCTGATTATGTTTTATCACAATTGATTATCGATCAATTTTTGGAAAAGGTAATTTAAATTTTCAGAACTTTAAACCAATTTTAATTTTCAATTAAGAATTGCAATTACCGGTATTAAAAGACAACAGAAATGTAAAATTTCCTAATTTTAATGTAGGCGGGAAAATGTTGTCCATGAAGTGTCATTTCAAAAATAAAGTAACACGGTGCTACATTGTAATTATTTTGCACTTGAGGCGTTTGTTGTTGTGATCGGTCCATTTGTATCGACGCAATTTGAATATTTACAATTTTTGGTTATGCCAACACAATATTTTTATTCATATAACTTTGTCAATTTTTTAACAGACGACCTAAAATCGTAGAACACATATTGAAATTTCAGTAATTTCTAATATACTAGCCGAACCCGTGGGCTACGCCTCCAACCTTTTTGATAAATTGTGGTCCACTCGCCGATAATCGGTGCTTCAAGACACCAGTGCAGTCACCATATCTAACTTTTACATAAACATTGGAACCGGCAAACATTCGCTCCAAATACTATTCACGAAAAGTTGGGACAGGTAAAAAGGGATAGGGATTTAATACGTATAGAAGATAGAATATACTTGACTAATTATTAGACTGCAAATCGATAAATATTAAAGCTTTTACAGTGATACAACAAATTCAGGATGAGCAAAAAAGTATTGCAGTCATTCTGGTAAATCTGTATTTATAAATATCATCTGTACAGGGTGTTATACAAAAGTATTAAATTAATCTCTTCCATAAATTTCTACTTTAAGAAAATAGGTATGCTCGATTTCGATGAGCTTTGGAATCTGGGGCTATATCATAAAATCACTGGCAAAATACGCTTTTAAAAGAAATCCGAAACTGTAAGCGGAAGTTAGACTTGTTTTTTTGGTAGCATTTGTGTCGTAAAATAAGTTTTCTAAATCTGAAAACTCATTTTAAAAAATGCTTCTCTGTGGGTGGGTAGGTATGTAGCTACGTGTGCTCCATAACTTCTCAACGTATGGTCGAATTTCGATGAGTTATGGAATGTAGAGGTATATCAAAAATTCATCGGCGAAACAAGCTTTTAAAAGAAATCCGAAACCGGAAGTTGGACATGTGTTTTTGGTAGCACTTTTTTTAGTAAAGCGAGTTTTCTAAATCTCAAACTGAAATTTTATAGAAGACTTTAGGACAATACTAAGGATTTTTTACCGAAGTTTTTAGCTTCAAAATGGCGCCCGCTACGATTTTTTTTTAGTTTAATGTTAACTTTTTATGTTTCCCCTGATTAATTTTGTCATGTAGCATTTAAAAATAAAGAGAAAAATTATACCTTTGAAATAAAATGATATAATACTGATTGTCTTTTTACAGTAATAAAAATAAAGTGGACTTCATCAAGGTTTGAACTCATAACCTCTCGATTACAAAGCAAATCCTTTAAGTGTGCGCCACGGAGACATCTAAAAATCGACTTTTCAACCAGTTATATCAATGCTATAGTGGCTTGACTAATATTAAATAATTTATTGAAAGCTATATTTGTATTGAATTTTTAAATAAATTTCAATCAGGTCATGTAGGAAAATGTTTTCTTTCTATTTAGGGTGACTGCACGTAATAAAATTCTTCTAGGGACATAAAATAGAGCTATTTTGACTTTTTGCGTGTTAATCTGCTATGTTCCACCTAAATTGGAATTCACTGTACTATATTATACATTGCTGAATTTTTAAGGGATCATTTCTGATTTATGACATTAATTTGTGGCATGCGAAGTGCATTCATTCCTGATATCATAAATTATTTTCAGATAAGAGAAATACATTTCGCATATCAGAAACGAATTTCACATATTGTTGAATAAAATGACAAATAAAGAAGTGGTATTAATGTGAATTTTGCTGTCCTGACTAAAAACTAAATTGGCTTGCCAACGTTATAGATTTTTGAGTCTTCAATTTTTAATTTTTCCTTACTGCTTATTAAAATAACCCGAAAATTGTTTTCGGTAGTAATTATTTATTAAGCAGTCTGACAATTTTAATTTATTTCTTTCGTCTACTTTGGCCTGAGAACTGCTTGTCTTAAGTATAATATTTTGATATTAGAATTTTATTTAATTTTTTCTAAATATAGACAAAAGCAATTTTTACCAATTTTAGAGACTGCTAACAAGACTGATTAATAAATCTCGAATAACAACAAAATCTTGAAAAACGACAAAATGGGTACCATCCAAGACCAAGAATCACAAGTGCCAAAAAGTGAAGAACATCCTCCCGAACCCCCTTCGCCCATTCAACCCGAAATTAACCCCGAAGTCCCAAATGAAAATAATCCAAAGACTACAAACGAATCTGCAGATAATAATCAAAATATAGTGCCGGTAATCGCGTCGGGCGATAGTGATATAAAAACTAGTGATCCCCCGAATCCGCTACCTAAAGATGGGGGCGGCGAAGGGTCTGTTGTGGCCTCTAAATCCGGTACGGTAGTGCAAAAATCTGGAATTCCGGCTATCTCAAGAATCGCAAGACCATGTACTGGTCAGGTGAAACCAGCTGTGCCTCCCACGCCTACAAAGAGTGAGTAATTTTTTGTTTATTACTTTTTTTGCACGTCGCTATAACAATAATTAGTTGTTATGTCAGAAATTAATGCGCAATAGTGGGATTTTTGATGTCAACAGGTTGTCGTGAAGCTTGTTGCTTGTTTGCTTATACCTGTTTGCTAAGTAATTATGATTGTAGGTGAAGAGTTTAGTTATTAAACTGAATATTGCATAATTGTATTCTTTGGCTGTTAATTAAATGGTGTCACAGATGTAGTTATGTACAATAATAAATGTTTAAATTGGAGTAATTTTCTGTCCTATTTGAGGGTGTAATTTAATTTTTAAACGTTATTTAGGGCATTAAATTAATTTTTATTTAATTACTTTTTAGATGTTCTTTATCTGATGTTTTATCGTTGTCTCTTTTGTAGGAAATAATTTTGTAAGGAAAGACTGTCTTTAATTTATTTTTTCTAACAATAGTTACTATCATAACTGTTTCATCACGACATTTTTAATGAAATTATTGCTAGTAACATCCAGGGCTGGATTAGCCACTAGCAGAATAAGCAGCTGCTTACAGCGGCAAATTGCCAAGAGCGGCAAAAAAATTAATTTAAAAGTGAAGGTATTCGTACTTCCGTTTATTTGTCCTAAGCACGACACGCATCGGGATTTTTATAAATATTTATAACATCCAGACATATAGATTTAGACGTGATTCAAAGGCCCCGAAAAAAGATAATATCCAATTCTTCTTTAGGGGTTTTCTAGCGGGCGCAGTGGTACCGTGTGTTTTAATATTATTTATTAAGTGAAAAGTTTTTTTTGACAAGAGAAAAAGTATTTTTTTAAGAAAATTTTTATTGTTTTTATTTTATTATATATCATTTTTTATGGGACACCCTGTATAAGATTTTCATATGTTAGTTTATAGTACGTGTCGGTCTGTACAACTTTTGTTAGTAATTTTATTACCTATCAGCAGCAGAAATATATTAAACCTGTATATTTTGACCCAGGCTGTATAATACGTAACCGCGATTTTTCTATGGTTAACTCGTGCTAGTTAATTTAAGATAATTCAACTTGTGCTTTTGTAGTTGTGAAATTATCATTTTTAACAATCGTGAAAAATTAACGTAACTTTATCGGAAAGTCAGGATCACTAGTTATATTACTTGCGACTATACAACATTAAATTTAGATCTATAAATTAATTCTTGTAAAATAAAAAAAATTTAAGTGTACCTAAGTGTGACGTTAATATTAGTAATTACTGAGGGAAGTACTATTTTTCTGAACTGTTAGTTGCTTGTAACTTTATTTCATATTTTTACCTTCCTCGTTATACGGAGTATAGCTAGAGGCAGGTAATGTATTTGTCAAAATTTCGTAAGTTAAGATTTTGACGGAAATGCACGGCCTGAGAATACCGAAAAACCCAGTTTTGCCATGGTTCCGTGTGTGTCTCTGTGTACGCTTTACAGCCGAGATGACTTAACGCAGAAAATGCAGTGTAGGTTTAATAGATTGGTAGTCCCACTGGAATGAAACGAGATCGGTCTGTCCGAAAAGGGGTGGGGTGGGGAGGGGTGTTATATTTCAATATAGACGCGCTCGAAAAAGAAGCTCAGATTTGTATTCTACGCATGTCGAACAGCCGATTTGCGCAAGATCAATCTTCGTACCCCACCCCCTCGGTCACCCCCACAATCAATTTTTTATGTTTTCAAACATTTAGGAATTTCGACTTCAAAATCGGTATAGACGTGTTAAATGACCATAGAAATGACTTCCTATTGAGAAAAGACCTATAGCGTGTTTCGTTTTTTTTCGTTTACCTGAACAGTTTAATTGAATAATGGCCAAGAAAAAAATTGTGTATAAATCTTCAAAATTTTTAAAATTTTAAAAACTGAAAATTTTGAGAATTCCCGAAAAGTTGTCAAAATTTTTAAAATCTTCAAAAACTGTCAATTTCAAACCATTTTGCAAATTTAAAACTTAACCAAAACATTCAACATTTACGACAAATTTCTAAATATTCCAAAAATATTCAAAATATTTAATAATTTTCGATCATTTTCAAAACATTCAAACTTTTAAAAAAATTTTAGTGTTTTGAGTTTTCAAATTTCTAAAAATTTTCATAAACTGTAATTTATGACGTGTTAAAAAAAATTAAAATTTCAATATAGGCGGAGAAGGTCCCGCCCGTTTGCCCGACAGCTGTTTTATTGCAATATTTATGTATTTAATTTATAATTTTGCTTTGCTGAAGAGTGAAGAAGATTAATTTCTTTTTCGCCAACTCAGTAATTGCCTTAAATGTAAAAACTTGATTAGAATATAATAGAATTTGTATATTGCGTTGGCGTGTGTATTTTGTACGGTTCTAGAAAATGTCACCTTAAACCTGTGGGTTGGTACCGTGTCTCGCATACAAATAAATCATAATCGCAATAAATTTACTTTCGGGCTCTAATTATTTTATTGTAATCGGCTCCCAATCTGCTGGAAATAATTTATTGCGTTGTGTAGCACACCTCGAACAAATCTAATTGTACCGTATAATATTTTTTTTTTAAATTTAAGATTTTACAAAACTACCTGTTTTTTAGGAATTTTAAGATAGCTTTTCTTTATGTAATTTGAGGCTCGACGTAGCGTAGGCTGCAAAGCGTAGGAAATATACAAAACACCGTAAAATTAAAGAGAGGCCGATTTTCTAACGACCAGAAGAGTTTGGACTGGCACAATCTGTTATTGGAAATTTGCGAAAATACAGATTTTTTCGATTTCTTCATTCAAGACGAACTTTTAGTCCCATTTTCTCAATATTACGTTCGATAATAATCTCAAAATGATCCGAAATGAAATTTTACCACTCTAGGTTCATGTCTTTGTTAATTTGACTTTAACCGATTTTAGGAAAATTTCTATGACTCTGTATTTGAATGCCCCAATACTTCCATTAACACAGATACTTCCACATATTTCCACCATACTTCCATGTATTTCTTCTTACTTTCACATACTTCCACGTACTTCAACTACTACTTACTTCTATGTACTTCCACATTTTTCACTTTTACTTCCAGATACTTCCACATACTTCCACTTACTTCCACTTGCTTTCACATATTTCCACATACTTCCACGTACTTTCACGTACTTTCACGAACTTCCACGTACTTTCACTGTACTTGCACTCATACAGTGATGAACTGTATCTTCAAAATGAAGGCCTCTACGAATTTTTGAAAATTTTAACTTTAATGCTCAATTACTCAAAAACAAAATATCCAGTCAATACAAATTATCATATTATTTGACAGCCCTTAATAGGTATAATCAAGTGATGTAAAAATATTTTTGGAAAAATGAAAATTATAAATGTACTAGCGGTTCAAAATTTTGGACATTTTCAAAAAAATTTCCTCAAAAACTGCCCACACCATTTTTTTAAAACTTTCTGAGCCGATAGAGCTTGCAATGAACTACAAAATTTGTTGTTTTTTAATTTCCCAAATTTCACTCTGACGCGCTCTGCGAATTTTTGAAAAGTTTGAAATTGATTAATTTTTTATTACTAAGTGCAAACGGTGATCGTTATAAACTTTTATTAGTTAGATAGACTATTTGAAGTACTTTATTAGAATCAGCGAGAATTTGCAACTATTTTGAAAATTAAGAAAAAAAAACGATCCATACATATATAAAAGCACAAAGGGTTTTTTTCTCCCCTTCCTCCAGCGGCTACCGCTTCACCAATTTGGACCATTTTTATTTAATGAAAGGTCTCTATCCACAGATGGAACATCAAACATTTTTATATTTTTATTCTACGTCGATTTTTTAATAATAATTATTTTAATTTATAATATATATGACGGTCGGCTAGACGCGCGTCACTTGGGGCGCCCTCTACAATAATGTCGCGTGTCATTATTGGAACTAATGCATCACGTGACTTAACATTTCGCCGGTTCTATCAACGCTGTCTGTCAGTGCATTGTGTGCTGGGGTAACACTAGTACTTTTTAATATCAACAACGTGTTTTCCGGCAGTTACGTGATTTTAACTACACCTATCAGTTAGCTGTAGTTAAAAAATATAATTTTTATTGTTTGCATATTTTTGATAACCGTATAAATAAGGTTGTTATAACTATTTTCGTGAGCGCATTAGCTATCTTAGCTCCTTTTACGAAGTAGGAGGGCGCGCCGTCCGTACCTACGTAACAAACGCATTGAGTCTGCAGCGGGCTTTTATCAGCTAGATTAGATGTAAATTTCCATCACTTCTTGACGCGAGAATATTTAAAACGTAAAAAGTATGGGAAAGTACCAGCGACCTGTTTTGCTCATTTTTTTAATGTTTTTTTTATGAAGTGTTTCACTAAATTTTATCAGCACTATTATTCTAAGTATTAATAAATTTATTTGTTTTCACATTTTTATGCAAAACAAACTAACTCTCATAAACCGCTGAAAACAAAACCGTCGAGCGACGCAGTTACAAACATCGATGTTTCGGAGTTATTGCTTTTCTTTATGGGCGTTAATTTGTTTTATTTTTATATTTTCATATATTTTGCCGCGAAATATTTACACTTTTAGAGCAATATTTTCGTAGTTTCCCGCGTTTGCTCTGCGAAGACGTGCGCCGTCGGTATTCATTCGGGTTCCGCGAATTCTGTCCGCATTGGGCATTTGCAGGTTCCGCGAATTCTGTCCGCATTGGGCATTTGCAGGTTCCGCGAATTCTGTCCGCATTGGGCATTTGCAGCTGGCTAATGTAATGCCTGTCGCTTCAACCCTCGCTTCCGAAGCAGACAAAACTGAAAATGTTAAAATTATAAAAATATTCGAATGATATTTTGTAACTTTTCGAAATATCTCGAAATATTTCAATACTAGATTAGTTGGATTATTTTCATTCGAATTATCCAATCACTAGCTATTGCCAGAGAATGCTGGGCACGTGTTTGACAGTATCTCGTCGATCGGCAAACCTGATGGTTTTCATGTTTAGGTTTTCCGAAACGGGTTTTATGTGTATCGGATTTTTTTTCCGCTCAATATCTTCGTTTTATGTTTGGTGACACTTCGAATTTTCTACATTTCATTTCAGGTTGCCATAGTAATCGAATATAATGTCATAATTATTTATAATTTATTTATTTAAATAATGTTTAGTTGACATCAACCGGTAGTTTTATCGTTACCGTATTTCTGTTGCTAAGACTTAACATCAACGCCACGAAATATGCCCGTACCTACACCTGGAAATTCTGCAATGACATCCAGTTTTACATCTTTTTCGAAAGGTGGCATATTTATCGTATTCATGGCAAAATTTACAATATTGATTCGTCCAGTTTGTTCAAACTGAAACATTCATGGTACTTATGTTATGACCCCCATATGCTGAGCTAGACTTCTGCGGCAAAAAAATGTATTTTTTAAAGTAAAAACTCGTTTTGTCACTTAGTCCCACGCCAATTACATTAAGGTGACGTGCCCGAACACAAATTCTGATGTCATGTGCTGACGTTGCTGATGTATGTTTTTGATCGAACAGTAATTTGTTGTTAATAATTCGAACTGCCCACTACTGGACAAACGGTTAAAAACAAGGTGATCTTTATAATTAAATTTAAATACTATTTATTTGTACCCAATACTGCTTCTTTGCTCAATAGCACGGTTATGTTTAATGACGTTGCTCGTCATGGGAATATTTTCATATCAGTTAAGGTATGGAAGCATTTTTACGTAAATTACGAAGTTTTTTTAATTAAGTAGGCACACAATATCATGTAGAAGCACGCAGAAGGAAAAACAAACAGAGAAATTCATGCTAAGGATAACCAGAGTCGCGCGGGAAAATTTCCGTTGGTTTTCAGCATTGTTTTATTTTTTCCAGCCTAGGCAAAATGCGAAAATTTTCCTAAAATGTAAAAAGTTGCATTAAATTGTTTTTTTTTTAAATTAAGCCAATTGTTTCACGAGAGTACTTGTAGAATATGAAAACGTGGCTTTTTCCGGACTGGCTTGAGTATGAGTATGGAAAAAAATTTCCTGCAGAAAGGGAGGCTCATGGTTTGATTTCTTCTCTCAGATTACTACAGCTTTACAATGCTTCTTTTGGAATGTGGTTAATCTGTATATTAAACGCGGAGCCCTTCCACTTTGCGCCACGCGCCTCCGACTTTCCGTTCGTTTCTGGCTGCACGGTCCCACCCTCAGTAACGAAACCGCTTTCGCGGAGAGGAGGTGTACATTAGATCAAATCAATCAACACAATCGACAAAATAAAAACAAAGGGGGGCTTAGCCCACGGGTTCCACTTGTTTTTAAATAAAATTGTTAGGGCTTATACACGACTCAACAGCTAAGGTTATATCGCGTTTGTTAACAGTCCGGACCCGCAATTTCCAGTACTGTACCCAGAACCCACAGCTCACTAATTCAACGGTTTTTGGTTGGTTTTTAACAACTACTTAAAAATATTAATATTAGAAATTTAACAATCTGGCTAGTATTTCGTATATCTGCATAATTTACCCACAATTTGGACAAAAGAAAATAAATTCCTCACACAATTCCCAGATTTTTATGTAACTTCCTTAATTATCCAATAAATGTACGGTTCTCAGGACAACGTTACGTCACCTGCAATACCCCACATATTTTTATCTTATTACCTTTTTATTAATACAACGGTTATGTGTGTTTTTTTAAGGAAACCTATTAATGATTATTTCCTACACACTTATGTACCGTTAAGTGGTTTTACTCACTTACTAACTTAAATTAGGACAATGTCCTCATCTTCAGTAAACGCGGGATTTAAACATCACTTAATATTAATCATGAAAACTGCACGTTGAAAGTTTACTATGCTTTATGATGTTAATTGTTTCTACGAGCTTCTGAAGAGATATAAAACGGTGCTGTATAACACATGTTAAAATTAAGATTAAAAATAACTTTTTCATAAGTAAAAGTAGTTATTTTTATTGCTTTATAATTTTAGAAGTTGTAGTATTTTTTTATATCAGTTTTATTTCGCTCGTGAATGCCTGTTTCGTAAATTTAGTGTTTGAATTTTTAAACAAATTTCTAGCGATTTTGTTTAACAATGCGTATAAACTATGTTATTGTTTCCATAGCTAGTAATTTCATATTTTTTTACAGAAAAATCCAAATTAACACTTTTTATTGTTGTAGTAATTAATCAATGTCCTGTGCATTGTAATTGAATTTTCGGTTTTCAAAACTAATTTGGCGTGACAAATCTGCATTAATTGCAACTGAAATTTGAAATTTTTTTATTGGAAAAATTCCAATTATTGTTCTACGCTGTGTTGCATTTCGTTATCTTGAAAAAATAGTCCTTATTTCAATTTGTCTGGTTTTAGTAAAGTATTAATTTTGTGAAAATTATCGATCTTAAAGTTTTAACCAGAAAATGCACCTTCGGGTTAAGATAAATTTTCCGAAGCCAAAATGTGGTAGACGCTATGGTTTTTACTTGTCTATACTTTCAGTATAGGGAAGTATTGATTGGTTGTAAATTTCTATTTCGAAATTTTGACGTAAATATACTTTTTGGGCCTCCAGGAACCGAAATAATTAGTCTTAAAAAAATGTCTGTCTGCCTGTGGGTGGGTATGTGTTTGTATCATATCTATCTGAACGGCTGAGCCACCTTTGATGCGCTTTGAAATTAGTCTTATTACTCAAAAATGAATTGGCAGATTGGGATCAATTTTGGTCTTGTAATTGCTGTAGGGGGACCCAGTATTACTATGTACAAAAATTTTTAAACGCATGAAAACTGCGAACTCAAAGTTATTTTAAAATTTTATAAATTCAAATAACAATTTTGCTCAATAACTGGCAATTCGATTTTTTTTTAAATTTGTGGGTTAATAGAGCTAGAGATGAGCTACAGTTTGGTTCGTGTCCCAGCACACTAATTTCTCTGTGACGCGACGCGTTCTATTTACTTTTTTCCCAAGATGCTCAACGTCGTTGATTCCCTTTAAAATCCAGGCAGGGTCACTTTCCGGAGTGATTTCTATTATCAAACAAATGTAACAAAAAAATGCGTTACGCATATTACACCCTCATAACCAATTCGCTAAATCATACTACTTTTTGTTACACTTTCTTGTAACACTTTTTTGTCTTTTTGTTAGTTTCGCGCTGTGATATTAATGAATCTAGCCTTGGAGGTTTTCGGTTTTTTAATGTTATTTTAACATTACGAGTCAAATTATTTCGATTAATCAACACGATCAAACTGTTTGCCGAATTGTCCATAGGCATTTTTGTGGCAATTCGGAACCAACTATCCCGCGCGCATGGCGTATGTACACAAACCCATACGGCAGCTTATTTAATGTCTTCGTAACCCTACTTAAATGCTCCGTAATTTTCTTACCTCAGAAACGGAAAACGTCTGTTGCTTAGTGATGTGAAAGGCAGAGAGTCCTGCATATTTGCTGTAACTTTTAGTGGCAACTACTTTTTATTTGGTAGTGGTTGAATGTGTTTTAAAAGACGCTCGAGGGCAAAATTTATGGATCGTGTTAATGTTAAGCAATTTGTTTATGCCAAAAATTTAAAAAGTTTAGGTAATTTTCTTACTATCCTTACAATAAGCACTTTGTACCACTCGAGGGGCGCAACGATTCAGAACCTTAACGCAACCCAGCGTATCAGGAGTATTATGAACTTATGTAGTAACCTAGTAACTCTTGTGGCTAAAACTTTATGATAGAAAATATTTTTGAAAATATGAAAAATAATAATGTCGGAAATATCTTAGGCTAGCTGTCATATTCGATACAAATTTTATTGTTAATAATAATTTCAAACTTCTTTACGTATTATTAATAACCTCATATGTGTGCAGTTTGCTGCTGTTGAAAATGTTAAGACCGCAAAAATGCTGGTCCTATTTTTAAGCTCCATAGTACTTGAGATGACCTACAAAATAGTTTTCTACTTAGTACTTTACAATTGTATAACTGTTACAGTTATTCTCTAGGTATTCGTAATATTTTTAAACATTTTAAACAATTTGACCCGATTTGACCTTAGTTGTTAAAATACCTTACATTTTAATTTTTATTGGTAGTTTTTTCCCATATCTTACATTCTGAAAAATATGATCGAATTTAGCACGTTTATTTCCTAATGAAAAAAAAAAGCTAAATTTTGTGTAAAGTGTGATTAATTTTGTGTTCTTAATTGTGGGTGAGTTTAGTTTGTAGGTAGTATCAAGGTTCATATACCATGTGACCACGAGTATATGTAACAACCGGTCATTTTCTCAATTTCTAAGTAATTAATTTCAATGTTTTTCTGACAATATACACATAAAAATGCATATTATGACGTAAAACGGCGTTAATTTGGATTTCCGGTTTAACCGGAAGTGATGGCAACTTTTTTATTTTTAACGCAATACCCTGTATATTTTTGCATATTTGGATAGACTTTTAAATTTCCTTTACAGCCGTGTATAATACTTACCCATTAATTTTTAATTTTGGCCGCCAATTAATTTTGGTCTAGCTATTTTTAGTAACCGTTATTATTACAATAATTTTATTTTTTCTTGCTATTTTAAAAATGATAAGGTATGTTATTAGTATTAAATTAGAACAAACAGATTGGCAATTTTAAAAGTGCAGTAAAACGCAAGTAGGGGAATTAAAAAAAAATAAGTTATGACCGTTTAAAAATAGAATTTTTCTAAAAATTTTTATAGCTTTTATAATGTTTAAGCAATAAAATGTTTAAACAAATTAATAAAGAAAAACACTTAAAGTTCGGTATTCTCTTGTTTCTACATCCAATTTAAAAAAAATTAGTTTTATTTACAATAAAGTTAAAGAAATTGTTTTTTTTCAAATTTGTTTAATGTTCCGCCCTATTCATCATATTTTTTTCTTCCTCTTTATTTTACAGTTTTGATTTTTTTGAAATATGAACTTTTCCATTCTTTGTCATCTCTCTTCATTAATTAGTCATCCAGGCGAGAGTGGCAAAGATGTTCCCTCCACGGTTCGCTGGATCAGCGGTTGTCCTCAAGTGAGTTGAGGAAAAACCTCCATTCTCTTGTTTACTCTTATGAGTGATACTCGCGTCTGTTCTATCTGTTAATTTGTAGTTATTACTTCTATTGCTCGCTTGATCGTTTGCGATCAGATGCCGGCTATCTATAGCTATTTGGATATGAATAATCACAATTCTGGTAAGACCAAATTTTTAACTTACTGTTTACTGTTTTTAAACTGCGTTTTCCTCGATTATTATTCGTTTACGCGCGTAAATGTCAATTAACGTCAGGGTTGAGAATTTTTTTCAAATTTATGGATTTATCGAATTTTAACAAGGATTGTATTGTTTTTGTAAAATTTAGACAAAAACATTTCTGGAATTGTTGAGCACGTAGTAACTAACTGATTGTATCATGCTTTGCTATAAAGTTATGTTAATCGATTTTTCACATCATAAAAGGTTTGGTATTCCGATTAACAGGTGTTTAAATGTAAGGTTGTATTTTTAAGTAATTTACGAGGAAATCCGGCCTGGAATTAAAAAAAAATAAATGAATTTTCCCGCTTAATGTACAATTTTGATTTTAAGAAAGTCAATGAGAAATATGAAGAAACCGCACGTAGGTATTGCAATGACGAACAACTATTAAGATACGTTAACTGTGAAAAATGTAACAACGTAAATGTTTAAGCTTAAATTACAATGGCGTTTGGTTGGCAGCATCGTATCAGGCTCTAGCCACATGTATGAAGAATGTATTCTAAAAGTTTGGTACAAATCGGGATTCCAGCCGTTGTTGTTTTTAATGTTTTTAAAAAAGCTTCCAAATTTCGACTTTTAAAATTCGTAATTGATTTTTCAGCATAGATAGGTAAATTCCGCTTGCGTCAGGCTTCAGCCACATGTATTTGGAATAAATTCTAAAATTTGGTACAAATCGGCTTGCAAACCGACTTTTAAAGTTCACCGAAATAAATAAATAGCTGCGTACGGGATATGCTCTGAGCGCGTAGCAGCCACTTTGAACATTCATAAAGTATTTTCCAGAATAGATGTACTGGTTCCGTTTTTTCTGATCATTCCAAATAGCAATGAGAAAGTCTCTACCAAGTTTGGTGCCAATCGGAGGTTCGGTATAGTCTTGAAAAATCGTGAAAATCCAAAGGTATATGGATGGCAAGTCTACGAAAAATACACCCCTCCCTCTATATTATGGCGGAAAAGCATATCTAATAGTGTAGCAAAAACTATGGCAGGGTGCAAACCGAGCGTTTGCTCCTACCTTCCACCAAAATTAAATTTCTCAAAGTTAGGAAAATTTTACAAAAATTTCCAAATTTCTACTTTGAAAATTCGTAAAGTATTTTTTAATAAAGATGGCAAATTGAGCTTGCCTCAGGCTTTAGTCACATGTATTAGGAATTAATTCTGAAAGTTTGGTGCAAATCGGTAAGCACGCCGAATGTTAAAGTCGAGTGGAATAGATGTATGCGTACCGGAGCAGCAATTTTGAAAATTCGTCTAATATTTACCACCATAAATGCACTGGTTCCGTCTTCACTAATTTATTTCCAATAGCAATGAGAAAGTCTCCGGCAAGTTTGGTGCCAATCGAAGGTCCGGTATAGTTTTGAGAAGAACATTTGGAAACTTACAAACATTCTGAAATATCCAATGTACTCCTTTGAATATTTCAGGATTTTTGCAAATTTTCAAAATTTTCATCTCAAAACTACACCGAAGCTTCGATTGGCACCAAACTTGCTGGATACTTTTACTCAGATGTCTTTCAGGAATTTTTGAAAAATATAAAATTTTGATTTATTCAAAAATAAACTATTTATAACTATTTTTGGTCCGAAACTCAATATCTGGCAAAAACGTACCCGTCGCGCGATTTGGTTAAAGTTTCATTTTTGCACCTGCTTCATGGTCATCCTGTATATGATTGAGTATTCCGCTCGTATAAACAATATAATCTTAATATACTTTCGGATAACTTACTGAACTGAGCTTGGCGAAAATTACCAAATTAATTTTATTGGGCTTGATTGTCAAAGCGAAGAAGTGGCGACACTAATACTGTTAATAATGTTAATTTCCGTAAAGTTATTACGAAATTGTCCTAGATAAACATCGCACCGTTGAAAATCCGGTAAAACACCCACGTTTTATTTTACGAGATCGTGCCATTACCAAACAACGAGAGCAAAGAGATATTTGCTTGGTGAAATTCCGATTTTGTAATCAGGACGTGCCGTAAATGCCAAATCATCTCGCGGGGTCATTTTTGAGTTCGTCACTTAGTCAGCTATATAAATAGGGCGTACGAAAGATGACACTAGAAGAGTGTCAAGTGTAATAATTATAATTCTAACCTACACCGCCTTGGATGAATAAAAATCGTTCAGAAATTCATTTACTTTTAACGTTCTGGAATAGTACTGGGGGGCTTGATTTCTTCTAGAAAGTTAACTTGGCATGTTTGCGCGCATTTGCTTCTATTAAATGGTTATTGTTATTGTTAGTGATTTAAAACTATTAATGTGCCAGAAAGCGAAACCGAAAGTCGATTAATATTCTCTCGAATTGTTATTTTTTGCTTGATTAAATATTTAAACGGATAATTAGTAAACAATTAATGTAGAAAATTGAAAATGTAATTTTTTTGAATTTATGAAACTTACTTTGTTTTCTTGCTTTAAATGTGAATATTAATTTTCAAACAATTATCCAAGAAACATTGATTTATTGTATTAGTATACGGGTTTCGTTATTCGTTTAAGAATCATCTTCAGACTCACAATGCGAATAGGTGAATGGCAGAATAGATTAATTACGTAACATCATATTATGTACTTAACAACTTAATTAGAAATGTTTTTTTTTAATAATTTGTAAAATAAGTGTCGTAAAATAGTTGCGAAAAAAGTATATTTTTTTTGTAAAATTTTGTTTGACGTTTTTATTTTATAACGAAAGTTGTCCTTACTATCTCCCATTACATGTCTTAAATAACAAACTGTCATCATCCTTGGTCCACGACATAACCTTTAGTGGAAACGATTTCATAACTAACCTATGCAATATGCTCAGTGCCGGAACTAGTTATTTTTGCCCCCGGGGCAAAAAAAAATAGTTGCGCTCTCCAAACGTCCAAAGTAATACATTTATATATTAAACAAATAACGTAATTGTGGCCGATTTAATAATTAAATTAATTTTATAATTCTATTCTATTCTATTGAAAAAATATCGCAATTTTTAATCTATACAGTGTTGTACGAAATAGAGGTACCTAAATTAACACTTCAAGAATATCTCGAATATAAATGAAGCTAATCGTTTGAAATTTTGCACACGGTTATTATTGGGGTGAACATGCAATTTTGCAAAATTTCATATACGTAGGTCAACCAGGGGCGGCGCTAGCGGGAGGGACCGTCACAGTTTTAAATTACAATAAGAAACATGACAGGCCTTCGCGCTAACGCCGCCCCTGATTGACCTAAGTAGATGAAATTTTGTAGAGTGACATGTTCACTTTAATAATAATTGTGTACAAAATTTCAAATTATCATCTTCATTTATATCTGAAATATCTCTAAATGGCTGACTTGAGTACCTGCACTTTAAGGGGTCGCAGCTCGGTTAGGATGCATTTTTAGAAATATGTTTGCTAAATGTTTTCGACTCAAAATAACCATTACGGGCATTAACACGGCATTGAGCGCAAGCTCTTGAAATTAAAGTGCTTTACAATGAATTTATTATACCGCTGTTAGCTGTTCCAAGTACCGGTTGGAACGTTGTAGCGCCATCTTTGTGTCATACGTAAACGGTGATTCTAAAAGAAATTTGTGGTAGTGAGTGAAATATTTTTAGGAGAGAACGTTTTGCAAGAGAGAAATATTTTTTAAGTAGAACTATTCTTAAGAGAGAAAATATTTTTGACAGAACTTGCTTTTCAAGAAGGAAATATTTTTATGGGAGAATTATATTCAATAGAGAAATATTTTTATTTTCACATTTCACTAGTAAAGTTCAGTAAAGTGGAGGGGATTGTAAAAATCTTCCGAAACGAATAAAATTTTCTTCAGGTCTGTTAAAGTAGAGTTTTATGATTAAAAATTACGGTAAGCTTCGTTGATTACTGCTCAAGTTTCAAGCGCATTTCCCATAGCGTTTGTGACCCATGCTGGGTCAGTAAGGGAGTAATTTCCACCATTATTAAACGACCCCATTGTTATTAGTGGATCGACTTAAGCGATTTCAGGCTACCTACGTATTAAAATCATTTTGCCTCTTTTTTTCTAAATTTTAGGCATTAAGTTATATTTCTCCGTTAGGGTCGATGGTGTTAGCATCTAGTCTGAAGCAGTGCATTTCTCCGTATTTGGGTATAGTTTATTTTGCGTTAATTTCATGCATTTATCAACGATTATTAAATTGGAAAACATCAATTATGTTCAGCTACATAGAGAGCCAAGGAGAACTCACACCTAGATGTGAAGTAGCAAAAGAAAAATAGTTATCTACCCACCTTTTGTTTTTTTACCATGGCTTTAGCCGCTAATTAAGTTAACTTTTCCAGAACATAGGTTGTTTAGGCGTTCAATGCCAGAGAGTCATTTGAATTAGAAATTAAGTTATCTTTTAAATTCCTTGATTCTGTCGAGATTTGAGTGGCATTTTAATTATACTTGAATTTTGCAAAACGTGTAAAGTAGCAACATTTCTATCTTGTTTTGGTAAATTTGGAAAAATTGTTTGAGTTTGCTTGGAATTAATGTATTTGATTGAATGTTGTAAATTTTTGTTTTACCTGTGTTTTGTGATACAAAATTACTTAATGTTATAAAAAAAAAATAACAAAAACTTGCACATAACTTGTAACTTATTTACATTTAATTAAGAAAGTAAAACGGTGAATAGATGCGAAAAAAGTATGCCATGAAAAGGAATCGTAACGATATGTTTTTCACTGCTAGTTATTTATTTATATTTATATTCATGTTTTTGCACTAAACTATTGACGTCATTTGCTGGATAATTAATCGGTGCACAGTGCAATTTCTTGGCTTAATTTACGTAATTAAGCCATTGCAGTTATTACATATATATTTTTTAATAACAGGTTATTCGTCTGCGCCTAAATATATTCAAAAAAGTTGTAGTGCGCTGTTCATCTTAAAAAGAGCTAAAATTCATGTTTTGTTTAATTACAAAAATATTTAGTTTTGTAATCTCATTTTCGTGCAAACTGAATTTTTTCCATTAGATTATGAAATATTGTTATATTTTTTGACATACAACAAACATTTATTTCATGCATATTATTCTTACTCCCAAGCAGAACATTTTGTCAAGGTAAGACGGTTAAATTACTGTGCAAATCTTATGTAACAAAAACATGTCATAATTAATGATATATTACAAGAGAATAATAAAGAGCTTATTTTTTTAAATAACTTACAAAGGTATCTTTTTACAACATGTTCATTGTTACGTTTTAAGGAGAATTACGTCGCAGTTATACATATTTTATGCCACTGTCGGATTAAGAAGTAAATATCTAGTAAATATGCGTTTTAAATAAATAAATACAAAATAAATTGGGCAAATTTCAAAATCAAAGTGAGAAGGATACTCTTAATTTTTTTCTGAAAACCGCTGCCTTGCAGAATTAAAAGTCAGAGCTGCTCAGCGCGACGCACCATACTGCTGGTTCAACATTTCAGCTCTTTATTTTATTGTTTTACAAGAATCTATCGCCGTTTTACTTTTTTATAACTCTTAACATTGAACGTCAGAAAAATTTTTGACGACAAAAATATTTTATTTTTGACGCCAAAAAACATTTATGCACGTCAAAAATATTTCTTCACGTCAACAATTGTGATGTACATTATTTTTTTAATGTAGGAATTAAAGAAAATGTTAAATTAATAATAATTCGTAAAACGGATTTTTTGACGTTAATAAATAATGTTTTGATTTCCAAAAATGATTTGTTGACGTTTGAATATCGTTTACACAATTTTGAATAATAAATCGAAATTCTGTGTTTTAACCATAAAAAATTATTTTCGAATTTGACGTCAAAAATGTATTTATTGACGCGAAAAATTTAGTTTTTGACGTAGCAAAATGCTGCCATTTAACGGCGTAGCTGGCGTATAAGCGAGATCTTAGACGATCGGTCGCCACATCAAATTATTTGCCTCTGTCTAATTTATTTGCCAGTTTATTCAAGGTTTTACCAAAGAATGTTTATGCATCTTATTCCAAGGAATATTTTGTTGTGATTTTTTGGTTTACGTATCATCCATTCGCTCTACTGCGAATGTACGTGAGCTCTCTTTTAGCAGGTAGTCCCCGATCAGTCGACAGTACAGTGTGGAGCTTTGGTCAAAAATTTATTTATTGACGTCACAAATTTATTTATTGACGTAAAAAATTATTTGTTGACCTTTTAAAAGTATTTTTTTTTATTGTTTACGAATATTGTTTTCGTTTTTTTTTAAATTTTATTTTAAATTGTCTGAAATGATTTTTGTTCAAGTTCAAGATTTAATAGATAAGTATTTTTATCTGATATTCGATAATTTTTTAACGTCAGAAAATCATATTGTGACGTCTAAAATTGATGTTTTGACGTCAGAATTTATTTAGCAACTTTGTGCAATTGTAGTTTTGTTTTTCATAACTTATGATAAAAAATAAAACGACGTTCCATAAGACTATTGAACACATTCCTGTAAAAGTACTCTAAGGGGCGCAATTCTGGTGAATAAGGTGGCCACACAATAGGTTAGTTACATCCAATCAAATGATCTGAATTGCCAAATAGTATTTGGTTTAAGATCTAAAAGATTGAACAGCTGTGCTTGAAAAGACTGTAAATAATAGTGGTTATCAATTCTTTATGGTAGTATGACGGATCGTTATAAATGACTGCCAGTTGGTTATTCCTGCTAAATCATTTACTTCAACTCTTCAATTCGTTGTAGTATTGAAAGATAGGTTGTTACGGTTTTCGGCTTATTTTGATTTGATCTAAATAATCTGCTTGTGAAAAGTAATTTACATTTTTGAAGCGCTCCGTATAAATCCTGGTTTCGAGCTTTAGTAGGGCTCATATGAGTTTTTTTATTAACTAAAATGTAAAGCAAAAACATCCAAAACATGCATATGTTAAAAAGAAATCGTTGGGCCAGCGGGTGGTCTAGTGGTTAAAGTTCCAGGCTTTGAAACTAGACTCCCAACGGCAGTAGGTTCGAGTCCTCTGCCCGTCGGAAATTTTTCTGAATAAGTTAAATCCGGCGGGTCTGTGGATGGTGTGTGTTGGGTAGCATGTCTTTCAGGGGTGGGGCATGTTAGGCCGGTGTATAGCGCCGAAGTGCGCTTAGCCCGGGTAAGGGGGTGGGATGGGAATCATGGAGTCGTGCTCACGCACGGCCTCATGATTCTTAAAAAAAAAAGAAATCGCAGTATTTTACATAATATTTCAAAGTTATTTACATATAATTAAATTTTTTGAATAACTTATTCGTAAATCAGGAATTTGATTGAAATTTTTAAATTTTTATTGAACATAATAAAAATCTACATTATTAACATTTCACAATAACAGTTATACATCCACACACCTACAACAAGTTTAAATGCAAATATGCAATGTAAAAGTAAAATCTAGTGAAACGTGTCCGTGGGAGTAAAGTAAAATTTTAAATAATTCAAGGATATATTATTAACATTTTAATGATCAACAAATACAATTACTTGTATTACCGATGAATCTAGGAATTTTTGGTTCACATGAAATCTGCCAATAATTAGACTCTCATGAATTAAAAATGGCTAATAACATAACGATTGGAAGGAAAGTATTGTCTCAAAGCGTAAAGCGTAATTTGTACGATAAATATGGTCAAAACCATTGATACAAAATTAAAAGTTAAATTGAAACGCAAATAAGTTATGCAAACTTCATTATCATTTCTAATAAATAATAAATAACTGCAACCTGTCTGCAATATCCTGTGCCTGAGAATTACGTTCACAAGACAATGCATTCAATTATAATTTTAGAAATAGTTCAAGGAAGACAAACCGCTGCTGCAAAGTAAAAGTTTATGTCCATAAAGTTTATTTATAGCGCATTTGAATATCAAGGATCATTCCGCAATTTTTGACCCTACTTTCGCCAAAAGTTAGCGGTACTTCTTGAGGAATCCACCGCTAGTTCATAGAAGCTTTCATCTAAATGATTTGTTTCGTGTTTTATACAAATCAGGTAACAGGAAAAACATTGACGATTATCTTGTTCATTATGTATGTATACACACAATACTTTTTTTTTCTTTCTTTATTAAGATAAACGAATGAAATTTGCTATGGGTAATATATTTATAAAATTCAATTATTTGATGGTATTAGCAATTTTTTTAACACTTCCGGTTTTGCCGGAAGTGACCATAACTTTCTTATTTTAAACGCAACATCTTGTATATTTGTAGATATTTGGAATCTGTATAAAATTCTGCATACGATTGTGTATTTCAATTGTTTTTTGATAACTTTAAAATCTTTACTTAATTTTTTTGCGTCTAGAGTGCCATGACTGGTATAAAACTGTTCCTATGCAGCCAGGCGTTACCATAATAGTTATTTATGTATTAAGGGCGTAAAGAGGCTTTTATGGCGTACGACGTAATTTTGAGCCCGAGGCGGCAGCCGAGGGCTAAGAATACGTCGAAGGCCATAAAAGCAAGTTACGCCCGTGGTACATACACAACTTTATGCACGGATGAAGATTTTTTAATTTAAAAATATTTCTAAAATAAATTATAAATATTTATAAAATAAATTGAATTTTTCACCCACATCTAGCGTTGCTTTGATTAAATTTGAGATTTGAAGCGTAACTATGGTAGCGGGTAAACAACGGTAGCCATATTGCCTAAAATCTCAGTTTCATTTTGTGTCCGGTAATTGTGCGGTCTTTAAAAGGTGGAAAATGAACGAAGTTTATGAGGCTGCAGAAAAATCATGAAAATGAAAGTACAAGTTTCGATTTCTAATGAAAACTTTTCATTTTGCAAGTGTTTAAACTGTTTCTATTAGGTATGATATCGTTGTTTGACGTTTCATTATTGCCCATGGTCGATAAAGAGGTCAACGGGCTATAAAAAGACGTTTATGACAAAGAAATTCGTGTATAGTTGTCAATTTATGATACATCCGTGCATAAAACTTTTTTTTATCGTTTGCAGTCCGTATCCGTCGATCCCCGACGTTTTTAAAATTCAGCTAACAGTTTTTTAGAAGAAGTCAGAAATTTCAAACGGAACAATATTGATTCATGTTGTTTTTGGGAAAGAACACTTCCTAACGGTTGCAACGATACCCAAAACTCGATGCTTTATTGCATTTTTAACCAATAAAATTAGGTTTTAATTAGTTGTTAAACAAAGACGTAACCACGGTCAACTACTGTCGTTATATTTTCAAATAATAGAACATCACAACATTCAAAACAAAAGAGGAAAGCAGTTTAATAACAAAAACAAATACAAATCAAGTGGACAGTAAATAAACGGCAACTGAGAACGTTTTATGTATAGTAATGTAGAATTGAATTTTAAATTTAGCGCGCGAATATGTTTAAAACATTTGAACGAACAAAAGACGAATAATAGTTTATTTGCACAGGAGATTATAGAATTGTATTTTTTCAAAAAGTCATTTGATTTAATACTAGGGACGGTGGTTTTTTTTACTAAAAAAAAGCTTTTCTTATTTCTTTTTTGCCTGTTTTAGTTAAGTCCTATAATTTACTTTTGGGGAGGGACAGCGGGTGGTTCAGTGGTTAGCCTCAGGCTCTAGAGCTACAACTGCCCAACGGCAGTAGGTTCGAATCCTCTGTACGTCGGAAATTTTTGTGAATAAGTTAAATGCGGCGCCGCGTGCATGGACACAGTATGTGGTGTGTGTGTGTTGGGTTGCATGTCTTTCAGGGGTGGGGCATGTTAGACCGGTGAATAGCGCTAAGTGCGCTGAGCCTGGTTAAGGGCGGGACGAGAGTTATGGAGTTGTGCTCACGCATAGCCCCACGATTCTTAAAAAAAAACCTTCGGGGTATTTGTCAGAAATGTTTCCACGTTTTCGTGTACTATTTTGTAGCGGTCGTAGTAAACTTATAGAAAGTTTGGAAAAAACTGTTTTTCAACATTCAGTTTGGAGTCTCTAAAGTTACCAAATTTGTTTGCAAAGCCAATCACCTTGAGAATTATGTGTTACGTGTACGATGTGTAGGTTAATCTATTCATGCGTTAATATACAGTTTACATTAACATTCGTAAGCAAATTGCCTGTTATAATTGTGAGCTTACAACTTAAAAAAAACCAAATGTCTGTACTCTTGAGCCTGTAAACCGCTTCTTACGTCGATAAATTAATTTTCATAGCGGTACCCTGTCAATCTTTATATTGAAAGAAACGGTTAATACATTTTTGCTAGTATTTATTATAAGTTTAAATGTAATTGGCACTTGACCTAGCTTCAGACGAAGAATCGTCTGTAACAGATACGTCAACAAATAGTCACGTTTTTAGGTAAATTGCGGAGTGGTTTTGCTGAAAGGTATACATTATGTACAGTGAAAGTCAATAGGAAAGTCAAAATTTATGTTCAACAGTAATATACCAAGTGTGTGCAATTTTGCTAAGTTGATCATGTTCATTTTATCAACATCAACAGGAATGAATAAATTAATAAAAAAGATTGTTCTGAACGATTCAATAAACCGAGCGATAAATTATCGATTTGCACTAGTGTAAATTATCAACAGCAATCGCACAAGGGAGTAAAAAGTATTCGATAATTTTGTCGCTGCATTGACAACCGAAATCGTGTTGCTGGGATACATACGTTGGGAGCGATTGGTGTTGCTTCATGGCAACATGATTGAGTTTTGTCAATAAATCACAGACTTAGTGAAAGTTTTTAATTCGCGAGTTTTCACAAAGAAAAAACTTGAGACATTTATTACTACTATATACAGTACAAGTACAGGAGTTGCGGTAGCTCAGAGGTTGGGCGCTCAGCCTCTAACGCTAAAGGTCTAGGGTTCGATACCCCGCTGAAGCCATGCAGCAATAAAAATCTATGCCGCAACCCGCCACTCACATACCCCAATCCGGTGTAGGCAGCCGTGGGGTCTTAATGCCTGAAACCGTCTCTGGAATTTAGTCGTTCGGATTCGACGTTAAACTGTAGGTCCCCCGTACCCCACTTTAGCGCCAAGGAGAGTACGTGGCAGAGAAGAGTGCCGGTGACCAGCAGTGGGACGTAAAGGCTGATTACGACAGTACAATTATCAAACTTGATGTTTTTGCTTCGGTTTATAACGCTGATAACATCGAATCTTGTCAAAACGGATTTTTGCAAATATTTTACTCACGTTTTAACAACCAATGGCAGGCCGCCTTTTACTTTCCCATACCTACATCTACTGAAGTAAGGAAAGTTATGACCTTATGCAAATTTTTGAATTTTAGATTTTAACGGAAGTACACGTCTTGGGGCCCAAGGAACCCAAAAATTGGTTTAAAAAAATGTCTGTCTGTGGGTAGGTGGGTGAGTGCGTGGGTACGTTCGTTTCCATATATCTCCGGAACGCCTTCACCGATTTTTATCAAATTTAATATGTAGAAGTTTTTTAGTTGCAGGTACTTCTGTAGAAGGTTTTAATTGGAACCGAAAACGGAAATTAGAAATTGTTTTGTAAAATTTTTGAAATTTTGACGCAGAGTTGTAGTCCATCTAAAGGTAGATGAAATAGTTTTTTTGTCGTAAAACCATGACAGGGTGCAAACCAAATGCCAGCGCCTACCCTCTTCCTTCCCCACACAAATATTATGTTGTTAAAGTTAGGAAAATTTCAACTTTGGAAATTCGTAAAGTATTTTCCAGCATAGATAGGTAAGTTCCGCTTGTGTCAGGCTATAGCCGTATTCACGTATGTATATTAGAAATGAATTCTGAAAGTTTGGTGCAAATCGGTAATCACGCCGAATTTTCAAGTCGACCGGAATAGATGTCTGCGTACCGGAGATGCTCTGAGCGCCTAGCAGCGGTTTACCAACTGAGATGCACTGGTCCGTCTTCGCTGATCTATTTTCAATAGCAATGAGAAAGTCGCTAGCAAGTTTGATGCTAATCGAAGATCCGGTATGGTTTTGAGGTGAAAATTTGAAAAATTGCGATAATCCTTTGGATATTTCAGGATTTTTGCAATTTTTCAAAATTTTCATCTCAACTATACCGAAGCTCCGATTGGCACCAAACTTGCTGGATGCTTTTACGCAGCCGCTTTTCAGTGATTTTGAAAAATTTTAAATTGATTAACGATTTATTAAAAAATAAACTATTTATAGCGACTTTTGGTCCGAAACCCAATACCCCATACTTATTTATGAAATTAGTGGTTTAGTTATTTGTACGGTAAGGTGTTAATATTTTGACGACCTCTGCTATATTTATGAACTTTAGTACTTAATATGTATTCTAAAGCATATATTATAACTTATAAGGTGTTATTGTGTGTAATCTATTCTTTCAACGGCGCAATAAAAGTACAATGAACATTTAAAAATTTTCTCTTCGATATTGCGCGCTAATTACATTGATAACTGTGTGTGAATCCCCAGATTAGCTTACAATATTCTTAAAAACATTAATTTTGAAATACAAATTAGGTTCATTTCACACTGTAAATTTGAAATTTGCGTTTTAGTATCGTTTCCAATTAAAAGTAATATGTTTGTGTTTTATGTGTCATTTTTCATTTGTTTAGCCCATGACAAGTCTATTTTATTATAAGTAAATAAAATAACACTACTAGAGATTTTTGTACGTGGGTTGTACTTTTTTGGGGGTATGACATGTTAATTCTTCCATTTGCAGAAAGGTTCATTAAGAACAGTTTTAAGTGAATTACTCACGCTTGACTTCTTTACTTTAAGTGTTACATAATCAATCACGTAATTCGTGTTTACACGGCTTTTAATGCGTTATTCATGTTTTTGAGATTGTTTTAAAAAGTTATAATTTTGAAAGAATTTTAATTAAGTGCGCCGAAAGGAGCCTCAAAGAAGTTACAGTCGTTAATCCAAGATTGATTATTTGTAGCTAATTACACAATCAGTCAAGGTTTCAGAGCTTTCGATAACAAAATGTATAGCCGTTATTATTAAAGTTTGTGTTTGATTTCAAAACAGTAGATTAGCATACTTTTTTTATAAGAGGCAGAAAACCGAAACATGCGAAAATCATAAATTTTTCTATATCCTTGATCTTGAACCTTCACGGTCGACGTCGTGTGATGAATCAAGACACCGTAGGTGTTGTTACATACATTGTTGAATTGTTTGAGGAAGGAAGTAGCGCAGATTAACACAATGCTTTTAAAACTGTAATAATTTTACACTTCCTAAGCTTCCTCGTAGCCATTCGTAACACAAAAGTAAACAATTTATGTAATACATTTCTTTGTGGAAATTTTGGAATATCATTTCGTATGTGAAACCACAATAAAATTAATTTATGTAATAATGTTTCCAAATGTAACAGTTTTTAAGCAAAACAAAATTGCATGATATTACGAAAACAAATGTCATTTTTTATGGTGAATGTGTTGTAATGAGAACGAAATTAAAAAGTTTATTATGTTACGGATAGGAATAATAATGCAGAATAAATGAAATTTTTCTTATTGATTAGTCGATTACAGAGTATGTTATTTAATCTTATATACTGTGACTGTCTCTGATAAGCAATGTAATTTCAATGTGAATTTTTTGAACGTAAAGGCATTAATTTTCCAACAGAAGAAATGCGTAGAGGCCGCCACAGAGAGAAATTAAAGGATTAGTGAAAAACTAAAACATACCTTACCGTATATTTTATAGTAAATCCCTAACTGTCTCACCATAACAACAATACTAAATCTAGCACCTCGGAAAGATTTGTCACTATAACGCAACGTCTGGCCCTTGCACATCGGCTCAGTTTATTGATCGTTTTCAGCGAAAGTTTTAGTTGCTGTCACTACTGTTGGTATAATTAGGTTATTGATGATTCTAGCGGGTCAGAAATGTGTGTTTATTGCGCTGACAACATCAAATACATACCAGACGATTTTCATTATTTATTGGCTAGAAATTAAGAGCTCGACTAGGTTCCGCTTATTATTGAAAAGCGTCTATTACAAAACTGTTTACTACAAATTCAAAATGCTTCTGTATGAACTCAACTTTTAGTGACAATGCATTCAGTAACATGTCTTACGTCTAGAGACAGCTTAGGTATTTGTTATGTTTGCGACTTTAGATATTTACGTTTAAATCACGTGGGGGTGATTGGGGCCATGAAGCTGCGATATCGGCGGAATGTGTTAAATTTTATCATTACATCTCTGATTTATATGACTAAGGGCGAGTTTAATTTTGGAATTATATGCAATTGTATAATTACATTTTTAGTGCGTATTTATTGGTTTCAAAAACATTTTGGAAATCTCCGTTAAGGAACTTACCTGGAAATGAGGACAATATTGTTGACTTATTGTTTTGGCCGTTTCTTTTTTAACAAAGTTTATAGGATTTGTTTCGGCGCCTTCCTTGCGCTTTTTTCGGGGCTGCTTTTCGGTTTTTTTTCGATTTTTATTTCAAGATGCTCCCAGTTTCCAGAGGCAACTCTTATTTCAACCGACTCACCGGAGGAAATATTTAGAACGTCGAGCGCCGAGTATAGAGTTACTAAACGAAGATCGGCCGGCGTAGTCCACGGGAATACTTAAAAGAAATTCTATCTATACAGAGTGGCTAGGAAAACCCCGGCCACTTTTCTTGCGGCGGTCAAGTCATGGCGCTTTAGTAAAGAAAAATTAAATTAAAATACTGGCAACAACGCAGAATCCAAGACGTTTTAGTTATTAAATACGCCCCATATTAAATCAAAACAACCAAAACGTCTTGGATTCTGTGTTGTTGCCAGTATTTTAATTTAATTTTTCATTACTAAAGCGCCATCTCTTGACCGTCACAAGAAAAGTGGCCGGGGTTTTCCCAGCCACCCTGTATACCCGAATTTTCTTTGCTTTTCGTAAAGCAAAATAAAAAATTACCGGTAACCGTAACCCAAACCGAAATTTTTAGTAGCAGTAAACCGTAACCGAAAACGTAACCGAAATTTAAAAAATTTTGAACTGTAACCGAAAACCGAAACGTTATTTTTTTGGGTTCACGTCCCTGCAACGTAGCCATCATGTTTTAAAAAATATTTAACTTGACGATTACTTATTATTAGGTAATATAATAATCAATTACTTATTTCTAAAAAGTACATTTTTACTTGCTAAATGCACGTAAAATAAAATAGGTAAAAAATAGAATACCCAAATTAAATAAATAAAGAAATATTTTTTCATGTTAATTTTGAGACCAGCCATAGCTCAGTGGTAAGCGCGCGGGCTACCAATGAAGTGGATCCGGGTTCGATCCCCAGCCCGGTCGTTCTTCCTCGCAAGGCAACGGGAAACTAGCGAGGTGGATTTTTCCCCAGGAAAACCTCTCTGCAGAAGAAGTGCATCCACTTCCCGTGGTTCGGAACCCATGTTAAACTGTAGGTCCCCTATGTCTGTGCAAATTATCTATCGCCGCGCACCAAACACAGACATAGGAGAGAGGTAGCCAACGCCCTGAATAGGGTATGGCACTATGAGAAGCAGAACGGGGGTTGGGAAATATTAAAAAAGTCTAAACAAGGATTTTAAAGAAAAAAACGTACAGATGAGGTAATTTAAGCCGAATCAGTCAAAAGAACCGAATTTAATCCAAGTTGATTGTTTGGAAAATTCTTAATTAGAGATCAAAACAGTGATTATGTTTTATGCATCAAATCCGGGTCCTAAATACGTAACTTATAGGTAACATGATCGATTTACATTATTGAACTTCACGGTAGATCGTGCTTGAAGAATTTGCACCTACTTTTTATAAACAATAATTTACTGTGCATATCTAAGTTGTTTATTATTGTTATGGACATTTGATATAGGTTAGTATTAGAATTTACAATGGAATTTAAGTGTCAAGGTCTCTTTTCCGCCGGAGACTTCAACGTCGGATTAAACTACGAACCCAGCCGTTAATTTTGTGGTTTTTGCCAACCGGTTAGTTGTTTACCTTTTATTCTAATGCATTCTCACTATATTATTAAAATTTATTGAATAAAACCACGGGATTTATCCGTGAGATTGCGCGAACTGAAAACTCAAAAAGCGCACCTTAACTTTCCATTTTGTTTAGAAAAAAAGGGAAACCTTGAGTTTTCCATTCAATTAGTTTTCGAACTCCCAACGTTAATAAAACACATCCAGCCCACAATCGTCCCACTTATAGTGTTTTATATCAAAGGTGTTAACTAAGTATGACGCTGCGTGTTATTTAAGTAAACATGTCTGTAATTTCTAACAATAGAATGTTTATGCGGCATGAATTTTAAAATTCACCTTTATATTCAGTGTTACGAGACTATCAAACGCAATGGTATTGAAGTATTCTGGAACAAGGTTTTTTAAAAATAAGCCCATTTTTTTCAACAACATCGCTTACGTGTCAGGACGTGATTAGATTATTGTATGCAATAATACGTCTTTGCGTTTGATCGATGCGTCCAGCTCACACGTACTGTTGATTGTTATTAACTTATTATTGTTGTCCTTGGTGGAATGAAAACTGTCCACAAGATCCTTGTATTTTGGTAGCGTAGAATACGACGGTGTAATATATTTTCAATTTCATTCTGTTGTTTTTTTTTTAATAATTTTTTCTGTTTTCCGAGTCTGATTCATATGATTTCTAAAAAGTCCCGTTTCTTAAGAATGCGGCCTCGTGTTTTAGTCGATGGTGCTTTTCGTAGCGTAAAATACCACCGTACAATCGATTTTTTAAATTTCATTTAGTGTTTTTTTAAAATATTGTTTTTCTGCATTTTCCGAATCTTAATGATTTAAAAAAATATTAGCAGATTGAGGCTCGAACTCATTATACAGAGTGGCTAGGAAAACCCCGGCCACTTTTCTTGCGGCGGTCAAGGGATGGCGCTTTAGTAAAGAAAAATAAAATTAAAATACTGACAACAACGCAGAATCCAAGACGTTTTGGTTGTTTTGATTTAATATGGGGCGTATTTAATAACTAAAACGTCTTGGATTCTGCGTTGTTGTCAGTATTTTGATTTAATTTTTCTTTACTAAAGCGCTATCTCTTGGCCGCCGCAAGAAAAGTGGCCGGGGTTTTCCTAGCCACTCTGTAGAGTATAGAACATGGTATGATGTTACTAATTTTCGTCAACTTCTGCGCAAGTGTAAAAACTTAATGAGAAACCCTGTTTTTTACCAGTGCGCAGGCGCAGTACGTGTACTTCTGTCAGTTTCTAATGCCAAGTGGAATGATAAAGAGGTTAGGTGCTTCCAATTTGCCAACAAATTTTATTTTTAAATAACGAAAATTTATGAAAATTTTAAAAAAGAATCGAGTAGAAAATCTTTTAAAAATTTCGTTTTCATTTTTTGAATTTAGTAATTAAATTTTTGGAATATAGAAGAATCGTCGGTGTGGGGACACTGGGGAGTTGTAGAAAGATGGGGTTTGCGTAGATCGGCTATTATACGAATCAGCTTCCGAGCGCATGTCTTTTGAAGTAGAGCACCCCTGCCTCTCCCTCTGATTTTTTGATGCAGTTGCTCGGCTTTGTGAAATTTTGTGTTTTCTAGTTCCAACCACGAGATGGAATTTTTCACGTTCTATACACCTTTGGCTGATAGCCGTTGTTTGGCGATTACTCATTTAAACTGTTCAGGTAAACGACCAAAAGGTAACCCTTCAGTGGTGTTTTTCCAATAGAAAGTTGTTCCTATTGTTACTTAGCATGCTCCAGCCGATTTTGAAGCCAAATTCCTGAATTTTTAAAAACAGAAATTGATGGAGGGGGCACGGTTGGTTCATTGGGAAATCACGTTTGCGCGGATCGGTTATTTAACATGCGAAGAATACGAATCTAAGGTTTTTTTTCGAGCGCGTGTATTTTAAAATAGAGCACCCCTCCCCCATCTTTGTTTTGGCGGACCACCCTCATTTTTTGGGTTTCATTTGACTGCAATTACCAATCTTAGAGCCAAATTTAGTTTTTCTGCGTTAAGGCGTCTAGACTGTAAAGTGTTTACAGACAGATACACAGTCGCACAGACCTCGCTGCAGCGCAGCGCCCTCGTTATCGGTCTCCCAAGGCCCTAAAACCTGGTTATTAGTCGAAATTATTAGGTTTACAATGTTTGCTATAAAAGTACCTCGGCTAGTAAATTCAAAGCGAAAAAAACTTTGCTGAATGAACGCATTTGTTCCAAATCCATCCTGACGATCACAATACCTTCCGCTATAGCTATACTCCGTATAGCGAGGATGGTAAAAAGTTGACCATCGTCGCTCTAAAATGGTAGGTCATCAAAATAATTCTGGTTGCACCAGTAAACTCCTTCTTATGCGTTACACTACTTTTGCAAAAATGAATTGTTAAAATTTATAAATAAAGAAGCTATCAGCAAAAAAAGAAAATGTCAAATTTCTTTTCCTCCCAATTAGGTAACGTTTTCCTCATTTAACGTACCTTCTATCTCTTCGCGTTTCCGAGATCCCAATGGTGAGCAGAATTAAAGTTTACACTCTTTATAATGCTTATAGTAGGGAGTAAATGAGATGTGCTATTTTTAAGTAAAATTCAAACCAATTTTTTTTTAAATTAACAGAAGTAGCCGCACTCACCTTGCCTTAACTTGGCAACACCACTGCATCTAATTATCGTGTCCATGTTGCCCATGACCATGACTGCGTCTAGAAGAAAAACGCGTTTAATCTGAGCACACTTCTTAATTTGCAATTCAAATTTAAATCTGGAATTAATATCACACGGTAGATGCTCAAGCTCAAGCAGCTGTTGGACATTATGTAGCAGGAAGGGAATACGAAATTGGACAACGTTTGGCTCGCGTACAGAAGGATTTAATATGATAATGCCAACATACAGGGGCGTATCGAGGAAGAATACCAATCGGTCTGCGAATTTCTATTGGAACCCGCCTTTATAGTTAGCTATACGAGATTTTAACAAGTTTTTAATGAAATATTTATATGCGGTGGGAGAGCGACACAAATTCAAAACAAAAAACAACGTTACCTTTTAATTAACAGTTCAATAAATGAAATCTAGACACCTTTCTTGCTGATTCACAAAATGGTCAATCAATGTCATTAAAATTGTTGGTGTTTTCAATGAATTTTTTTATTCTATTGAACATATTGTCAATTACCGAAGGACTAACCTGCTTGGGTGTTTCTTGATGTTTCTAACGTTTAAGAATTGAAAAACTACGTCTTATTTTTGACGGTTGTAATCGATATGGTACAGATTATTTTTAATAATTTCACAGATTCCGGAAATGTACTAATTAAATTGTTGACAGTAAATAACTGGAACACTGCCAAAGCACCCTGCGAAATCTTCTAAGCGTTTAGGATCGATTGATATGCGACCTTGAAATCCAGCTGGAACGTTTGTTTATTTGATAACAAACATCGCGTTAACTACTTCGACAAAACGCAAAATAAAATACACCGACGTTAAATACATATTAGTAGTATAAGAAGTATATTAACTTCATTTGTTTTTAACCTCTGCTGGTATGGCGCAAAACTCCCTGATGGATTTTTTAATGTCTTATCTCGTTTGTTTATACATAGCAGCGGTCTCGTTTTAAAAACAACATTGCCCGCCTGGGACGCGCATATCTAAAGTTTTGCCAACTGACAATCTTGTATACAGTATGAGTTAAAAAATTGCTGCTATTTGGGAAGATAGGTAAAAAGGACTCGTACTATAAACCGGCATATGAAAATCTTGACAGGGTGTCCCATAAAGAAATAATTTATAAAATAATACTTTTCTTAAATGAAATGCCACATATTTTCTTATTTATATTTTTAAAATAAAAGCGTGTTATAAGAAAAATGACATGAAAGAAAATCTTGCACAGATCTTACTTACATCCAGTTGTGTTCTACGGTACTACGAGTAGTTCTTAGAAACAATAACAATTGTATTGAAATGATGTTATTAATGGTGACAAGAGTAGGATGCTGGAAAATTGAATACCTTTTTTTATTTCAAGAACAATTGCTATTATAAAATACATATGAATGTTTTGTGATTGCCTTTTTCTTTAAATCATTCGTCATATAAACACCATTTGTCAGCCAAAGAATGTAGTGGTGTAATTTACGGTATAATAAATTGAAAATCAATTTTCTGAAATGCATGCTAAGCAGTTAGCTAAACGTAATGATTTATATGCGTGTAACTGCTAAATATATCACATAAATGAAGTAAGAAGAATTACGTCACTCTTGCTAACTAGAAAATAATAGTTTGCTATTGTTATGATAATATGAACTATTAAAAATTTACAATACAAAGGTAGACTATCTTAATCTGGGAAGATTGATCCATGCTTTTATTTTTACATAAATGGCATCTACCTTGTTTGAGATGAATTGATAATTTCGTAAAAAAAAAGCAGAAAAATATGTTATATATTATGTATATATTTTTTGTGGTACCAGTGTAACGAGATTCTTGAGACCTTTGGAGACGTTTCACCGCAAGAACGCTTTCTGCAATGTATCAGTACCGAAAAAGGTGAAAGTGATATCAACTATTTTATCCCAAATAAGAACACCCTGTATATTATTTGGAAAATGAATTGCTATTTAAATTCCGAACTCAACAATCCATGACATGTATGTTTAGTCGATAGTCGTCTGTTTGGTTTAAGAAATAACAAAGAAATAGGTTGTTGTTTTTTTAAATAACAAGTCTGTTGACATAAGCAGAATGCAATATCAACATGATGATCACCACACAATTAGAGAATTGTTACTGATTATCTAAACAACAAAATTGCTGAACACCGGATAGGAGCTTATGGACCACATATGTGGCCAGCTAGGTCATCAGACTTAATATTTTTCTTACACACGCCAATATAACGGTGGTAAATCTGCAAAATAGAGTTAATGTAGCAATAGAACAACAACAACTCAATAATGTTTATGCGAAAAATAATTGATCGAACTTACATGATTTTACCATTATTTAGAATAATTTATTTTGTTTATTTTCTGTTGGGCTTGAATAACAACTGTGTTTGCCTTAATTCTAGTTTAAACAAAGGACTATCAAGTAAACATACAAGTGCGATACATTGTTGAATCCAGAATTTAAATGAAATTTCATTTTTCTTGCGCTTAATTAAACTTCCCTAAATTTCAGTGAGATAAATTAGTCAATAACAGAAATGTCTGAGGTCTACCAAAATACTGCCAATGTTTCGGAGTAATAAAGTGTGCAGTTACAACGTTTTGCTAATACCTATACAATATTTATGTGAAAGGTAACGAAAACTGCCTTACTTCAACTTTCTCTTAGAAAGAAACATTACTAGTATGTTCGAACAATAATCATCGAGGAAAAGCGCTGATCAAAAATACTATTTATTTTGCTATTTTATTTTAGTTTGTTGTGTTATGTGGTTTTGTGTTTTTTGCTATAGATGCTTGCGATGACCTGAGGAATTTATCGGACGATTTTGGAAAGCATCGATTAACTGGTAGGTATTTTTTTATTAGTAAGTATTTGTTTTAATAAATAAAAACATCTTGATGTTTTGCTTTGTGTTTCTTGTAATATGCAATTTCTTGCATAATTTTCTTTATTAGCTTATTCGTTATTGCACATTAAATCCATTTAGCCAAAAATTGTTTCGTGTTTTAGCTAAGAAATGTATTTTTAATAGTTTTGTACATACAATTTTTATCGAATTCCACACTTTGTAGTTTATAAAAAAGAACCACCTTGTATATTGTATTTAGTATATGTTTTAGGGGCGAGGTTTAGAGGTAAATCACTTAAAAATCATTTTTTTAAATCTAAATACATATATATCCGAAAATCTAGTTAAAATATTTAAATTTTATAAAAATTATGTGTAACTCCCAGCATTATTTAGTAACAAAGTTTAAAAAATATGAGATCTTAGTCTTGAAGTGATTAATGCAAAGAGTACATGATAATTATTTATAACTTTGGTTTTGTATTTTAATAGAAATAAAATTTGTTAATCATTGTAGTTGTTCCTGTACTAATGGAAATTATTAACTTTAATTTTTTTAAACGGTTTTTAAATTGAAAAGTATTTCCGAAAACTTTACAATCAATCTTGAAGTTTTTCAAAATATTAAAAATACTCAAAACATAATTTGTACAACACAGATCATGTGGCCAAAGTTCTGGGAAAGTTCACCGAAAAGTATTCAGAGACCACAATTCACCGAAACGCTATTCATCGAAAAATCAATTTACCGAAACGCAATTTATCGAAATATCATTTCACCGAAACGCAATTTATCGAAAGATCAATTCACCGAAACGCAATTTACCGAAAGATTAATTTACCTAAACGTAATTAATCTAAAGATCAAAACATCGAAACGCCATGTATCGAAATATCAATTCACCGAAATGCAATTAATCGAAATATCAATTCACCGAAACGCAATTAATCGAAAGATCAATTCACCGAAATGCAATTAATCGAAATATCAATTTACCGAAACGCAATTAATTGAAAGATCAATTCACCGAAACGCGATTTACCGAAAGATTAATTTACCTAAACGTAATTAATCTAAAGATCAAAACATCGAAACGCCATGTATCGAAATATCAATTCACCGAAATGCAATTAATCGAAATATCAATTCACCGAAACGCAATTAATCGAAAGATCAATTCACCGAAATGCAATTAATCGAAATATCAATTTACCGAAACGCAATTAATTGAAAGATCAATTCACCGAAACGCGATTTACCGAAATTTAATTTGCCGAAACGCAATTAATTTAAAGATCAATTCATCGAAATGGAATTCATCCAGCGATCAATTATTGAGGTGTAGTTTCTGCACATACTAGACTTGCATTCGTATAGGCGTTCCGAGTTACATAGATAGAACGAGTCACTGACTTCCTAATGCAATAAACTATTGTTAGTGTCGACACTAAAGACGATGTAAAATAAAATAAGTTTGAAAATATCAAGTCTGAATTTTTTAAATACGTGCGAAGTTTATTTTTGTTTTTCTTTTTTGTTTGCGAGTGATTTATCTCTTTTCCGCAAAGTAAAAAGATATGTAGATTCTGTTTTATTTTGCGTCTTTATTTTTTTTTGTATAATTATTTCCAACACCAGTTACTGTTTCTATATTTTGCATGTTGTTTGCATGTTGTCAGACGTTCAAGAAGAGAACGAGGAAGAAACTTTGGTCCCTTCTTTGTCCAGTCGACGACGTAAGTGTCTTTTGCTATGGTGGTTCGAAAAATTTTTATCAGAATGCATCGTAGATCTATACATCCATGAAATCAACAAAGGCTTTCTGCGCTTGCATCATTGATAAAACTTTATAGATAGTAGTTTCAACGTAGAGGCGTCGGGGAATTTGTTTGTATTCTATCAGACAAACGTTCCATACGTAGTAAAATAGAAAAGAAATATTTTAGAACAATACCCTTGCACCAATTGCTTACCGTTTTTAAAATGTCATCACTCATCAAAGACGCATGGCATTGAAACTTCCTACATGTTATGTAAAAAAAATTAAAACGAGACTTTATGGGAATGTTATTTTTAACGGTTTTTAGTAATGGAATTTGAATATTTTTTTAATGAGGTAATGCATTGTTTATACGGTTCACACTATATTAACATTGTTTTAAATGTGGTTGATAACAGTACGAATAGCAGCTGTAGGTGACTGTTGATCAGAAATAGTTTGGCGAATTTCTACGCTCTAGTTCCTTAAATAAGCTATTTTGTGAAGTTAAGAAGAGCAAGAAGATAATTGTATTACAATACCAAGTTTATGTAATTTTATTGATCCAAAAATAAAATTTTTAAGTTTAGAAGAAGATTTAAAAATACTGCTGTAAGATGTGGAGATCAAAGAGAGAAGATGCAAGTACGAGGTGTTATCAAAAAGTAAGATTTGTCTCCTTCAAATTACTCAACTATTCATGCTATTTGTGGAAACATTTTGGAAACTCTCCCTTTGAAATTGCGTTGAGACAGTCTACCGTGTTTAATCGTCGCAAATAGCTTTCTTATGATTCGTTTCGCGTTGAGAAACAGCAGTCAAAAGTCAGGCGAATATGCAGGTTTTCGTACGGCGCACGGGGATCTTTTTATGAAGAACAGTCAAACGCACCATGGACTAAGCCAGGCGAGCGAGTACCATGATTTAGGTACGACGGGGATGTATTTAGGAAAAGTCAAAAGCCACATGGGCTAAGTCAGGCGAATATTCTGGTTTCTGTACGGCGCGCGGGGTTGTTTTTATGAGAAACAGCCCAAAAGTCACATGCACTCAGCGAATATGCTGGTTTCCGTACGGCGGGGATGTTTTTTATGAGAAACAGTCAAAAGCCACATGGGCTAAGTCAGGCGAATATGCTGGTTTTCGTATGGCGCCCGGGGATGTTTTTATGAGGAACAATCAAAAGCTACATGGGCTAGGTCGGACGAATATACGGGTTTCTGTACGGCGAGTATGTTTTTAGTTTTTACCCGCTAAAAATTGTTTAATAGAATATGACGTATGACAGGGGTGTTGTTGGTGTGGAACTGAGAGGCGTTGTCAGTTTGAAACATTTTTGTTTTCAGTCCGGCCCGCCGCCGTGGCTCTTGTGACCCGTCTGTATAGAAACGTTTAATAACTTCTATTGATCCATTCTGTCCGAGTTGCTTACCGAGCGAGGTGGTTCAGCAGTTACCGCGTCCACTTCTCGATCTCCCGGTCCGTATGTCATGGCTCGGGGTTTTCCGGGGTTTCCCGAGGCAGGTTTTGATTATTTGCTCAATTTGGAAACAATACATAGAAATATGTTTATGTGTGCCTACATCTTGGCCATGAAGTTTTATGGAGTTTTTGAATATAGGCTGCTTACCCTACGGTTACTATACTGTTGTACCCTAAATTTGGAGCTTGGTTTCAAACTAAATTAATTCTTTAATTGTAACTTTTTCTGCAACGTAGGAAAAGGGTGCGAGAGGCTGGCCGTACTCGCGCCGTACTTGAAAGCTACGGGATGAAGACTGCTAGACCAGGCCCGCCCGTATAGGGCTCTACTTTTTCATCACACCTCGTATGTGCAAAATAGATAGAAATAACTGTTTTTTGAAACGGGAAAAAGTTGTTTAGATTTGCTTCATGTATTTTTGATGAGAAACGTTATTTTATTATCTGAGGGGGTTCGCTTAATTTTGGAGTCGCTCTGTACGCCTCTGGTACTGATTTATAATATGTGGAACATGTGGATAGGTATATTTTTTAATTTTGTGTTTGTTAGTCTAAACAAGTATACAGGTTGCTCCAGAAATATACATCATGCGTTTTAAATTTTACATCTAAAAACAGTGAAAAAGTTCTGATAAACTTGGGTCCGGAAACGCTTACTTAGAGAGTTACAAGGGGAGGGAAGGGTTTGTTTGTTTTTTTGTTGATAACTCGGGTGGCGTGGCTAGGATTTTTTGGCCTGGTCGTAATATAAGTGAGAGGCTTTTTTCAGAGAATTTTTTTTGACGCGCTGAAGGCGTTGTCATGTAATTTTTACTATGTGGTATCTTAAATTCAAGCATTTTTGACCGCAAATACGCCACAGACTTTAATGAATTATTTGGATTTTTTCTGTTTTTCCGATAGCCCCAAGGGACCCCTAAATCGTCGGTGTCCCGTCGCCTGGCGCTATGATAGCTACGCCACTGACTCTGGCAGTAGTTTATTAAGTAAATTAAAATATTGAAATTTTGTAGGTGGGCACACCTACTTATGCAATTTAGTATTTCTACTTGCTTTTGTTTGAAAGTGCACCAGTGGTGCCGTATTGGGGGGGGGGGGGGGGGGCATACAATATTTTTTAGAAACATTTAAATAACCACACTTTTTGAATTATTGTCTAAATAATTGTGTATGCAAAAATAAACTGATATGGTTGTCAATATTTAAAAAACAGTGACTAATGCAGTGAAACCGTATAACGTAATTGTAAAATTTGTACAAACAATGTTTATCAGCATCCATTACTATTATTGTGCCATTTCTGTTTCTGTCGCTTTTCATTGTTTTGTTTTCAATAAGCTATTGTGCGTTTCCAATTATCATTTTAAATATATGTGTAAAAAAATGCTAGAGCTGTATGCCCGAACCAGTATTCCTTTTGCCGTTTTAGAGTAGTGTAAATATGTAAATTTTGTAAAATTGCACCTTGTGCTGTAGTTTAGTGCACTGTTTTCCAAACTATGGGTATGTAATAGTTTCTTGGAATATATTCAAAAAGATATCGTGTATTTTTTAAATATTTTGACAGAAAGTTTGGAAAGCAGTGATTAGTGGCATGTAGTTCTTGCTGCACCTTGCACGTGCATGTAACCTATATTTGCTTGTGTTTGCTGTGTTAGTTGGTTCCATGGACGCCCTTTGGGATACCTACTCTCATCGCCTTAGCGAAGCTGGTCTTGTTCGCCACTCAGGTATAAATATTATCCATATTCTTTGAGTCACTTTCAGACCACATCCATTTTCACTCTGCTTTTTGTGTTGCTCAAGTTCAATCTCCCACCTGACACCAGTTACTTGCACTATGCTTTACATGTTATGTGTTTGTATAACAATAGTTTAGAAGTATTGTATCCCACTTCTGAATTTGTTATCTTATTAAAATAAAAATTAATTGTAATTAAATGTGAATGCAGACAACAGTGTCTTGACTGAAGACACCGATAGTTTTATCATCGGAGATCGAGTATGGGTCGGAGGAAATAAGCCCGGCCAAATTGCTTACATTGGAGAAACGCAATTTGCTCCAGGAGAGTGGGCTGGAATTGCGTTAGATCAGCCTATAGGTAAGAAAATTACATTTTTAACAATCTATTACGATTTGGAATTAGGTATTTTCTAACCGTGAAATTATCAAATTTAAGCGTTGAAATTTTATTACATTAACAGAAAATGTTTTTTAATTTCGACTAATTCGTTTCGGTTATAATCGCCAATTAAATTTCAGGCAAAAATGATGGATCCGTTGGCGGGACTCGTTATTTTCAATGTGAAGCAAAGCGTGGGGTATTTTCGCGATTGACACGTTTAACCCGTATACCATTGGCCGGAGCTGATGATGCTTCCATTTGTTCATCCTCGTTTGCCGTTACCTCCACCCCTATTAACAATGGAGTTAGAAGACGGGTTGGAAGCCCACTTTCTCCTCATGGAAGCACCAGGAGCTTGAGGAAATCTCCACCTCTAAGTAAGCTCGGACTTCACACTTACTACGTTTAGATTTCGTTGTACTTTGTTGCAATTGTGCTACTCTTAGAGGTTCGCATTTCGTTACACTTGTCAATACCATTAATAATGGGGCATGTTGTATAAAATATACTCATTCATATTTATAAGATAAGGTTGCGTGAGTGGTTACACACTGCTATGTAAATTTTATGGGCAGTAGATTTGATGACACGTTTATTCACCCAAAAACCGGTCTAATTGTTTTGCTCATTTTTTCGTGTATCTTGTCCTTCTCTCTTAATTTGATTCTTTCTGCTTTCATTCTTCCAATTTCTTGTAGTAACAAATATCCCACAAAATTTGCATAATAAATTATAGCCAGTCTGAATTTAATTTTCCAACTAAAGTTACAATCCCATATCAAATCAAAGCTAGCCCTGCAATTGCAACAAGGTAATATTGCTTTGTTCCACAAATGAATGAATCGATACTCCTCTTTTAGGCACTTCCAACACGAGCTTAGCTTCCACTACCCACCACATAATAGATTTCAAAGTGGGGGATCGCGTTATTATTAAATCCAGCCAGGGCTCAAAAATCGGCACCCTTCGTTACATGGGAATCACCGATTTTGCCTCTGGAGAATGGTGTGGTGTTGAGTTGGACGAACCTAGAGGCAAAAACGATGGATCTGTCGAAGGAAAAAGGTGAACAAGTAAATATTTTCTGTTCAAAGTTTTGACTCTCAATATTTGTAGATACTTCGAATGCCGTCCCCAATTTGGGCTCTTCGCCCCCGTGACTAAAGTTAGCAAATCGCCTATGAAATACAAACCAGGCAATTGCGTTATTCATTCCGGTGTTGGTCTTCCTCCATCCGGAATAATGAAAAGAACCGGCTCCAAGGAATCCATGACGTCTATGACGTCGTCTTTGGCCAGCGCCACCTCTGGTGCACGAAGGGTAAGACTTGGGGTGAATTCTTTAACTCCACAGGTAGGTTTGAGCAGTGCTAAGTATGGGTAGATTAGGACAAATAATGGAAAGAGTTGTACAAAAGTTTTGTTTCTTAGATGTATTTTCATAAAAAGTAGGTAGAAGATTTTTTAAAGAATTCATTAAACACTTTGTTGCTCCTAGCTGGTCTGCTAATACTGAAAATAATAACCCAAGTAAACGCGTTTTACATTACTAACCATTCTGCTGCCTAGGCTGAATTTATGTCTCGAATCTCGTAAAATTATACGACTTTCTATCACGGCATTTTTTCAATGTTTTGTAAATTACTGCTGACGGATTTGTACCTAATAATGTCGTGTGACTCTGTATTATTATTTCATTTATGAACTTTTATAGAAACTTTTCAGAATCAAGGTAATTTTTTACTTTCTTTAATTAATGTAATTAGGGGAAAAGGGATCAAAGCAACTTCAAACTCTTCCACGCCGACTTTAACCCTTTGTTTACTGGTTCGGTATGGAACTGTGGTAAAACCCTCTAACCATGCCTTACGGGTTTTTAGGTAGTCAGCTTGGTCAGGAAAAGGAATCAAAGTGAATTGAATCTCTACAATGCCTACTTTATTCCTTTATTTAGGAATAGAAGCGCTTGAAACCCTTCACAGCAGACTTTAGGTATTTAGGTTAGGGGATACAGTTAGTATTTGTATTGATACCGGATTCTGAATAACATTTGAGTGTACTACTAATTTTGGATTGGCCCTGACATTAACTAGCCATCTCGATTGACTGAACTCGGTGCTGCTGCTTGGAACTAGTTTCGTATTTTCCTGCGAACTGGACTAGCTGTTGTCGACCCACGATCCGGCAGACTGGCTTTCCCAGAAAACTCGTTGAGTGCCCCTGGTTCTGGACTGTTGCCGGTCTGGACTGGTGGCGGCTCGAGGAAGTCGAACTCGAACTCGTTTTTCAATACCGGAATATTGATTTTATACCCTTAATTGTCATCCCCTAGGTTGGGTGAGAACGTTATAGTGGGAACGATTTGTGAAGTAGGGATACCTGCGCGCGGTTTGCTCTCGCGTCTCGTACTAGTGGAGACACCAGCGCGTCACTTTGCAAACAAATAAATAAATATTTACTGCTTTCTAAATGTCATGCCTGTTCACACTTATTTATTTTTGGGTCCGTTCAGGGTGGGGAAAGAGGTAGTAGTGGGAGAAAGGGGAAAGAGGAAAATTGGTGAAGATAACAAGAGCAGAAATAGTCATAGTATATAAAAAGTTTAGTTATCATCATTAGGATGTAAAGGATTTAAAACATCAAACTTTTGAACGACTCTTTCTCATTACCGTAGAAAGCATATCCTTCCCTCTTGTCAAGAAGCAACACCAGCCAATCCAACTAGGCAAGTGTTTTTTGCTGGAATGGTATTTGCATGGTAGAAATAACGAATTAAATGTTTATTAGGTAACAGTTGATGTCCTCGATGGAGTTATTGCTGAGCGCATTCTTGCTAGTGTTTGCTCTTTATTTTGGAATGTCTAATTCTTTGCTGCTCCTCTAAGATCAGTTATTATAATTTTATGGGCTGTTTTTGTTCGAATGATGATTAGGGAAAAATTAATTAATGAAAATTCAAGGTCACACTTTCTATGCATAACGTTTAAATCATCAAATGATCACTGTGGCTTAAAACTAGTATATTTCGTAACAAGTTTGGAATATGGCATATTCCGCACGAGTGGAAAGCTTGTCACTCGAGCCGAAAGGCGAGGGGGGCGGTCCACGAGTGCAGAACAGACATTTCAAACGTGTTACGCGCTATACTTTTTCTACGACTTCGGAATATTTTAAGTTTTTTATCTAAAATACGCTTTGCTTGTAATTGTCAAAAACAACAAAAAAAAACAATTGTCAGATGAGAGACGCAACCTTTATTACTCAGAACAGTGTTACAATAAAACATTCTATAACAAGTGTAGAACGTAAGTTATTCCGTAACTAAAAATTGTATCAGAATGCTTATATTCTAAAATAGTCGTAGAAAAAGCATATTTCAATATTAGTGTTCATTTTTACTTACGTATAATATCAGTATAGGTAAGTATTGATTTCAGGGTACATAGTTTTTGATTTCCATATTTTGATGGAGAGACATGTTTGGGAAGGCAAAATGTGATATTTAAAAGATATTTGTGTGGATGCGCCTCATAATTCCCGAACGGATGGTCCGATTTCGATATCAGAAATTCATGAGATAAATGAGCCAATTTTCTAAAATTTTCAAGTATATGTATTTTCAAATTAATTTTCCAACTTTTTAAAATATGTGAAAAATTATAATTTTCAAAGAATTTTAAATTTTCAAAATATTTCCAAGACTTTTCAACCTCTAATTTTTTGAATTTGAAATTAAAACAAAATTAGACGAAAATTTGTTTTTCATTTTGAATATATTTTGAAAATTTTAAAAATGAAAGCTTTCATAATTTTAAAATTCTGGTTTTCAAATTTTCCGATTTTCTAGTTTTTAAGTATTTATTTTAGAATAATTTTCTAATTTTTTTATTCAAAGATTATGGAACATGCTATATATCTCAGTAAATATCCATTTTATGGAAAAATATTTCAAATTAAGTTGTTTAGTATTTAGTTTTACATCATAAGGCAATTCTTAACTATTATTTTTTTTTTTTAAACTAAAGCGCAACGAATAACATTTCAGTTTTTTGAATGACAAGATAGTTCTATATTCTATTCATTTGATATAGATTTTTTTTCTCTTTTTACTGATGTAAAACTTTAATACACATAACAAAATGTTACAGAAAACGCATAAAACCTTCTCGTATTAGTAGGCCCTGAATTCAAACCACAGCCTAACACAACCGCGTTTGATCGTTTTGTTGTGTTTGATTGTTAACAGGTAACAAATGAATTTCAAAGCTAACTACTGCGATTGTGGTAGGCTGTTCTTTGAATGTAGGGCCTACTAATATTGGAAAGATTATGCGTTTTTCTCAAAAAAAAATTTTCTTTGAAAATATAGCCTTAATAGTTTTTTTTTATTACAGCACAAGCGTGTTATTGTTTTTCATTATAAAATGTGATTAATTTTATTTCCTATATGTATATGAGAACTTTTCTTGCTTTTGGGCAAATATTGTTTGTTTAGAGGAGTAGCATTTTGTTAACAAAATTTTCGATACATTAATTTAATGTTTATACCAACATGCTTAATCCAACGTACATAATTCATTCAATCTTCAAAATTATATGAATGGTTTGGTTTGTGGTATAATAATACCAAACAAACAAAATTATTGATTGGGTGTAATAATACAATACGTTTATTAAACATGCGTGGTTGTAAACTTGTTATGATATTTGTGAATTTATGATTTTTTAATACTAAGCAAGTACTTTTGATTGCCTTATGTATTTTTTATTATACCTGCATCATAATCCTTGTAAAACAAACCAAAAAGCGTGCGTAAACCCAACATTAAAACACCCCGGTGTTTTAAAGTTGCTAAGCAACAATGACGTCATCAATTTTGAAGCAACAAATTACAAACACGCGAAAAAAAAATAATTCGAATTCACATAGCAACATAAACAACAAAAGATGCTAACCAATCTCCAGGTAAATGATATGACGTCACATCATAGACTACTATGTAAGATGAATCAAAATCAAAATGCTGCTTCCTAGCTATATTCTTCTTATTTTCTAGATTATGATGCAGGTATAATAAAAAATAGCGTATAATACACGTGCATAAGAGCCTTTAAAGCACTGCTCCGTTAAAAGGCACTCGGCTTCGCCTCGTGCTTTTAAACCCGTCGCGCGTGCTTTAAAGGCTTGCTTATACACTTGTATTATAAAATTTAGCATAATTGTAGTGGTTCGTGTTGCATTTTCTTGAGTGTTTTTGTCCTTTTTTGTGATTTTTTCTTATTACTAACAAAGCGTGTGTGATTTTTTTGCTTAACAGAGAGTAAGTCCTAAGACACCAACGGCCTCGTTTCCCACCAGGACTGCTCTACAGGTAACTTATTAAAGGGATTTCCAAATCTCCACGGCACAACTGCTGGCTTGCAGCTTATTTTTAAGTGCAGTTAATTATTTTTTTTTTATTAACAAAAACGCACTGTGTAATAATTCCACACTAGTTGTTTTGGTACCTTATAAAGTTTTATTTTTTAATTTGTAGTCGACTAAAACAATTTATTGTTATTAGATTTATAATGCTTTATTACTAGGATAGTGTTTTTATTTTTGTGTGCAATTAATTTCGTGTTTATTTTTTTAATATATTTAATAAAGATTTAATTGTCCTGGCATGTATTCCCATTTATCCAAAATAATCCCAAAATTACAGTAAGGTGTTTATTACGACGTAACTTTAGTTAATTGGTTGCTATTTTACAACCTCTCTTTGTAAAATCATTAAACTTGAAGAGTCAAAAATTTAATGCTAATTGCATTGTTTTGGAAATTACAAATTGTTCTTAATTTTATGTTATTATTTATCCATAGCCTGAGAACATAGTTTGCATATTGTTCCCTTGGTACTTTTTTTTTTCGAAAACGTCGATTTGCGTAGGCTTATTATAGCTGTTTTGATAAAAAAATAATTGAATTCTAATAGAGTGTATCATAAACGTACTTGAACTTTGATTAAACTTGCAACCGATTGAAACCCCCGCCTGCATTTTAATTGTTTGATAACGTATGCGCCGTAAGAAACCGATTTCTTGAATTTGCTTAGAAATAAAGTCATTATACCAATCTAGATGGATTGTTTAAAACAGTGTGATTAAATCGAAATTAGAAACCGACCATAAAATTTAGATATAACCACCGTGTGGCATTATAATCTAAATTGACCTCAAATGACAGTAAAAGGAAAATGGAAAATTCAAATCAGTTGAAATTGTTTGTTGAATTTTTTATTACTATTGAGGAATGGTTTAATTAAGCGAATCATAACGATGATAAGATTATTAAATTATTTTTATTATAGTTTATCAATTCTGGTATGGTTTTTTAAATTGTAGATTCTATTTTTTGCGGCGTTTCTTGCAGATTTTATTTAAGATATAGATTGAGGAGAGGTCCCGAGTTGGCGTGGCTAGAATACCCATTCCAGTGCGATCAGCAAAGTTAAGCATAGCTCTGCCTGATCAGTACTTGGATGGGTGTCCGGAAAACCGAATCAACACGGCGGCGCCTCGTGCTCTCGGAATCGCACGCGAATAGGTGGTCCCGGCTGTCGCATTAACAACGCGGCAGTCGTTAGAGCGGCTGAAAGTCCCCTAAAATACAGAGGTACGAAAAAACGGCTTATAGGAGTTTGGCATAAGGTGATGCAGCGTGATGGTTTAAAAGTCGAAGGACTCCATCACCTCCTGGAACATAGCGATGAAACTAATCCCTAGCTATGTTTAACCCGACGCCCTAAGGGCATAAGGGATGGCTAAAGAAGAGGAAGAAGAAGATTGAGGAGAATTCTTTATTAAGGTTGGGAGAGAGGAGATTCTATCCAGTTTTTATTACTCAAAACATCAAAAATTGACTACTAGACAACCTCCAGCATTCGGTAAAATAGGATTCTTGTGGTTATTTTTTTCTCATTTCCGTCCCTTTTGAAGAAACCAATCAGCGTGATAGGTCCCAAAAGTATAGTTAACTTTAACCACCCTGTAGTATGCTTGATTAAAATCACATGATTTAAATCAACATTTAGATCGTGATTTAATTCAAGCGATTTAAAAACAATTATTATTTAAATTAAAATTTTGGAACCAGCAAACTAAATAAAAAACTCAAAACTAACTTTTGGTTAAATTTCATTTATTTAAATATTGTCAATGTCTTTTGATGACGACATTCTTTTTTAATAATACTCAGAAGTCTATGTTTTGCTTTACACTCTGTCCATTATTAATTTACGGTTGAAATATGCTAGCACAGGGTATAATAGTTATTTATGTTACTAGTGTGATAAAGACGTTACCATAACACGGGTTTGAAAGTTGCACGACGAGGTCGTAGACCGAGTCGTCTAATCAAACGAGTGCCATGATAATGGATTATCCCACGCGTGTCATACAAAATTTTATCTGCGACTGCTCAAAATTTGTTAAAAATTGAGTTTTTTTGCTAGAAATGATATTTGACATTTCGCCATAATTTATTTACAAATGTCACTTTTAAAATATTTTTGTTTTAAAATCAAAGGAACGCGATAGATTCGATTTGTTCAATACTATGTGGCAAGCAGCTAGTTTTGTTATGAAGAAAGCTTCAGTTTTGTTTGCGTAAATAAAATGTTAGGTAATGAACATTGCCTCACTAGTGAGATAATGAACTTCATTACCTAAAGCAAATGATTGATATAATAAGTCCTTATCCAAGCAGTCGTACATAAAAGAAATAAATCAATTTTCTAGATTTAATTCGATTTTTCCCCATCGACCCCCATTGCCCCCAACATAAAATTTTTTTTTTTTAATTACGTATACTTTGAAAAAACTTGGGGTGACAACTTTCTGGCAGACATTCTTGCAAATTATCTGTGGAAATAGAGCCCCTACAAAGTATGTTTTGCCGCAAAGCTTATATAAAATATTTTACAATTAATGCCTCTGAAAATTTCCTGAAAACGGAACCTTTGAGAAATATTTTGTAACGGAACTCGTCTTAGGTGTGTACTATTGGAAAACACAGCGCAGTGTGCAGAAGCATTGAGCGTAAAGCTAGCCACCGGGTTAGATGGTTAGATTGTTCGTAAGTATTTTTAGAGCTGTCTGTGTTTCGCCTTTTTTATCCCTGAAGGGGGCTTTCGCCAAACTTAGTTCTCCTCACAAAAATTTTTAAGCAAGATCCGTTTTACATTGACAAAGCGTCAGAAAGCAATTGTGAGAAAACTAATAATGTTTACTTTGTCACTTATTAAACTTGTTTTGTTTATTTTTGACGTCAATTCCGGCGAAACCGGAAGTGATAAAAAAATTGCTAATACCATCAAATAATTGAATTTTATAAGTATATTACCCATACCTAATTTCATTCGTTTATCTTAATAAATAAAAAAAAGGGGGAGTGAACCATGTTTCGTTTACACCCGGTGTAGACGTTGGCGCACATCGTGTTTTTTTACAGCGGTTAACAAAAGTGCGTTGTTATCACCTACTTATTAGTATTATGCGTTTTGCATCAAATTAGTAAATTTCTTAAATTTTCAATTTTAGGAAAAATGTTCATTTTTGAAAATTGAAAAATCTTGTTTTTGAAATTTTTTGAATAGATTAAAAAATTTTAATTATTTTGAAATATATTGAAAATCATGAAACTCAAAATTTCGAAACATTTTGAAAATGAAAAGTTTCTAAAATTTTAAAATTAAGGAATTTTTCAAAATTGAGAGAATTTTTAAAAGTTTTAAAATTTAATAATTTTCAACATTTCCAAAATTATCAAAAAACGTTTTAGATTTTTCATAAAACCTTCGGATATAAAATGAATATTTAAAATTTCGTAAAATTGTCAAAAATTATTTATTAAAATGTAGGTAATATAAAAAACGTCGATAAATGCGAGGAAGGTGGCTGTGTTTTAAAGGGGTAATGATGATAGTCTTTAAATTATTTCTATTTAACCTTCTTTAATTTTCCATAGCCAATAAATTATTGTGAATGTAAATAAAATAAACGAAATTTTAACAAATTTATGCCAAACTGACAACAAAGTTATAGAATGGACATGTTATTGTAATGTCGCCAAGGAGTTGAAGAAGCTGTGATGTAATATGCATGATATGATAGTGTTAATATAACACCTACAACTATATCAAGTTATAACTACAGGTAATAATAATCCCACTCTTGCGATATGTTATCTAAAATGTAACCAATTAATATAGTTAAAACCATTTAATCCATTATCGCCACACGCAATTTCAAAATAATTTGGGAAAGAAACAGAAATTGCATGTATTTTCAAATTTTACGATTTCGGTCAGTTTTTTATGTTCAAAGTTGTTGTTCTAAGGAAATAAAATGTTTGCAATCACAATTCTTTTTTGGAAAGATTATCAACGACTGGTTAAAAGAAGTTTTTACTATTTGTTCGGATATCGTACCTTTTTCAGCTTGTTTTTCTGTTGTAATTTTTCATTGAAATTATTGTAGCACGTATTATGCAAATCACACGATGATTAGGTGGGAGAATTTAGTGTTACAAATTTAAACCACATTGTTCACTTAACAACGTGGTGTATTCATTTTGGTGAATTAATGTATATTGATGGGTCAACAAAAAAGTCGTTATTGTGTCTATAAAGTACCCCCTGCCCTGCTAACTTTTGAACGGCTTTATATTTCGGCACAAAATTTTGTGTGCTTTAATGGGAGGTTAAATATTACTTTTTAGCATTTATTTAAATTTTGTATTTTGCAAGATGGCGGCTATAGATTCGTCCTAAAAAAGAAAAGTAAATAGCAAGGGGTCGAGTGACACCTCATTTAAAATGTCTTTTAATTCTGCGTCTGGTTCTAACGTTTAAAAAAATAATATTCATCTAGAACAAAATGACGTAGTTGAAAATAAACAAGTTTATTTAAAAACTAAGAATGAAAACAAAAAAAATTAAATCAAGTGTTCGAAATGTTCATCTTAACATCATTAACAAAGGAAAATATCTACGGGGGTTAATCCGGGGAGCGTGCCGGCCATTCCATTGCACCCATTGTACCATTGGAGAAGTCAGTAACACGCTTATAAAAGTGAGGCGGTGCCCCGTCCTGTTGGAACATAACGTTTTCAAAAGTGTTTTCAGCTACCTGAATTAATACTAGCTTCTCAATGACAGCAAACGGCAGGCAAACAAATGAAAGAATAGCCTACTAGATTAAAATCAGCAATGATGTTGAATTAAGATATTTTGAAGATGCAAAATTTAATTATGAGCAGAAATAAAGTAGTCTTTCATCTCTCATTAAAGCAGACCAAATTTCGTGGCGAAATATGAACTGGTTCAACAGTTAGCAGGGGGTGGGGTTACTTTATAGATAGACGGTACTATACAGCGTGTGAAAATATATTCGACTAAATCAGTGTTTTCGTTGAAAATTCTAAAATAGGCAAGTTTTGAAGAAAAAAAAAAGTTTTGTCAACAACTGAATAAACACTAATTGTGCAATTAATTTCATATACAATTATTTTCTATTTTGATTGTAACATCTTTAGTAATAGACCTAGCTTTATTAAAATTTGCACTTCAGAGTATCAGTAACGTAATACAATTAGATTTCAGTAACTTAATTTAAATTTTAATTATTCCATGTATAACTCGCAAGTGTGGGTCTATTAATCGATTATTTTTTCATATTCCATAATGTTCAATAAATTTGGAGCTTAATATGAAATTGATTGTACTTTTGCAATCAACATTAAATGATGTTAAAGTGAAATATTCGTTATTTTGCTGTAAAACCTCGAAAATGTCTCTTGTTCGCCGAAACTAGGGAATCAAAATTGACTTGTGTAGGTCTGGGATATTTATTTTATTAACACAGCTTTAGGTTTTTATCATAGTCGCGCTGAAATTTTCAAATAGAAACTTAGCAACTATCAAAAGTTATCAACTTTAAGATATTGTTAAAACCGGCAGTGTTAAGCTTTCATTCTTAAAACTATATTTAAACTTCAGCTAATTTCAATAAGTACCAATATGATAGTCGTTCGGATTCGACGTTAAACTGTAGGTCCCCCGTACTCCACCTTAGCGCTAAGGAGAGTACTTGGCAGAGAAGAGTGCCGTTGCCCAGCAGTGGGACGTAAAGGCTGATTGCGACCAATATGATATAAATATGACAAATATGTTTTGTTGTGGGTTGACTATAATTAAATTTATTTACTGCGTATGAAAATTATTTACTCATTTATGAATCACGTTTATGGTGTTTTAATAAACAAAAAATGCCAACATTATTAAATTTATGGGTTTAAGAAATACATTGCCATATTTTTAGTAATTAATCATTTAATAGAATATTTTTTGGTGCTTTAAAGTAAATAATTAATTTTTGAATTTGATAGACTTAATATTGTTGTGGTTGGAATTTTTTTAAACGGAATTTGGAAATTTGTTCCTCTCCGAACTTCTATCTTTAAAATGATGAATTTACTATTTTTTTAAGAATAAGGACTTCAACGAGTGTTTCCCCAAAAATAAGTTGCTGGTGTAGTACCTTGGTAGAACACAATGCCATATATATGTAATAAATCCGGATTCCTTCCACCGGTCCATTCCGTAAGGAGCATATTCGTCTGTACAGCTCTGTATCGGCCTAGTACAGTTTTCGACGCGAATAAGAAAATTGAGTTAAAACTATTTGTTTGTATTATTGGAACATAATCTGGGGCCGTACATTTTATTAATGAAATACATGCCCCTTGGCCTCTAGGTGCTCTACCTTTCGGTACTACACTTTCTTACATCGTACTTAAATCTAGCCCTAATTTTAGAAATCTACCTTAATACTAACCGTTTATTTAAATTGTTGTATAAGTTGAGCGTATTTCACATCCAGAGCCAAGTTGGGGATGTAACATCCAGCATAAAGTATGAGAATCGCAATTCAATAACTTACAATGATTGTCTGTCTGTCTGTCTGAAATGTTTTTTTTTAAATTTTCATAACCTACCGTTTTGATAATTTCCAAAATCTTTTAAAATTTTCTAAATTATGAAATATTTTAAAATTTTAAAAATGTTCTAACATTTTTAAAAGTTTTCAAACATTTCCCAAGAAATACAAACGTTTTTCAAATTTGAAATTTTTTTAAAATTTATTCAAAACTTTCAAAAATTTCAAAAAGCTGTATTTATGAAATTTAAATTTCAATAAAGACGAGGAAGATCCCATGGCGGTTGCCATTTTTTTAGTTAGTGTTCGCAATGTATGGCGGTCAAAGACGGATATTTTGCTGTTACGGACGGCGGCGGTAATAGTAGCGTCCGATACAACAATTTTCGTAACTTCAAAACTATGTATTTGCAGTGAAGCTCCCATGGCCTCAACATATGCATTTGAGTTAGTTGATGAACTTCTTACAGGTATTACGAAAATAAATGAACCATTCAAGGAAACTTTTCAACAAGTAAATTGTCATCGCTAAAAGGTGCGGGGCTAGTTTGTAATTAATTAAAACTAGTGGAACTCGCGGTCTATGCTCCACGTTGTTGTTTTTTTTTTAATAAACCCGCGCCGCTTAGTCTGACATACATCTCTCCGCGAAAGCGGTTTCGTAACAGGTCGTACAGCCAGCAACGAATGGAAGGTCAGCGGCGCGCGACGCAATCTAAAATTTTACCCAATGATAAAATGTAATAACGTATTCGATAATGTTTCAGTTATTCTAGTTACTTTTTGAATAACGTTAAGGGAGCTGTGATTTGGCACCAGTTTTGGGTGATTCTAGAACCTTTAAAACCCGTTTGTAAACTTTACGGAAACAACACCCGTGGTGGTAAAATCCAAGGATAGAGCCCTCCTCCCATGGTGGTATTGAAGGTGTGGGAGAGCTTGGGTATGGTATCTATTATTTGGGTTGGTGTTAGTTGAAGAAAAAGTTTCCATGAACGATTAATTAGTAAATAATTAAAATATGTCAGAACTACGTATATGAGCGTTTGCTGATGTTTCCAATTATTTTTTTCGTATTAAATTAGGTTTATTTTAGGAACAATATGCAAGCAATGTTTTTACATTTCCCGCTCCCCACTTTTTCATTTCATGTAAATCTTAGAGGCATGCTAATTAAAATTTTACTGATTGATAAGCGTCCACTCCTACACGAGTTGTTCTTACAATGCGCTTCCCTATTTCAATTCAGTTCCAATCTGGCCACTTAGGGTGACAGATCTTAAACTTAGCACGTTGTTCACAAAATTTTCGTACATATCTGGTTTCGTCTCTCGGACGTTATAAGAACAAGTGCCCGAGCTTAAGGTCTGCACTTAATCGCCTTTGTGTTAGCGGGAACTTTGCTATTAATTTAGGAGTAATGTTGCGATAGCCAGTGGTTGTGCCGTGAAATGAGGACTTCTGGAGAACTCGTATTTCGAGTGTGTATGTTATTGTTGGGACAGGATGTGTTACGGGAAAAGCAGCTTCATATCGAACAACTCCTTAAGGAACGGGATTTGGAACGATCAGAAGTTACCAGAGCAGCAAGTCAAGCCGACGAAGCCGAGCAGAAGTTAACAACTCTTAGGTCGGAATACGAACACGTAAGTTTTTTTTTAATTCCACTTTTATGTAAGATTCTGTAAAATTTGAACCAGATCTAATCTTTAAAATAATTTTTTCTACTTCCATCTTTAAAATGCCGTTTATCGCATATGTTTCCGTGACGCTAAGTGACCTTTTAAACACACCTCGACAAGCTGTGACTTTGTGCGTTTTAGTCACGGACTGAAGTTAGCTCTAGGTTTTTAATCGCAAAACTCAATTATTGAAACTAAAAATCAAGGTAGTTGTCACTTGTCATCAATCTGTCAAAATAATTAATATGGCTTAAGATAATAAAATAATTTCCAAATTTTAGTATTTTTGTGATGGTCGTAGAAAAAGTATAGTATGCAATTTGTTTTATAAACTTCTCTAGACACTCGTTTTAATAAACACTCGCTCCGCTCGTGCCTAATAAAACTCGTGACTAAAATTCCGTTTCTAAAACTTGTTGCATAATATACTATAAAAAATTTGCTTATAATTGTTATATAAGAAATAAATCAAATAAATCAATTTTGTACAAATAATCGTTTCGAAATTTCCTGAAATTGTAATTTAACAATAATTTACTGAAAACCTATTTTGTTTTAATTCAAGCAGAAAGCTGGTTTGTTTTTCCCAATTATTTGTTCTTGAAAGATTAATAAGAACTGTATAAATAAATTAACCTAGAATTAACAAATTAATTAATTAATAAACATAGACTTCAACAGCCATAAAATTCAACCAAAAAATTTTGTAAATTATATTCAAGGGTTTGCCAAAAAAAAATTCTGTTTAAAAGAGAAAAATGTATTTTTGTAATTATATCTAAAAAACTAAGTGGTTATACTTTCAAACAAAAGAACATCACAACATTCAAAACAAAAGAAGAAAGCAGTTTCATAACAAAAACAAATACAAATCAAGTAGACAGTAAATAAACAGCAACTGAGAACGTTTTATTTATAGTAATGTAGAATTGAATTTTAAATTTAGCGCGCGAATATGTTTAAAACATTTGAACGAACAAAAGGTGACAGGTGATGGAGTGGTACTGTTTTGTAGGGTGGATGACCAAACTGAAAAAAAGAATTTTGTGGCGCAGCATGTAGAGGGGTTGAACCATAGAAAAGCAGTAAAATCATAAAGTGGAGCACCTAAAATCAGTAAGTTTAGGACGTGTTTAAATTAATTTAAAAAAATAAATGCCAATTTTTAAATTTTTGGGCGCCCATTTTTGAAATTTTTTGTGTCGGAATTTCCGGGCTCTAATGATAAGTAACAATAGCTAAAGTATAGGAAAGTCTAGCGAAGTGCTTCGCTTATTGTTTTAAGTTATTTTTTCTATTTTGGTTCTTTACTGACTACTTTATGAAACTCATTTGGATTTCATAAAGCAACTCCTAAAAGAATTCAAAATTTTATTTTGTTAGGTTGGTGACAACCATGTGACAAGAAAACCTTCACGCGTTATAAACATAACCTTCAAATTGTAAGTTCTAAAAAAGATTATTTAGCGTATTTTCCGCTACTTTGCGTAGCTCGGGTGGGGTGCAAGATAATTCTTCTTCCATCTTATCTTCAAATCTTAGGTATTTTAAAAATTAAATCACTTTCAAATTGTTTGTCTAAATTTTAATTTGACAGTAGTTTGAATTGTATGAAATTACTAAATGTCACCAACAGCCACATATCAAAAACAAAAAAACATAAAATTTTCCTAATCGATTAGATTTTTAAATTAAAATATAAAATAAGGTAATTTATAACTTTTTTGGACCAAAATAGAAAAAATAGTATAAAATACACGTTTCATAAGACATTTAAGCGCACTTGTCCATTAGAAAACTCGCCGCAAGCGGCTCGTTTTCTAACTTGGACGCGTGCTCTAAAATCATGTCTTATGAAACTTGTTTTTTAATATACTATTTTTTAATTTTTATTACGCAAATCTGAATCATGCTCATTTAAAGCAGTTAAATCTGCATAACTGGAATTCTTATATTGTATGCTTTGTAAATGAGTTTTTGACATTAAGTGAAACGTACCATACGAGAGACGAATTATGAATAGAAATAACAGCTATGCACCTTAGATTTATTGTAAAATAGGACACAACTAGCTCGTAAACCTGTTTTTTGTTCTCTTTAATCAGCATTGCGATAACGCATAAATGCATTCATTTACCAGCGAAAAACGTGTGGAACGAGAGTAAATTATAATTGTAGGTAGGCATTTATAATTTTCTCGCCTTTCTTTGTCATAAAATATCAAAATTACAATGAGCTATTTATTGTGTTATCTAAAATTATTTTCGTTCAGGTTTTTTGTAATACTTCCTTATTTTATTAAAGAGAACTTTTTTTAAGAATTATAATTTAGCCACTGAAAATTATGTTGAGTTAGAAGATGAAAGGTAACGAAGTTACTTACTTCCAAGTAAAAATTTTGAAAGGATAAAATGAATTAAACGTTTATTAGAGTTCGGCGGACACACAAAAATACACAAAATATATGTATAAACAACCAATCACAATAAAACAAGAAGCTATAAGCGTAGCAGTCGAACGTTGTCAGATATTTCTCCAAGAGGAGATATCGTAATACAAGACGGTCTGTTTTTGTTTCCGTTGACAGTTAACTCTTGTTCTGCCGGGTGACGCGCGACTTGTTTTGCTCGTGGTGTATTTCGCGGCCCGAATAGGTGGCGCTAGTAGTATATTATTGTATGGGGTGCGTGTTATGGGTGTAACAGTTATAATTCTGAAGAAGAAATGTGTTACAAAATCCAAATTTATTCCTAGAATTCTTAATTTAAAGGACCATGTATTTTTATCTAAAAAAAATTTTTTTTCACTAAGTAATTGTTGTTTGAAATTAAATAATTTTCTATTTCTTTACTATTACAGTATCGATCAGAATGCGAATCGAAACTTCAAGAATACTCTGTACTTCTATCTGAATTTAATGTAGATCGTGGAAGCTTATTATCCCAGCTGGACGATGAAAAGCGGAAAAATGAGGATCTGCAGTTTAGGTTTGAGGAAGCCGCCATCACAAAAGGCGACATTGAAGTAAGTGTAAATTTGACTTCCGTGTTGCCATCGACGATGTTTCGTCGAAGGTTACACAGGACATCTTCAGGGCTTCAGGACACTGCTGCTGCAGTTGTCGGTCCACAGCCCTGAAGATGTGCAACCGTGGACGAAACGCCGGCAGTAGCAGTATCGTATGTGCCGTAAATTTTTATTCTCAGAAAGTTTTACAGAATTTTCCATCACAGTTGAAAAATATTTAATTATTTCAATTTGTTTAACAAAATTAAAGAATGTTGGTGTCTGTAACAAGAGACGTAAAATTTTAATTTCTTTTTGCTTTTAACATACGGTTTGTTGTATATCAGATCAAAAGTATTATATATGTCAACGATTGTAATTATGTATTGATTATTGCTTTCGTATAAACCGTAAAGACTACGCAACAATTAAAAAAAATAAAATGTCGACATAAATCATTGGTAACAATTCTAAATTTAGGAAGTGTGGAATGTACGTACCTATTATTGATTGGCGTATTTTCTTATTACAGCAAAGCATTGTTAGTCAAAGCGTAAGTCTGTTATTCAAAAATTGAGTGTGTTTCAAAGTATAACCTATGCTTTTTTAAATAACGTTGTATTGGTTGTGTTGTACTAACAAATACTAATCTTTTTTAATGCGAGTTCATACATTGTGTTGTTGTAAGCAAACGAGGACTCTGTCTAATACTTCCTCAGCGAATGAAAAATCGAATTTTGTTTGTAGTGTAAGGGCCTTGGAATTTTTAAGGCGATCTTTAGTTGAGCATAAAGAAGAACCAAAAAAATATATAAATTAAGCCGCTATTTTAGGTCAAAAATACCAAAAACGGCCTTTCGCGAATAACGCGATAACGGTAGCCCCTACGAAACAAATATTTAGACAAAAGTTGTAAACTTCTTGAACTAGAACGAGAAAATCGATTTTCCAAACCATTAAGGGAATACCAGTAAAGTGCATCTTTGCTGGCTCATCCTCTATATTATTTTTTCAAAAAAAAAAATTAAAATGCATGCTCAAATTGCTGTGTGTGTACCGCTAAATTATTGTCGGCCTAAATCGTCTTCAACAAATTCATTGTTCATTGAATATAGAAGCTAACAATAATTAGAAAAAAATGTTTATTTACAATTATATCAACCGTACAATTGTGTACATCAAAAGCAAAACATATCATTTTGTGCTTTTAAGGTTTTTGATACCAAACGCATAATACTTTTGTGTGCAACATAGCAAGGTCAGCTTTGGACAATGAATTTAATTTTTTTACGCGAGCCCGTATCACACAATTATAAAAGAATCCTTTTCCCCACAAGGTAACGAACGAAACAAACATTCACCGAATAACGGAATTAGAGGAACAGTTAGCAGCGGAACGACAGAGAGCGGAAGCTTTAGAATCCGATTCTGGTAAGCTATTTGAAGCTGAAGAAGCTTTGGTCAAAACGCGCGAAGAAGTAGATGTTCTGAAGAACGAGTTGCAACATGTTATAGAGAAAAGATCTGTTTTAGAAGGAGAGCAAGTAGCAAGTTCAGGTAAGTCTAAAATAAAACCAATAACAAATTATCTAACTCGTGTTGCTTGGAATAGAATCTCTAACGTCACTCAAGCAACAACTAGAAGGCACGCAGAAACAACTGGAAGATGCGCGAGCTGAAAGTACTAAAATCATAGAGGAACTGCAGTCTGAACTTTCCAAGAGTGCCGTACTCAGTCAAGCAACGCGAAGTAGCTTCGATAAAGAACTTGATGGCTATCAAAGTAGGTTACAGCAAAATGAGGCTAACTGCAAGAAACAAGACGATGAAATTGCTGCCCTTAAAGCTGAATTGGCTCAGACCAAGGCATTATTGGAAGAAAAATCTGTTGCGTTGGAGAATGAGATTATGCAAAGCAACGCACTTGAAAACCGTTTAAAGACTGAACTCGAAAGATCCAAGAGGGAACTCGGCGCTAAGACTGTTGATCTAGAAAACAACTCAGATGTCCTGAAATCGCAAGAAAGCGAAATACGAAGTTTGAAGACTCAGTTGGAGACCACCGAACTAGATTTGAAATCAAGAGTCTTAGACGTTGAGCGATACCAAAGAAGCTTACAGGAAACTGAAAGCAACTGCAAGAATGAAGTTGATCAACTTAGAAGTGATCTAAAAGCAAAGATTTCTGAAAAGGAAGAACAAGAAACAGAATCCGCCATTGCGTTGTCTCAAAGAAATGCACAACTGGAAGAGGCAACCAAGACCATTTCTCAGTATTCTGCTGAAATTGAGAAACTCAAAACGGACTTGGTTGAAGCGAAGGAAAGCGTCGAACGCAGTAGCACTGAAATACACGAAAGACATTCTCGACAAATTGAAGCCAGAGAACTCCAACTTATGGCTATGGCTGCAGAAATTCAGCAGAAGAACGAGGAAATAACGAAGGGCTCTATTATAACTACCAAGTTGGAAGATGATATATGTACAAAGAACGGAATCATCGAAAAGTTACACTTGGAACTAGATTCATTCAAACGCCGCTTCGAAAGTGAACAACTATCAATCACTAGATACAACGAACAAATTAATGCCTTACAGTTAAGCAGTGGCGATCTACAACGAAAACTTGCAGCCGCAGAGCAGAGAATTCTCGAGTTAATAGAACAAAAACAACGACGCGAAGACGAAATGCAGGGTTTGTTGAGTTCAACTGGCGATTACAGCGCTAAATTGCAACAACTTACTGCTGAACTATTGGAGAAGGATCGTTTGATAGAAACGATAAAAACAGAATTTGTCGAAAAACTTCAACAAGCCCAACGCATTGAGCAACAAGTCAAAATAGAACTGCAAAAGGTCACAGAAGATTCACATCGCTCCAGAACCGATTTTGAAGAAAAACTGAAAACGGCATTTGAAGGCGAAAGTATGTTGCGGCAACGATGTGAAACAGCCAATGCTGAAACATCTAGAGTCAGGGACGAGCTTATGCTCAGAGTAACCGAATTACAACGCTTATTGGAACAGAAAGACTTCGCCTTGAAGAAGAACATTGACGATCGTGGAGAGAACGAACAACACCTCAAGGAACAACTGGGAAGAGCTACAGTTGAACTACAAAAAACAATTGAATCGTGCCAGAAAAGAATTGATGAACTTACTCATGAAAATATTGAAGCTAAAAATATTGCCGCCCAGAAATCTGAACTCATAATTGAAACTGAAGCAAAATTGAAACACTTTGTGATGGAATCGCAACAAAATGAATTGGAAATACGCAGAACTTGCGACGAACAATTAAGGAAAGCTGAATTCCAGTTAGCCGAAAAGAACGCTCAGTTGCAACAGTACATATCAGAAACAGAACTGTTACAACGTGATTGCGCCAGCCAGAACATAAATGTTGCCGATAAGGACCATAAGATCGCCCAATTAATTAATGAATTACGAAATACACAACTATTGGTGACTCAATTCCAAAATGAGAGGGACAAACTGCAGTTAATTCAGGCCGAAACTGCTAAACAATGTTCTGCAAATAATCAGCAATGTAACGATTTGTTAAATCAAGTTTCAGTTCTTTCTGGTAGAGCTGAAATGGCTGATAAGTTAGCGCAGGATCTTCGTGTTCAGAAGACTATTTATGCCCAACTATTTGAGCATCTTCAGATAACCGAAAAACAAAAACACACTCTTATAGCACGTCTGGAAGATGCCGCAAACAAACATGGAGAAGCCGATAAATGCTACTACATGTTGGAGTTGGCTAAAAACATTCAAGCAACAACCAGTGATGAACAAACCAAGAAGATAATTGAATTGCAACAAATAGTTCAACTTACTCAACAGAAACTGCTAGAAGGCGAAAATCAACTTCAAGCTCATCAAGGCGAAATATTGAAACTACAAGAAGCATTGGTAAAGGTATGTATTTAACCTAATTCATTTATTGTTAATTACAAAAACATACACCGGGATTTAAATGAAACATAATTTTTATAGGCCCAACAAGTGTGCGCAACTCAAGGACTTGGACCCCAAAATTCTGTAAGCTTTGTGCATGGATCTACACCAAACACACCGTTACACATGCTACCACAATTCTTAAATCCCCTACAAAATGCTCGATTGTTAGAAATTCAATTAATGACTGCCAAAAATTCTCTTGCGGCTCTGATTCAAAGATTCATCAAATCGCAAAGATTAAATACCTATTTAATAAATCAGCTGCGAAACGCTGTAAATAGCGGAGATAAACTCCGAATATATTGGTTGTTGCGTGAACTTGCAAGGGTAAAACAATACTTTAATGTGTTCCAAAATAATATTGAAGCAGACAAATTTAAATTATTAAAGGCAATTTCATATGCTACCTTAAGTATTCAGCAGAAACAGTTAACCATAAATGCGCTAATAAATCAAATTAAACAGTTGCAAAATAATTATAACAATCTTCCTCTTCAATGTAAATTGGCTTCCCATGTCATACCGCCACCTGCCAGTTTGGTCGAAAATTCAATGAACGGTGTAGAAATAGAGCTAGATAAAACAAGTAAGTTACTTGAATTGAAAGAGGCACACATTCTTAATCTAAATAATCAGCTGATGTCTTTGCATCAAAATCTTAAAGCTGCATGTCCGGTCACAGTACACCCAGGATATGGAAGTTTACCACAGCCTCCAAATTTCGTTCATAATACCGCGCCACCAATACAAACGGGTAATCAGCTACATCCCTCGTTACAATGCCCTGCTCCTAAAATAATAATTAAAGAGGTACCGGTGTTCCTAAACCATCCACCACAAAAATGTCGGCAAGTATTTCCACCATTTGCCTTAAACCAAAACGGCCCTAATTGCATTGGAGCAAATCGACCATCTACATTTATTCCTGCAAATGTCATAATTCGTAGAATTCCTGTTCTTATTCCTCAAGCTCCAAAAACTATAATTAAGGAAATTCCAGTTCCGATGATTGCTGGTGGTAAATGTCCATCTCCGCGAGTACTTATTCAAAGGGTGCCCGTACTTTCTTCTCCCAGAGTCGTTGTGAAAGAAGTTCCAATTCTTCAACCTCCAAAAGTTGTAGTAAAAGAAGTATTGGTTCCAATGATTCATGGTAGGCGCTGTCCTTCACCACAAGTAGTTATTCAAAAGGTACCAGTTGTACAACCTGCAAGGGTAATTGTTAAAGAAATCCCTATTCCACAACCTGCACAAATCATAATCAAACAGGTGCCAGTACATTTACCGCCTAGAATAGTTGTGAAGGAGGTACCTGTATTTTTGAAATCTGGCTCACAGTGCCCACGTCCACAAGTAATTGTAAAAGAAGTACCTGTTATGCAACCACCACGAACAATTGTAAGAGTAATTCCTATACCACAACCGCCTAGATTAGTACAAGTACCTTGTAAATTGAGACAACAGTGTCTTCCATCTACGCAACCAAATACACCCTCCTTAGATTTATTGCAACAACTTAAAAATCAAATAAATTATCTTAAACTGCAAATACAAAATCTCTTATTGCATCCTAAAACTATCATCAAGGAAGTTCCCACATGGCCATTTAACACCCCTTCAATTCCAGAATCTACTGTAAATCCCACACTTTCGCAAAATGTAAATGCACCACTTCTACAACTCTTAAAGAAACAAAAAATGACGATTAATTACTTGATGCAGAAAATACAGAATCTCATATTATATCCTACAGTTCCATTTAGACCGAACATTTATTCGAATTTAGAAACCCCATTAGTTGGACCTCATGTCTCACCTAACAGTACTCCTTGTATGATGCTAGTAGCTAAATTAAGATCTCAAATAAATTATTTGAGGCAGCAAATACAGAATCTCTTATTGTATCCCAAATCCGCCATTAACGGAGGTCCTTTGGTGCAACCAAACATTTCTCCAATTCAGAAATCTCCCTTAGTAGGTCCCCAAGTGTCACCTTATTTGATGCTAATCGGTAGATTAAGTAATCAAATAAATTATTTGAGGCTGCAAATACAGAATCTCTTATTGTATCCTAAATCCGACAATAACGGAGGTCCTTTGGGGCAACCAAACATTTCTCCAATTCATGAATCTCCCTTAGTAGGCCCCACAGTGTCACCTAACAATGCACCTTATTTGATGCAAATTGGTAGATTAAGAAATCAAATAAATGATGTGTTGCAGCAAATACAAAATTCCTTGTTGTATCCCAAATCTGCAGTTAATGGAGGTCCTTGGACGCAACCAAACATTCATCCTACACCAGAATCTCATTTAGTAGGTTCCACTGTTTCGCGTAGCATTGCACCTTATTTGAAGGTAATAGGAAACCTAAGAAACCATATATACTATTTAAACCAACAAATACAAAATCTCTTATCTAATCCTAAAGTAGTCGTCAAGGAAGTTCCTATACCGCAATCAAACATTTATCCAACTTCTGATTCTTTTATGGTAGGTCCGACAACATCACCTAACAATGCACCATATTTGGTGCTAATAGGAAAACTAAGAAATCAAATAAACTACTTAACTCAACAATTACAAAATGTGTTGTTACATCCCAAAGTAGTCATCAAGAAAGTTCCTGTGGTGCGACCAAATACTATTGATCCAACTTCAGAATCTCAGTTAGTTGGCCCTAATGTATTACCTAACCTAAAACCTTATTTGGTGCTGATAGGAAGATTGAAAAACCAAATCAATTTCTTAACACTGCAAATACAAAATATTCTGTCTCATCCGAAAGAAGTCATCAAGGAAGTTCCCGTTTTACAACCAAACCTTTATCCAACTCCGGAAACTCCATTGATCGATCTTTCATTAGGACCTAACTACATACCTTCTTTGGAAGTAGTAGCAAGACTAAATAACCAGATAAATTACTTGACGCAACAAATACAATACCTCTTGTTGAATCCTCAAGTTATCATCAAGAAAGTTCCTACGGGACAACCAAATATTTCTCCAACTCCTGGTTATTCTATAGTTCGTCCTACAGTGGCTCCAAACTATGGGCCTTACTTGGTGCTAATACAAAATCTTAGAAATCAAATACAAAATCTCTTGTTACATCCCAAAGTGGTTCTTAAAGCAGTACCTGTACCTGTGGTACAACCACATAATTATCTATCTCCAAAAATTCCACCGTTTGATCCTTCAGTGGCGCCAAACTATGCACCTTACCTAGTAGTGATAGGAAGACAAAGAAACCAAATAAATTACTTGAATCAACAAATACAAAACCTTTCGTTGCACCTCAAAGTTTCTATGGGGCGACCAAATATTTCTCCATCTCCTATTTATCCTACAGTTGGTTCTACAGTGGCTCCAAACTATGCGCCTTACCTGACGCTGATAGCAAACCTCAGAAATCAAATACAAAATCTCCTGTTACATCCTAAAGTGATTGTTAAAGAAGTACCTGTGTTACGACCAACAACTCCAGCAATTTCACCATTTGGTCCTACAGCAACGCCAAATTATGGTTCGTACCTAACATTGATAAGAAGACAAGGAAACCAAATAAAGTACTTGACTCAACAAATACAAAATCTTCTGTTGCACCCCAATGTTCCTATAGGGAAACCAAATATTTCTCCAACTCCTGCTTATCCTGTAGATGGTCCTACAGTGGTTCCAAACTATGCCCCTTACCTGACGCTAATTGCCAACCTCAGAAATCAAATACAAAATCTCCTGTTGCATCCTAAAGTGATTCTTAAAGAAGTACCTGTACCTGTGGTACAACCACATAATTATCTATCTCCAAAAATTCCACCATTTGATCCTTCAGTGGCGCCAAACTATGCACCTTACCTAGTAGTGATAGGAAGACAAAGAAACCAAATAAATTACTTGAATCAACAAATACAAAACCTTTCGTTGCACCTCAAAGTTTCTATGGGGCGACCAAATATTTCTCCATCTCCTATTTATCCTACAGTTGGTTCTACAGTGGCTCCAAACTATGCGCCTTACCTGACGCTGATAGCAAACCTCAGAAATCAAATACAAAATCTCCTGTTACATCCTAAAGTGATTGTTAAAGAAGTACCTGTGTTACGACCAACAACTCCAGCAATTTCACCATTTGGTCCTACAGCAACGCCAAATTATGGTTCGTACCTAACATTGATAAGAAGACAAGGAAACCAAATAAAGTACTTGACTCAACAAATACAAAATCTTCTGTTGCACCCCAATGTTCCTATAGGGAAACCAAATATTTCTCCAACTCCTGCTTATCCTGTAGATGGTCCTACAGTGGTTCCAAACTATGCCCCTTACCTGACGCTAATAGCCAACCTCAGAAATCAAATACAAAATCTCCTGTTGCATCCTAAAGTGATTGTTAAAGAAGTACCTGTACCTGTGGTACAATCACATAATTATCTATCTCCAAAAATTCCACCATTTGATCCTTCAGTGGCGCCAAACTATGCACCTTACCTAGTAGTGATAGGAAGACAAAGAAACCAAATAAATTACTTGAATCAACAAATACAAAACCTTTCGTTGCACCTCAAAGTTTCTATGGGGCGACCAAATATTTCTCCATCTCCTATTTATCCTACAGTTGGTTCTACAGTGGCTCCAAACTATGCGCCTTACCTGACGCTGATAGCAAACCTCAGAAATCAAATACAAAATCTCCTGTTACATCCTAAAGTGATTGTTAAAGAAGTACCTGTGTTACGACCAACAACTCCAGCAATTTCACCATTTGGTCCTACAGCAACGCCAAATTATGGTTCGTACCTAACATTGATAAGAAGACAAGGAAACCAAATAAAGTACTTGACTCAACAAATACAAAATCTTCTGTTGCACCCCAATGTTCCTATAGGGAAACCAAATATTTCTCCAACTCCTGCTTATCCTGTAGATGGTCCTACAGTGGTTCCAAACTATGCCCCTTACCTGACGCTAATAGCCAACCTCAGAAATCAAATACAAAATCTCCTGTTGCATCCTAAAGTGATTGTTAAAGAAGTACCTGTGCTACGACCAACAACTCCAGCAATTCCACCACTTGGTCCTACAGTGGCTCCAAATTATGCCCCTTGCCTGACGCTAATAGCCAACCTCAGAAATCAAATACAAAATCTTCTGTTACATCCTAAAGTGATTGTTAAAGAAGTACCTGTGCTACGACCAACAACTTCAGCAAATCCATCATTTGGTCATACAGTGGCTCCAAACTATGCCCCTTACCTGACTCTAATAGCAAACCTCAGAAATCAAATACAAAATCTCCTGTTGCATCCTAAAGTGATTGTTAAAGAAGTACCTGTGCTGCGACCAACAACTCCAGCAACTCCACCATTTGGTCCTACAGTGGCTCCAAACTATGCTCCTTACCTGACGCTAATAGCCAACCTCAGAAATCAAATACAAAATCTTCTGTTACATCCTAAATTGATTGTTAAAGAAGTACCTGTGGTACGACCAACAACTCCAGCAATTTCACCATTTGGTCCCACAATGGCTCCAAACTATGCCCCTTACCTGACGCTAATAGCAAACCTCAGAAATCAAATACAAAATCTTCTGTTACATCCTAAAGTGATTGTTAAAGAAGTACCTGTGCTACGACCAACAACTCCAGCAATTCCACCATTTGGTCCTACAGTGGCTCCAAATTATGCCCCTTACCTGACGCTAATAGCCAACCTCAGAAATCAAATACAAAATCTTCTGTTACATCCTAAAGTGATTGTTAAAGAAGTACCTGTGCTACGACCAACAACTCCAGCAATTCCACCATTTGGTCCTACAGTGGCTCCAAACTATGCCCCTTACCTGACGCTAATAGCCAACCTCAGAAATCAAATACAAAATCTTCTGTTACATCCTAAAGTGATTGTTAAAGAAGTACCTGTGCTACGACCAACAACTCCAGCAATTCCACCATTTGGTCCTACAGTGGCTCCAAACTATGCCCCTTACCTGACGCTAATAGCCAACCTCAGAAATCAAATACAAAATCTTCTGTTACATCCTAAAGTGATTGTTAAAGAAGTACCTGTGGTACGACCAACAACTCCAGCAATTTCACCATTTGGTCCCACAATGGCTCCAAACTATGCTCCTTACCTGACGCTAATAGCAAACCTCAGAAATCAAATACAAAATCTTCTGTTACATCCTAAAGTGATTGTTAAAGAAGTACCTGTGCTACGACCAACAACTCCAGCAATTCCACCATTTGGTCCTACAGTGGCTCCAAATTATGCCCCTTACCTGACGCTAATAGCCAACCTCAGAAATCAAATACAAAATCTTCTGTTACATCCTAAAGTGATTGTTAAAGAAGTACCTGTGCTACGACCAACAATTCCAGTTATTTCGCCATTTGACCCTACAGTAGCTCCAAACTATGATCCTTATTTAGTTCTAATAGGAAAACTAAGAAACCAAATAAATTACCTAAATCAACAAATACAAAATATGTTAGCACGTCCCAAAGTAGTCATCAAGGAAGTTCCTGTTCTTCAACCAAATATATATCCAACTCCAGAATCTTCTTTAGTAGGTCCTGCCGTACCACCTAATTATTCACATTATTTAGTACTTATAGGAAAACAAAGAAATCAAATAAATTATTTAACCCAACAAATACAAAATCTTTTGTCACATCCCAAAGTAGTAATCAAGGAAGTTCCCGTGGCGCAACCAAACATTTATCCAGCTCCAGAAATTCCTTTGATTGGTCCAGTATTACCTAAGAATTTACCGTCTTTGGAACTGATAGCGAGACTACAAAACCAAATAAATTACTTAACTCAACAAGTTCAAAATCTCTTGTTACATCCTAAAGTTATTTTCAAAGAAATTCCTGTAGTGCAACCAAATGTTTATCCTACTCCAGAGGTATCACCATTTGGTCCTATGGTACCACCAAAATACGCACCCTATCTAGTATTGATAAGAAGGCAGAGGAATCAAATAGATTACTTAACTCAACAAATTCAAAACCTCTTGTTGCATCCTAAAGTTATCATCAAGGAAGTTCCTATAGGACAAACAAATATACCTCCAACTTCTGGTTCTCTTATAGGTGGTCCTTCAGTGGCTCCAAACGACACCCCCTACTTGGTACTAATCGCAAAACTAAGAAATCAAATACAAAATCTTTTGTTACATCCTAAAGTTGTTATTAAAGAAGTTCCTGTGGTTCAACCAAACTATTATTCAACTCCAAAATCACCTTTAATAGGTCCTATCGTATCACCTACTAACGCGCCTTATTTGGTTCTTATAGGAAAACTAAGAAACCAAATAAATTACCTAACACAACAAATACAGATCCTCTTACAGCAACCCAAAAAAATTGCCAAAGAAGTTCCTGTGATACAACCAAATGCTTATCCAATTCCAGAATATCGGCCAACTATTTCTCCATTAACACCAAACTATACACCTTATTTGATTTTAATAGCAAAGCAGGGAAACCAAATAAATCTTTTGTTAAATCCTAAAGTTATTATCAAAGAAGTTCCTATATCACGACCTATTGGGTATCCAACTCCAGAATCTCCATCAGTTGGCCCTATACCATATTTGAAGGAAGTTCCCCTAGGACCAATACACGTTTACCCAACACCCGAGTCTCCCAAAAAAGTTTATATTTATCAACGCCCGAATGTTGTTATTAAAGAAATACCTAGAAAGTGTCCAAATTTACCATCTCTCATAAAACCTGCTGCATGCATACTACCTTCACAAGTAGTAAACAATATTAAACTGAATGGATTTTCTAATGTGGACATATTTAATTTCAAAAAAGGACTGTACAACCTTTTACTACAACAACTAATATGCAGCTTGTCTAACTGTCGTAAACCTGAAACTAACAATATTGTACAACATTTCTGTACTCCATCCAACTATCGACCAGTAGTACCTGTTCCTCCAAGAATAATAATCAAGCAAGTTCCGGTAATGCAAGCTCCGAAAACTATTATTAAAGTGATACATGTACCCGTGGGTGTTGGACAGCAGTGCCCGCCTCCGAAAGTATTATTGCAACGGTTTCCTGTATCTTTACCTCCAAAAATAATTATAAAAGAAGTGCCAGTTAATCTACCACCAAAAATAGTTATCAAACAAATTCCTGTACCTATAATAGGGGGTGTAAAGTGTCCAGGTCCTCAAATATTATTACAAAGGGTACCGGTGCCTATATATCAACCACCTAGAACAATTCTTAAGGAGGTCCCTATTCCTCAACCGCCGAGAATTATAATTAAGGAAGTAACAGTTCCCCAACCTTCTCAACCAATCATAAAGTATGTTCCTGTTCCAATTATACGTGGTTCAAAATGTCCTGCTCCACAAGTAATTGTACAAAAGGTACCAATAATGCAACCACCGAGAATTATTGTTAGGGAGCTGCCGCTACCTCAACCTCCACGTGTAATAATAAAGGAGGTAGCTGTACAACAACCACCTCGTATAATTATAAAGGAGGTACCGAAAATTCTCATTAAAGAAATACAAAGACCTTGTTCTGCTTCCCAAATTTCCCCAAGCATTGTACCTCCATTTTTACCACCTAAAATTGTAATCAAAGAAGTGCCAGTGCCTATAGGTGCAGGTCAACAATGTCCTCCTCCAAAAGTTATTTTACAACGTGTTCCAGTACCTCAGCCACCAAAAGTTCTTGTAAAAATTGTCGGAGTTCCTCTTCCACCAAAAATAATTGTTAAACAAATTCTTGTGCCAGTTATACAGGGTACACAATGCCCATCTCCTAAAATATTGGTGCAAAGAGTACCTGTTGTTTTACCACCTAGAACTATTATCAAGGAATTATCAATTCCTCAACCTCCTAGAATCGTTGTAAAAGAGGTGCCAGTTTCTCAACCTCCTCGCGTAATAGTAAAGCTTATACCAATTCCAATTAAAGAAGGCGTAAAATGTCCCGCTCCAAATGTGTTTATACAAAAAGTTCCGGTACTTCAACCACCTAGAATTATCGTAAAAGAGGTTGCTGTCGCTGGACCTCCACGAATAATTATAAAGGAAGTTCCAATACCCCAACCAGCTCGAATAGTTGTAAAAGAGGTATTAGTTCCTCGGCCACCCAAAATTATTATTAAACAAATACCAGTACCATTTATACATGGAATCAAGTGCCCAGCACCACGTGTAATTTTCCAAAGAATACCCGTAGTACAACCTCCTAGAACTATAATAAAAGAAGTACCTGTCTCACAGCCTTGTTCTGGTGCGCTTATACACCAACTAGAAACACTACTTAAATACACAAGAGAGGAGTTGAAACGTACAAAGATTATCTATGAACAAAAGTTGATAGCACAGCCACCAAGGATAATAATCAAACAGGTGCCCATATTACAACCGCCAAAGGTTTTAATTAAAGAGATCCCTGTACTACAACCGCCAAGAACTGTAATTAAAGAAGTGCCTAACCTTCAACCGCCTAGAACAATAGTTATAAAAGTACCTGTCTCGCAACCGCCCATTATCAAGAAGATTCCTATACCTATTCTGCAGCCACCGAGAATTATAATTAAGAAGGTAGTTATTCCTCAACCACCAAGAATTTTAATTAAAGAGGTGCCTATACCTCAACCACCACGAATTATAATTAAAAACATACCTGTGCCTATCTTACAACCACCGAGGACTATTGTAAAAGAAATACCTATATTCCAACCACCTAGGACTGTAGTCAAAGAAGTTCCCATGTTACAACCACCCAGAACAATAATTCAACAGGTTCCTATACCCCAACCACCTATAATCAGGAAAATCCCTGTAGTTATACTGCAACCACCGAGAACAATAATCAAAGAGGTGCTCGTACCACAACCACCGAGAATTATAATTAAACAAGTGCCTATAAGACAACCACCTATAATTAGAAAGGTCTCTGTGCCTATACTACAACCACCAAGGATTTTAATTAAACAGATACCGGTGCCACAACCACCAAGAATTATCATAAAAGAGGTGCCTATACCACAGCCACCAAGGATTATAATTAAGAATGTGCCAGTGCTTGTGCCTACACTACAACCACCTCGAGTAATTATAAAGGAAGTACAAATTCCTCAGCAACCAAAAATTATTGTGAAAGTAGTACAAGGTCCACCCCGTATTCGGTTAGTGCCAGTGGCACAGCCTCCTAGAATTGTAATCAAGGAAATACCTATTCCAGTGTCTATTGGGAGTAAATGTAATGCTCCAAAGGTAATTCTACAGCGAATTCCTGTGCCCCAACCCCCTCAGCTGATTATAAAGCGGGTACCGGTTCTTTTGCCGCCAAAAATAATTATAAAACAAATTCCTGTTCCAATAATACATGGTACTACGTGTCCAGCTCCAAAAATAATACTACAAAGAATACCAATTCTTCAACCACCACGAACTATTTTGAAAGAAGTTCCAATTCCACAACCTCCACAAATTGTTGTAAAAGAAGTTTTTGTTCCCCAACCTCCGCGTGTAATTATCAAACAGGTACCAATTCCGGTTGTGCATGGCAATAAGTGTCCAGCTCCACGTGTAATTCAGCTGAGAGTACCAATAGTACAACCGGCAAGAACAATAATAAAAGAGGTTGCTGCACCACAACCTCCACGAATAATTGTCAAGGAAGTACCCATTCCACAACAGCCTAGGGTTATAGTGAAGGAAGTACCCGTACCTGTTCCACAACCTCCACAGGTCATTATTAAACAAGTTCCAATACCAGTTATGAACAATATAAAATGCCCAGCACCACGTATAATTTTGCAAAGGATACCGGTGCTGCAACCACCAAGAACTATAATAAAGGAAGTTTCCATACCTCAACCCCCACAAATAATTATTAAACAAGTTCAAGTTCCTCAACCTCCACGTGTAATTATTAAACAAGTTCCGATACACATTATAGATATAAGAGGTGTCAAGTGTCCTGCACCACGAGTAGTTATTCAAAAAATACCAATAATGCAGCCACCACAAACTATAATTAAAGAGATTCCTGTGCAACAACCTCCTAGAATAATTTTGAAAGAAGTGCCAATTTTACAAAAACCTCGTATTATTGTAAAGGAAGTACTTGTTCCTATGCCATGTGCACTAAATACTAAGCCACCTGAGTGCCTAGTACAACAACAAACGATCAAGGAGTTGTTAGAACGCACAAAGGAATATTATGAAAAGAAATTGATGACTATAACTCAACATCCCAGGGTAATTGTAAAGGAAGTACCTGTGCGCTTACCTGCACGTACCGTTATTAAACAGGTACTAGTTCCTGTTATTCAGGGAGTTAAATGCCCAGCACCACGTATAATACTTCAGAGAGTACCGGTAATACAACCTCCAAAAATAATTCTAAAAGCAGTTCCGATATCACAACCACCTCGAATAATTGTGAAACAGGTGCCAGCCCAATGTCCTCCTCCTAAGACGATAATTAAGGAAATACCGGTACCTATGCGAAGTGAGTCACAATGTCGTGCCCCAAAGTTAATTCTACATCGTGTTCCCGTACCGCAACCACCAAAAATAATTGTTAAACAAGTACCTGTTCTTTTGCCACCAAAAATAATCATAAAGCAAATTCCAGTTCCAATAATACACGGCAGAAGTTGCCCTGCGCCTAAAATAATTATACAGCGAATTCCTGTACTTCAACCACCCAGAACTATTTTAAAGGAGGTTCCTATCCCACAACCACCCCGAATTATTGTAAAGGAAATTCCAGTGCCTCAACCGCAGCAACCAATTATTAAATATATACAAATTCCTGTTTCGCCTAACATCAAATGTCCTATACCTCGTGTAATTATTCAGAAAGTACCTGTAGTACAGCCTCCTAGAATCATAATCAAAGAAGTTCCGGTACCACAACCACCTCGAATAATTGTTAAGGAAGGACGTATTATACAACAACCAAGATATATTATAAAAGAGGTACCTATACCACAACCCTGTCCAAGTCCGAAAACAATAATTAGAGAAGTACCTGTACCTGTATCAACTGGAGGAACCTTTACTGTTCCACAATTCATTATACATAGAGTTCCTGTTCCACAACCACCCAAGATAATTATCAAAACAGTACCAGTTTCTTTACCTCCAAAAATTGTCATAAAACAAGTTCCCGTTTTCGTTATACAGGGAATGAAGTGTCCTGCTCCTAAGGTAATTATTCAACGAGTACCAGTACTGCAGCCACCGCGAACAATTATAAAAGAAGTTTCAATTCCGCAGCCACCCCGTATTGTTATAAAGGAAGTACCAGTACCGCAACCCCCACAGATAATCATTAAACAAGTACCCGTTCCAATAATTGGTGGCGTTAAATGTCCTGCCCCGCGGGTTATTCTTCAAAGAATACCAGTGGTGCAACCACCAAGAACAATTATCAAAGAAATTCTTGTAGCACAACCACCTCGTATAATATTGAAAGAGGTGCCTGTTCCTCAACCTCCCAGAGTTATAGTGAAGGAAGTGGCAGTACCTGCCCCATATAGACAACAACCATGTCCAGCTCCAAACAGACCATTTTCAAATATTAAAATAATTCCAATTTTACAACCGCCTAGAACAATATTAAAGGAAGTACCTGTACCAATAGGTAATGGACCTAATAATATTCCAAAAATAATTATTCACAGAGTACCCTTACTCTTGCCCCCTAAGATTGTAGTTAAAACAGTTTCAGTTGTGCTACCTCCAAAGGTAATTATGAAACTAATACCAGTTCCTGTTATTCGAGGTACTACTTGCCCTGGTCCTAAAGTACTAATACAACGAATACCTGTACTTCAACCTCCTAGAACTGTATTAAAGGAAGTACCTATTTTCCAACCACCTCAGATAATAGTGAAGGAAGTACTGGTTCCTCAACCTCCACGTGTAATTGTAAAGCAGATACCTGTTCCGATAATTCAAGGAGTGAAATGTCCTAGTCCTCGTGTTATACTGCAAAGAGTTCCTGTATGGCAACCTCCAAGAACTATTGTTAAAGAAGTACTTGTTCCACAACCCCCTCGTGTAATTGTTAAGTTGCTACCTCAGCAACCTCGGGTGATTGTTAAGGAAGTTCCCAAAATAATTATAAAAGAAGTACCAGCACCATCATCATACTTACCACGACCCTGTTCAGATTCACTAATTCGTCCCTTGTTACCAAATTTATATATTCCAGATGGTGTATCACCAAATGAATTTGTTACTAATTTGCCTCTTACAGGGTTTAGTCCTTCAGAGATATTTAGGTTTAAACAACAGTTGTTACATTTACTACTTCAACCGTTCCGAAATATTGCACCAGCACCATATTCAACCCAATCTACTTCTCAAATTTGTCCCCAGCTGCCGAACCTAGCGATACCAGACGGTACATCACCTAATGATTTTATTAGAAATTTACCACTTTTCGGTTACAGTCCTTTACAAATATTGAGGTTTAAACAACAGTTGATAAAATTATTAACACAACATTCACAGAACAGCATAACTCGCTTTGTACCCTTCCGTCAACCAATACGGACAGTTATCAGAGAAATACCAGTACCAGTAATTGGTGGTAGATCCTGTCCTCCTCCAAAACTGATTATTCATCCTGTACAAGTACCTCAAAATCCAACAGTAATTATAAAACAAGTTCCAGTGACACTTCCTCCGCGCATAATAGTTAGAGTTATTCGGCTGCCTATAATACAAGGTGGTATGTGCCCACCACCGAGGATGATAAATCAACCTGTCCCTGTATTTACTCCACCAAGAACTATTTTCAAAGAAGTTCCAATACAACAACCACCACGAATTATTATTAAGGAAGTGCCCGTTTTGCAACCTCTACGTGTAGTTGTAAAACATGTTCCTGTTCCAATAATTCAAGGAACACAATGTCCTCCTCCAAAAACATTAATACAAAAAGTTCCAGTATTACAACCTCCAAGAATAATCATCAAGGAGGTACCAATAGTCCAACGCCCAAGAATAATAGTTAAAGAAGTGGTTGTACCACAACCACCAAAACTTATAATCAAAGAAGTGGCCATTCCTCAGCCACCTAGGATAATTATTAAAAACGTCCCAGTGTTTGGCCCGTTGCCTAATAATAATTATCTTCTAGCGAAAAATTTAGTTCGACCTGGAGGTTGCATACGGCCTGCTGATTATATAAATAGTTTAGCTATTATTCAAAAACAAATAAGGGAAATAAACAATTTGAAATTAGGTTTATTTGCAGATAAAGGGAGAGTTTCACCTACCAATTATCCCCCTCCAAGGTTAATTCTAAAAGAAGTACCTGCACTAAACCCATCTAATAATTATAATTATCTTTCAACTCAAACACCAAGGAAGCTACAAGAAGCACTTCGTATTCAGGAAAATGTAATCCATTATCAGAAAACAGAAATTTATAGACTCGAACGAGAGGTTCAGAAACTTTTAGGAAAAGTTTCTGCCTGTTCTTCATATTTAAGTGGTTCTCCTAATAGCTTCCCTGGTGTTTCACAGGCTGGAAATCCTCTGATTGATGGATTACATGGTTTTATTTCCCATGTACCATTACAAAGGCAGTGTATTGCACAGTTGCAAAAACAAAGAACTTTGATACGGAGCCTAAAATATAGAATCCAACAACTATTGCGTTCTTGTTCAGGTTCAGTTTGTAAACAAGATTTTTCAAGAATTTCCGATAACAATCGTGCATTTGCAAAACCACCTATATCGCTCAAGCCTTCGTTACCCATAGTAAAATCTTCTCCCATACAAAATATACCTCCTCTTCCTTTGATGCATGTATTAAAATCAATAACACCTTCTATTTCCTACCCTCTTATTCAACCAGTTCTTCCATCAGCTTCCCCAAGTGGATTACAGACATCATTTGTGAAGGCATTGCATGAAGCCTTCAGTCACACACAACAAGCTTTAACACATTGCATGAACGCCGTTTTAATTCAACAATTGGCTTTCAATCAGTCACAGATCAACAATAACGTAGTGTGCAGCGATCACCAACAACTCCTACAAGAAAAACAGTTAGCAGAAGGACAGGTCCAATTCCTTAACACCATTATTGTAGATATGCAACGGAAAAATGAAGAACAACGAGCCAGAATAGAAATATTGGAATCTGGTTTTAGCCCTGCTGCTGCTGACGAATTAAAACTGTAAGTTAATTCAACTATTTAGTAAGGGAGGGCGACACAAATTTAAAACAAAAAAATCTTAGTTTTTTATAAACAGTTTTATAAATTAAATCATGTATGTTGTGTTAAATAGTCGCACATATTTTTTTTTCTATTATCAGATTTATTAGTCTGCAAATTAGGACGAGAATTGGTGCAAAATTTTCATCTTCATCTCATGCGTACTACTCATGCTACTAATTCACAACCCAACAACAATAAAAACGCCAGCCAAAAGTGCATTAATAAACTTCTTTGTATCTAACCCACACTATTATGGCACAAATCTCCCTGCTGGGGGTTGTGTATGATTTATTTTGATTGCTTACAGAGCCGCGGTCTCGTTTTAAAAACAACGGTGCTCTATTGTGTGATTGTTTGCCTTCCTTACGAGTCGCCACCACAAAGTTCCCAAATAATTGTTAGTTAGGCGTGGGATTTGTACACTTACCGATTGGTTTTAAAAAATAAAATTTGAAAAATTTAAAGAGAGTGCTCAGCACCTCTAAAAACCTTTGGTACTACTATTCTTGTTTATACAGGGTGTTTGTAAAATGTTTTTCTTATAAATTGCAGGGTGATTCCTTAGTTAAAAATAAAACAAAACTTTGTAATGTTTTTGCAGATATGGAATGCCACAACACTCAGTTCCTCCAAGGGTCTATTGCGACATATGTGAGGAGTTTGACAAACATGAAACAGAGGAATGTCCACTACAAGCTACCGATGACGACCCAGCACCTTGCAGTCATCCAAGAACCAAAAAAGAAGCACAACCTGAAAGACCCTATTGCGAAATATGCGAAAGTAAGTAATATTTATAACATGTTACCTATGTTGTGCGATTGTTGGAACGTCATTGTTAAAATGTCATCGAGGAATTTTTAAATTTTACTTTATTTTTATGGAATTTATAATGATCGCACAAAATAAAGTGTGTGCATCTCGACCGGTTTATTTACATGAAGTGCAAGTAATTTTTGTTTTTTTCCAGTCTTTGGCCATTGCACCGAGGACTGTAAAGATGATCAAACATTTTAAATTGTGTGGATATTAAATAAAGCAATGTAAAAAGATTAGTAGTATTTATTTTTAACTATAGGTTATAGTAGTAGAAATAACGTGATATTTGTATAAAAAATTAGGTAAGTAGGTAGATAGGACATTAATAAATTTGATAACATGCTTTTGTCTATAAATAAAGTGTATATTTTTGTTATTATTTATTTCATTAATTTTCCACTTACTCTTCAATATAACTTGGAAGATTCTTGAGAGAAAGCTCTATGTTGAAATAGTTAAAATATATCCCAGACATGGAGTTTTCGTAATGTAGATAGCTTGTAAGTTATAAAATGTAATTGTATTATGTAAGCAAGACTGTTAAATTTTAAAACGTTTCGGTGCAACTGAGTTTTTGTTTTTATTCTTTTACTAATCATAAAGTGGTCACCCTGCGAAGTTTACGTCACAGCTGCACTTTGGACAAAAATTTTGAATTTCAGTAGTTATAGGGTTTAGCTGAGCATCTATTATCTAAAGAGTGCCGACCCAAAAGAGCTTTCAAAAATGCCGGCTTATTTGTAAACAACATATTTTCACAATTATCAACAATTAAATGTGCGGTATACCAAACTTGATCTTTCAAACTTCAGTTGATGATTCCTTAGGCTATTTTAAGAAACAAAGTTCCCATGAATATGTGTCCAAAAATGCTTCAGAAGGAAGCTACGGGCCTCTGAAGGGGGCGACTGAAATTTAAATTTTAATTAATATCCCAGAGACCCTGTATTAAATAATGCAATTTGGCATATGGTTTGGTACTAGTAAGTGCTACTGTCTAACAGCATCCAAGTAAAATTATTTAAACCAGAGGCGTCCCAAACTGGGGGAGCTGGGTCATTTTCATTTATTATTTTTATAATGTTCAATTTTTTTAGCAATTTGAAACAGTAATATACTAGGTTAAACAATGCATAAAAATGATGTTTGATTTTTGTATGACCACCCATTTTCCAGAAAAAATCGATTTAACCCTTCCGTGACTGTGCTAATGGAATTTACGTGACAGCCCGTGCGGGGTAACTCAGTTACCCCATGGCTTTCTTTAAATTTTTGGTGCTTTACTTGTTTTATATTTATTTTAAAGATATTACAAGTCAAAATAAATACAACAAAGCAGTTCTCCTAAGTATTTTATTTACTGACAATACAAATAAAAATTTATGTAGGTATTCTAAATAAATGAAGTAAATGTAAAATGATTAATTCTCCAACTCTTCGCATTCAAGACAAAAATATTTTTTTATTTCCTTCCGATGGACATTGCAGATTGTTTTTCCGCATGTTCGAGATTTTACGCGTTCGGTAGTTTGTCACTTGTCTGAATTCTGTTTTACCTATTATAGATTACCATATTATAGATTTTGTCGACTCGGGATTTTTTCGCGTCGAGATTTTATACGTTCGGTAGTTTGTCACCCGTCCCCGCTGATTAGTCAATACAATAAACACATTTTATGCACGATTCAACTTGTTCGAGAAATTCAATTTGGTGAAGCACGACAGGCCGTGCAAGGTAACTAGGTTACCCCAGGATAAAAAAGTTAAAAAAAATATTTCTAAAAATCAAAATTACAAACAAATATGATGTATTAACCTACGCTAATGTTTATTGAAGGCATACATGGACGGGCAATACCGTAAATACATTATTTAAGAAAATATTTAAAAAAAATTACTTCTGGGGTAACTGAGTTACCCGCACGGTCACGGAAGGGTTAAACATTTCGTAGGTGTGTATTAACTTTGGACCATTTTACAGAAGAACGGTAGGTTTTATGTCAAAATTACAAGAATACTTTTTTTTTTACAAAATACCGATGGATTTTTAAAATACAAAAAGCCTTTTGTTATAAGTTTGAGTTCAAGTTTTATTTAGAAAATCATTATTTACGAACTGTAGTAATTACCATTTGTTATTAGTTAGCTGGCCCGGGTGTTCAGTAGACTAATTTATTACTTACCAGTAGCCTAACATTTTCAACCTACCAATATATATATCGAGATATTCGTCGAAAGACAGTCCTTTGATAAATTTTTTTTGGTTTGGCCAAAGTAAATGGATACTTGCCATTTTTAGGGGAAAAAAAGCTGTAAAAGGCAGGCCGTAGTTCCGTGGAACCCCCTCTGGCTTCTGACTTGAACACTATGGAAATTGGGAGGCAGTGAACAAGTGATGAAAAACGCTTTTGTAGTTAAATACATTGCATTTTATGCAACATTAGAACTTTGACTTATCTCGAAACTGGCTTTTTTGTAGCATAGACTGTTAACAACAGAACGAATGCAAAATTTCAATTTTTGACTAAAGCTACTTGTATGCGAAATTTAATTGCGGGTTTATTGATGCAAAGAAAATCAAGGTATTTGTGCAATAAAAAACAGTTTAAGCAGAAAATGTAAAACCCTAGGCTAGAAGCCCGCCCCCCAGTGGGACCACCAGAATCTAGTTCCTCAATAACTGCTCTGCGATGTGATGTATAAAGTCCACCGACAAGACCATGCACACTAATTTCTTTATCTTGCATATTTCTTGCCATTCTAAATTTCTACTATTATGCAACAGTTGATCAACAGCTTTTATTAAGAAAAATTCACTATTCCAAATAGTGGCGCGGCACTTAAATGTCTTACCCTGTGTCATATTTTGGGAGTAAATACTTCATGTTTAATGCAATTTTATGAAAAATATCTTAAAATCTTATTACATAGCATATTTGAATCTTAAATTATTACTACACTTTAATCTAATCCTTCTTTCTTTTCTTTAATTGCTTCCTAAAATTAGAACAAAATTAAGTTTACACATAACTATATTTAATGCTAACTTACCTTAAATCGCTCTTCAAACAACGATAATTCCGAAATCAGATCAGTTATAGCATGCATAAATGCTTCTTGGGGAGAATAATCAGACGTAGTTTGAATACGCAACACAAATTTGTGCTCCAGCGGATGTGGCAATTTATATCCGGCAAAAAGAACATTGGGATCCTTCAGGAGCTGACTACGATAGGTAAAATAATAATTATATCGAACTTTCATAACAAGATTGAACTTACTTTCGAATCATATTTCCTAGAGTGTGGTCTTCTTTATTTACGGTAAAAATAGCTGCATTTGGAACTTTCGTGTCCTGTTCTCGAATAATCCTGAAAAGTTAGAGGTTAGGTTAGAGAATTAGGAGTTAATGGTTTAAAAACTTACTTTTTTTCTCCTTCATATAGCAAAAATGATTCAAAAGTTGGAGGCGCATTCATTTTGCCCTTTTACAAATATACGAGACTGATATTATAATAAATTCCGATTTAAAAAAAAAACCTTTCTCTTATATTTGTTTATTATATATTCACAAATGTGACAGTTGCACCAAACCTTTCAACCACAAATCACTTACTTTCATCTAAATCTAGAAACGTACGTCAGGGCTGCGAACATTAACAACGTACTCGTACGGCAAGTGTACACTAATGATGTCCATTTTGAATCGGTGGCAATCGGTAAGTTCTCCTCGTTATCAGTTTTACACAAGCATTGTAAAGAGTGAAAAAAAGAACATCAAGTTGGTGTTAATATTTATTTACGCAAAGACATGTTTTTACTTTTTCTATGCACTTTCTGCTACATAACCTCACCATAAACCGCCATTTGCTTAACTGCGCTGCCCAAGTATATGTACATTATTAATCATGTGGCAAATATCCAGTTTTTAAAGTAAAGCCACAAAAATAAGCTACGTAATATACCAAAAGTACCACATCTTACTTGATGACTTACAAATGATTGTCTTTTATATGCGGCAAGCAGGAGTTGCTAAGCAACATACTAGTGACAATAAAAGGAATGTACTAAGCAGATAACAGCAGTCAAATCCACCTGTATAACAATAAAAATGAGAGATTTGGTTGCATACTATGACTAGGATTAGGGTTACTACCTGCAAGACAATCTTTTTTTTGAACGAAATATCTATTTTTTCCTAAATTATATTATTGCTGTCTCATTTTAACTCATACGTAATACGGATAAAAGGTTTTGGTTTCCCAAAACGGTGGAAACCCTAGCTAGGGTAGTTCGTTCACGACGCATTTCGTTCTCAGCGGATTTTTTAAAATTTGTTTTGGTATTGCTGCACTGGCTATTTTGTGCTTATGCAGTTTACACAATTCGTCCTTGGCAAACGCTGTTACAATCGTTAAAGATTAAAGGGAAAACGGTTTTCGAAGCTACTCAAAACATATTCTGTTAAGTGTACATGCGGGTTTTGTTATCTCTTTAGCGTTGGCAGTTTTGACGTACGTATGTAACTTAGGCATTGGTGGGGTACCAACCACAGCATATATTTAGTAAATATAGTAGATTACTGCAACAATTTTAGTGACATCTAGCAGTTTGCAAGAAATATTACATTTGTTTTAAGCTGCTTAAAATCTCCGCTAGGTGGCTTGATTCTAATAATTTTTTGCAACTTTTACTATCCAAAATAGCAATTTTTCTTGAAATGCGTTCGAATTAAGCGTTTTCTTTATCTAATTTTAATCCTAGTGCTGTTTATTTACATTTTTCTTTAGAAAAACAGATGCAATATTAGCATTCTAAAAAATACAACTTTCGGAAATCAAAAACTTATCAATATAGGGATGCAGCATTCAGTTTGCGCGAGGTTGTCTTAGGGGGAAGTCGTTTTAGCAAACTCCCTGAAAATGGCGGAGGCTACAGGTACATCGAGTGCCAATCCAAATGTCGAGATTGTAAGAGGCCAGATGTTCGAGGTTGGTCCCCGTTACACGAATTTATCCTACATAGGCGAGGGGGCTTACGGCATGGTCGTGTAAGTCGCTTTCATTATTTACTAATTTGTGTTGTCTTCCACTTGTTACACGCCCCTTGTTCTAATGGTTATTATTGTGTCTGTTTCTTATACAAATAGCAAATTTTGTCGTCCAAATAATACAATGTAATTGATTTATTACAGTTGGTGTAGTTATTAAATACTCTTAACACTAAATTGTACTCAATTGAGGTTATGTTAATCGTTGAAATCGGTTGTAATCGATCACACTCGAGCATTCTCTTGTTTTTTTTTAGTGATTAAATATACATTTTATCGTTTAATAATCTTCAATTGAATTAAATAAACAAAAGACAGCAAGAATTAATTTGCGCTCATTTGTTTATCGTAAAATGTAATCATATCATATATTTAATTATAATGCCGGTATAACGTTTTTCACATATATTTTAGTGAAATTCAATAATCGCCTACATTATTTAGCATTGATAATATTTACCGTTAAAACAATTAATTTGAGGGGGGGGGGTCGTAGATTTTTCGAGAAAATTTTAATTTCTAGGTTACTGCGAAGTAGAGTTTATTTTCATTTAGCACTAGTATTTTTTTTTTCATAATTAATAGCATAATACTTTTATACTAGTGCTTTAGAAAACGTTGGGGGGGGGGGGATATAAGTAAAGGTCGAGTAAAGGACTGTAAATAAGTTTTTCTATTTAGCACCAGTATAGTTTTTTATATCGCTAAAACTGTTTTTTTTACATTAAGAGGGGGGTTTAGAATATAGTTTAGTACGGAAGGTCTCGTACACATTTTTATACATTTTGAAATTTGAATATTTTCCTGTTTTCTAAATAGCACCCCATATGTTTTCACGTTTTTGGATTTAGCAATTTTTCTCTTTCTGACAATATTTTTTTCAGAGAATTACCTAAAAAAAAGTGAGTTAAGCAACCAACATCTCAATTTTTCAGTTGCCACAGCAGCCAAATAACGAAACATTTAAAAAATTGAACATTGACAAAGTTGCGCTAAAATTTAACAAAAAATCTTTATTGAGGCTATATTTTCAAAGACATTATGCATTACGTTTCAGTCACGCTGTATAATTGTTTAACATTTCTGTTTAATTCTATTATATTAAACAACTTATCGTACTTTTTTATTGGGTACATGGTGAAATGCTACTGTTTATGCTCCCTGGAATATTTTTAGTGATAATTTTAGAGCCGAAAGCGCAGCAAAGTGCACACGCGCATAGTTGGGAACCAATAACATAACATTTTTTTGATTCAAAACAATTTTTCGCTTTAAAACTTCAGTTGTTTATATATTTTTTGGACCTAACAATTTTAATTGTAATTTAATTATTTAAGCAGTACAAAATGAAGTTAGATATTTTTAAATATGTACGAAACATGTGAAGACGGCAGCAGCAAAAAGGTACCTCTAAATAATTAAAACGAATTTATATATGGACGGTGGGTTATACCTAATATGTATGTATTTTAATTACAAACTACTTGTAGTATGTTGAATAATTTAACCAATAGCCCTTTTGGGCACCTCTTTGCATAATTGTTCAAAGAAACTTTGCAAATTTAGTGAATATTGCCATAGAAGTGTAAAAGTTTTAGCACAAAAGTAATTTGGAAGCAAAACTTTAATTTCCATGTGGTTGCATACAGTGCGATGTTTTGTGCCAGTAATTTTAAAACTTTCTCGTGGTACTGAAATTTTCATAAATGGTTGTTGAAATTATTCTTCTGATGAAAATGCGGGAGAAAAGAAAAATAAGTTACAAGTACAGTTTACATTATTTCAAGTATTGTGTACTAGGAAATTGTGGTAGGTATTAGAGGTAGGAATTTAAAAAAGCTAGTGGAGCCCGTGTTTTTTTTTGTTAAAATATGACACGTCGGCGCGTCTCGCACCGCATGGTCTGACTTACATCTCTCCGCGAAAGCGGTTTCGTGACTGATCGTCAAGCCGTATATAATAGACGCGTAAATATGTGGCTTCTAGTAGCAAAGTCCCGGGAAAAATTAAATTAAAATTTTAAATATGGTAAAAAACTTAAAACTAAAACTATAAAATAACTGCGACCAGTGCTGTAATTAGGTTGGCGCGAGAGGAGCTTCCAGCGCCCCAGACGTAACGATTTAAAAGGCGCAATTTTATTCCATAATTTCTTGTGGAGCCTGACTTCTTTGTGCTCCTCGCCACGAAGTGTTGAGACAGGTGGAAGAGATCCGGGTTTAATATACAGACTATTAAATTAAAATTTGAATGAATGGCAAAAATACTAAAAAGCTAAATTAACTGCGGCCAGTGCGGTAATAAGGGTGGGGCGAGAGGAGCTTCCGCCTCAGGCGTAACGATTTAAAGGGCGCAATTTTATTGTATAATTTTTTTGTTAACCCGACTTGAGACAGGTGGAAGAGATCCGAGTTTAATATACAGACTATTAAATTAAAATTTAAAATATTTCATAATGGTAAAAAACCAAAAGTAACTGTAACCAGTGTCGGAATTAGGGTGGGGCGAGAGGAACCGACTTCTTTGTCGTTTGATAATTGCCGACAATTAAAAAAATGTTGCAGTGCGGTACGTTTGAATTGAAAATGGGAAATGCTGCGCGTTCGTACCGTTGGATAGTCGCACGTCTCGGGTTTTTCTTTCTGCAAATTTTCTTCCGGGCTCCGAGCCTCTTTTCAGTTCTTTTCGCGGATTTTATTTCCGGGAGCAACTCTTATTCAGAACAACTCAGCGGAGGAAACATTTATAGCGGCAAGCGCCGGGTATGAAGTTACCAAGAAAAACATCGTGGGGGCGCAGCCCACGGGTTCTGATAGTTATGTTCAATAAACTAGACGTAAATGAACTGTAGTTGGCGATAAAAAGAATTGTTGGTAAAATTCAATTGAAAAGAACAGAAAAAGAAATAGAAAAGCAATGAAAAGAAAACTTCCGTTCCTATTCTAGGAATTTCTAAAAATAGTTGCTGCAAACGAATTTATATCAGCGTTCTTTCCAAACGAGTTTGTGCAGTTTTTCATCGATTCTGAACTTAAAAGTGCCCTCGAAGGAAGTCTTTAGTTTAAGAACAAAGTTACGCTTATAAAAGTTTTTGCATAAATACATAATATTAGGTTATCTTTAACAGAAGATAATGCAGGGTGTTGTACAACGATTAAATACGTTCCTATATTATGTTTGCACATGCGACACCTTCTATTGCTTTTGTAGGACTTTCTGGATATTGAGCGGTATTTACGTAAAGCTGTCTCATGACACAACGACATTAATCATTCAAGCATACCGTTCCCTGACTTGACAATGGTTTCGGGGAACAAGAGATGTTTCAACAAGTTCATCCACCGAATGTTGTACATCAAGCAAGCAGTGCTAATTTAGAGCCTTAGCGTAAGTCGAAGATTTTGTATATACCCACAATTCCAGCGTACCGTTCAAAACCCCCATGCCTATAACAATATAAGTGTACAAAGTCAAATTGTTTTTCATGAATGAAGACAAAAATATAGCTTGGGGGTAGAAATTAAATATGCCGAAATATGGGGAGGGGCGGTTTTTTCTGTATTATTTATATAAATTAAATATTAAAATTTCTATTCCTTTTCAAATGAAAACAAATGAGTAGAAGACATTCCAGAAAAATTACGTTAAAACCAATTGTAGCTTTATTAGTTTACAAAATTTCAGCGTGTGGTCAATTTTTCAAAAATATGTTTTTGAAGATTTTTCTTTTAGACAGTTGCCATGGGTTTGCAAATACTTGCATTTAATAACAAATTAATGCTAATTTCGCATAACACCTCTAAATGTTTCTGGTGGATTATTTAAAAAACAAAATTATTTTTTAAATTATAACATCAAACAGTACAATGTAATCAACAAGAAGGTCGAGCTGCAGAAGGTTGTATTTCGCGTAGAGACCGGGTAGGGGGCTTACATGTCTTTGTGGTTTCTGTCGACCTGCTGTAGGGCTCTATGAGGATCATTTTGTTCTGGATTGGTAAGCACCGAAAGCATTCGCTCGATGCAAAAGCAGGAATTTTAAAAGAGCTTGGGGGGGGGGGGTTGCTTGGGACCGGAAACAGGTTCTAACCGCGGCGTGGTTGACTTTTGGAGGAGCCTGTGGGGATGGTTTTTGTTGAATCGGTTCTTATCCAGGGTGTAGCTCTTGTAGGAGCTGCGTGGTTGGTTTTTGCTTTGGACCGTTCTGATCGATCGCAGTGTTGACAGAGTTACAAATAAGCGAAGCATTTCGCCTGGACTTTCGCATACTTTTCCCCCATTCTTAGTACCGAGAGCATAGCTGCATAACAGTAACACTATAAGAGTATAAGAACGTACTACATGATACTAAGACCTTCGGTGAGTGAATATTTTATTAATAAGCTGCATCGCTCTTTCAAAGTAAATCTGTTTTAACCAACCTACATGCGGTTGTTTATCGTGGAAAAGTTTATTATTATAATTAATATACAAATCCAAATATCTTCCCCATGTAATCGAAAGCAAAGTAAACTCCGTTAGTGCAACAATTTTGTACCCTCAAGAAATATTTGCTTTGTATATGTTTTAAGAGGCAATGGAAATTTTGTGCAAACAACCCTTAGGATATCATTAAGGTACACAATAGTTTTTGAGCACACAGGTTAATACATAAAAAGTCCATTATTTTATCAGCCTAGTAAAATGACGTCGAGTCAATTTTCTCTCTCGCACTTCATTCTACTCAATGTCGTCGTCACTTTATTAAAAAGAGTTTTCGTGTCAGATGCCTTTTAAATTAAAAACATTAACCTCGAAAACGAGCCTTCCGGCGGTGTTTTCATCAATTTGCGTAAAGTTGGGCACTGAATTTTATCTCGTGCCAGCCTGAATATCGTCCTTTCATGTTGGTTGGCATTAATTAGGACGGTTTAAGGGCTTATTTTTTGCCGAGACGTCGAGCAAAAAAAAAATAAACAATATATTTTTTTAAGTAATTTCTGAACGTAAAATTGTCTTAATAAAAATGCTAGGGAAAAAAAGTATCTGCAATATTGTTTTGATCTACTAAGGGTTATTTATTGCTCTAGGGGTTAAGTGTTGTTTTTGATATGGAAACGACAATTAAGGAAAATTAAATTTCATCCGTATTGTCCGTTAATTTTCATTTCCCTGATGAATATTATCCATTTACTGGATGGAATTTTTTATATCATATTAATTGCTTCCGCGCCCTTTTTGTCCCTGTGCACTACGTTGAGGTTGCTAAATAATGTTGCATGTTCAGGGTAGGATTATATCCTGAATAAGATATTAAAATGAGGACGATGTCGGGTATTAGGAAAATTCGTATCATAATAGAAATGTCAAAAAAAACGTAATAAGAAAAGAGGGACGCCAAGACAGGGATTAGGTTGTAAAATAGAAATGAGAAATTCTACTAAATTGCTATTTTAAAGTATTGTAATTTCTGATAATTATTGCATAGTTTTAGATAGTTCGCTAAGTGCCTGATAATAATTAATTTTCTGAAAATACACCACAACATTCGTGACAACTTTGAAATTTCAGCAGCAGCAATTGAAACTTCGAAGAAATGGCATTGTGTGCCCTATATTCTCACTAATTACTAATTAAGAGGGGGATTTTGAAAACATCGGTTTCAATCAGTTGCAGTGTTCTAAGCCTTTACATCTGGCGTTGTTTAGAAGGTAGTAAACAAGAAGTGTCGGAGATAATTAAGGGAAGCTTGTTGAAACTTGATATCTGTAGGGCAAAATTAATTGAATTAATTCTTTTGTTTTTTTCTCGTAAATTGTGGGTTATACGGTAGAGAATTACGACAAACTAGCTGAATTCGTGACTTTCACCACATCCTGTTTTGATAACGTCGAGATGTAAGAAACCCCTACTTGACTGCTGCATAAACATGAGCTTAAAATATTTTGAATTGATTGTGTGGTAGGCACATGGTGAAACATTATTAATAAATATTTAACTATTAAAAAATTAATAGTTTATTAATAAAATAAAACTCGTGGTAATTGTTTCACAAATTGTGAAACAATTACCAAGAGTTTTATTTTATTAATAATCTATTAATTTTTTAATAGTTAAATATTTATGAGCTTAAAATAATAAAAATCCACGAGATGTAAGAGTACGTCGTCCTTTATGGTGAGACAGTTCGGGATTTAACATAGATGGGCTCACGCTGTTTTGATAACGTCCAGGCACGCATCCTACGCGACTTTAAGATAAACATTCGCTCAAAATTATGAATATGCTGTCTCGAGATGTTATAGTATGTCGTTATTTTATGGTGAGACAGTTACGGCCTCACGCTGTTTTCATAACGTCAAGGCACGTTTCCTACGTAATGTCTACATAAACATTTTCTCAAAATAATGAATAGGCTGTCTCGAGATGTAAGAGTATGTCGTCATTTTATGGTGAGACAGTTTGGGATTTAATATAGATGGGCTCACGCTGTTTTGATAACGTCCAGGCACGCTTCCTACATGACTTTTACATAAACATTCGCTCCAAATAATGAATATGCTGTCCCGAGATGTTACAGTATGTCGTTATTTTATGGTGAGACAGTTACGGATGTAATATAGATATTTAAATGGCCTCACGCTGTTTTCATAACGTCGAGGCACGTTTGCTACGTAATTTCTACATAAATATTCTCTCAAAATAATGAATAGGCTGTCTCGAGATGTAAGAATATGTCGTCGTTCTATGGTGAGACAGTTAGGGATTTAATATAGATAGATAGATAAATAGATAATCTGATTATCAAAGTTGGTAAAAATCGGAAGAATGAATTTGAACAAACATACAAGCTCTGAAATGTCAATGAGTCGCTGTTGTGATTGGTCCCATCCTTTTTGCTTGTCACCTCACATATAAGTAACATTTTATTCTTTTACCTTTTTTTACTTTGACGTGTGTCATCCATTTTCAGTATAAATACATTCAACTAAACTGTACCTGTAGTATTGATATGTTGTCACATTGTTTTGTATACAGGGTGCCTTAATAGTGTGGAACTCTTCCATAGCTCTGGTAATATTAAAGATGGAGGAAAATTTGAAATATAAAAGTTGTTGGTAATTAACTACTGCGTAACCTAAATTTATTGTCAATTATACTGGGTGTTTAGTTACGCACGTACAGCACCCTATTTTGTTTAAAAAGAACACCCTGTATATTATTGCAAGTTTGAATAATAATTATTAAAAACCTTAAGTGCGTGGAGTAGGAGCGCACATGCTCGACGAATGACGACGGTAACGGTAAAAATTGGCGTCATAAATTTGAAATTTAAAAAATAAATCAAACATTTTTTTCTTAAGATTTGTTTAAAATTTCTGTACATTATGTGTAACATTATAACCTTATTGGAATTTTTACAAATTTTTTTTATTATTCTCTGATAAATTCAGAATTTGATATTTCCAGGTTTCCTTAACCTCCTGTAAAGATAACGTCTTGCCAGACGTAAAGAGATGCTACGTGGTAAAGAGGGAGAGCGGGATACCTCCCTTATATGTAATATAGTTTGATCGTGCTATCCCAGCGATGTAATCCATACCTGCTTGTTTTTCATATCAATGCTAATGCTATTTTTAAATTCTGAGCGTTGGATGTGTCTGAAAACAATCCATTTACAAATAAAACTATATGAAGCCGGATTGACTTTCTGTTTTATTAAATAAGAAGAAATTGGCCATAAAATATAAATCCAGGTGCTTTGGCTACGCTATATGCCACTCTTTTTACAAATATTTAAAAATTCTAAGTTATTACAAAATCACTTTGAATTATTGGCGTACAAACGTTATGTGCTCTTCCGGGTTCTAAAATAGCCGCATGACCTTGAAAAAAGTAACTTGGATATTTCCACATTTTCAATACAATAACTTCGCACTGATACATCGTCATCTATTCCTGGACTTGCACATGCACAATCCAGGTCACTTCTAATACCCTTCGCAATTAGCACGTAATGATCTTTTCATGGCCCCAAAATAGTCTAAAACCTTAAAAATGGATGTTTTTCTAAAAATCGTCGTACCCTCACTAATACCTATTTAGCGTTAGCGCTCCCTTCCTTTTACGAGAAAATCAGCATCAGCATCACCTTATAATGCGTACATCCGGGGAAGTGAAAACCTCATTTATTTCGTAGAATTGCAATTATTTTAACGGGAATTCACGAAGCAGCTCTGAATATCCACTTTTTTAATTATTACATTGTAGAATATAAATATTCATAATGAAACAACGGGAAGCAGTTAATTATTTTTTGTAGAAAACCACGAATTTTTCAAGATATTTTTCCTAATTAGAGCTTGTCGGCTATTTAATATAAGACCTACTTAGTTTACATTCTTTCGGGTATAATACTTTGGCATAGAAAAGCTTAACAAATACCCAACTACCGTTTCTTCGAAAGTTTTTCCACCAAAGCATGTCTTTTCTGAGTTGAAAGTTAAGAAAATCGGGAAGAAATTAAATTTTTACTATTTCTATGGAGTTATCTTTTGGGAAAATATTACCAACGTAATGTTACGTGTTAAAGTAGGAAAACTGTCTGTAACATATTCCACTTACCATAAATATTACAATACGTAGAATGTTAAGATGTGGAAATCATAACAGCAGATAATTAAGGATGGACGTATCTACCAGGATACAGAATACAATGTATATACAGTGAGTTTTTCTTTTTTGTATACATATCAGCTATGTATACTTTTTTAAAAAACATGTCAATGCATTGTTTTACTAGGTAACCAACTGTACAAAAAATAATAGAGAGAGAAAGGTTATTCCTCACAGTGTGAGGTTATGTTCAATGACTATGTCTATGAATAAACGCAAAATTATTTGAATATAAATTTTTTTTTAATAAAACTATTATTTTAAAAACATAAAATATCAACAATACATAAATTTTATGCTAAATTCAAAAAATCAAAACTAATTGCTATTAATCTGACATTAAACAATTTGATTACTGTTTCCACAGCAGACTATAAAAATGAGCGAAACACTTCGCCTGGACTTTCCTATACTTATAAATTAACATTGTTTTATATTTTCCAACACTTTTGATGTACACCTGTCTAGGCCCGGCTAATAAAAGTAAACAGCGTTTATAAAAATTTCAAGTGTGAAGAGCGTAACTTAAACCTACTATTACCATGCTGGCTCCGCCTGCAACTGAGTACATGTAAAACAACCGAACTGAAATGAACCGGAGGCACGAACGAGTAAGGAAGCGTGTTGATGTTTGAAAATGTATTAATAACTCGAGAAGTATTATTTTTAGCAAGAAATTACTCTTATTAATTTGTATTTAGAATTTCAAAACCTTTCTGATTTTAAAGCCAAAATGTCACGTTGCCATTAAAAAAAAGTTATTTTTTACCGTGGCCGCCATTATTAAAATTGGAAACTCAAGTTTTTTTCTTAAATACAATCGAGAAGAATTTGCCCTACAACTTTGCTCTTGGGTTTGCGAGTCTATCTATTAAAATAAAAAAGTTAACCTACACTGAACATTAAACGACCAGTACAAGAATACAACTGCTGGAGAAAGTATGTGAAATTCTTCTAAGGACAAAAAGATTATTAAGGGGCAAAAAATTCGATTTTTTGATTTTTTGTAAAAAGATTCTCGTATAGCAAACAAAATTTTTTAATTTTGTAGCGAAAATTTTGGGGGAGAGGGGGAACAGTAGCCCCCCTAAATATTAAAGTATCAAAAAAATATTATGATGTTCGGATTTTGCTATTAATGGTGAGCTCTTTCACATTAACAGAAATATTTTATTGCTCCCCGTTAAATAAATAAAAGGGTACCAATTTTCAATTTTCTTAAAAATTCATAGAGGGCGTCACAGTGAAATTATAACAATGAGCAAAAAACAAAATTGTAGCAGATGCCTATCTCTATCAGCTTAAAATGATGAGCTATTTTGCTTTAACAGAAATATTTTATTGCCCCCCGTTAAATAAATAAAAGGGTACCAATTTTCAATTTTCAAAAAATCACAGAGGGCGTCACAGTGAAATTATAGCAATGCGCAAAAAAATAAATTGTAGAAGATTCTCAGCTCTATCAGCTTAAAAGGTTTAAACAAAAACGTGTGGGCAGTTTTTGAGATTTTTTTTTTTTAATTTTAAAAATTTTGGAGTGGTGCCATTGAGATCGTTTTTCGATTTTCAAAATTAATGATATTTCATGGTATAGTACCCTTAAGGGGCTACCAAACAAGATGTAGTTGATCCCAATCAATCAACTGGTTTTTGAGTAAATGGGCGTTAAATTCGAAATTTTCAAAAATTCGTAGCGGCCGCCATGTTGAAGCTAGAGAGTTCGGTAAAAAAACGTTTGATTTGTTCTAAGGCCTTCTACAATTTCCACTATTCCAATTTCCAAAATTCAGTTTCTGAAAAAAATGCTACCAAAAAACATGTCTAACTTCCGCTTCCGGTTTCGGATTCTTTTTAAAAGCTTATTTTGTCGATGAATTTTTGATATACTTCCTCATTCCAAAGCACATCGAAATCGGTCCAGCCGTTCCGGAGATATGAGCGTTACCCACACACCCACAGACAGACATTTTTTAAAAACCACTTTTTTTGGATCCTGGAAGCCCAAAACATGTATTTCCGTCAAAATCTTGATTTTGAAAATTTGCATGAAATCAATACTTCCCTATACTGAAAGTATAGGAAAGTAAAAATTGAAGCTTTGAAATGTAGTGTAGAGTTGGTTGCCTACAGATTGCAGTAAAACGATGCATTGCCATGTTTTTTATAAAAGTATACATAGCTGGTATGTATACAAACAAGAAAAACTCACTGTATGTAGTCTATATATACAAGGTGCCCCAATAATATGAAATTATTCCGTAGCTCGGTTAATATTAAAAGTAGAGAAAGACTTCAAGTTCAAAAGTTGTTGGTAATTAACTCCTACATAACCTAAAATTATTATCAATTGTACTAGGTGTTTAGTTATGCCCATACTGCGCCTTACTTTGTTATTTTAAATAAAACATCCTGTATATTATTACATTTTTAGGTTCTGCATTTAATTCCTAGTATAAAAGTATTAAGGTACAATGATCTTAATATCTACGGTTAGTCATTTCCATTTTTGCAAACATTTTGATAAAGAAAATTATTTTACATACTAAAAACGTTTACATTTCGCCATTTTGCACCGACCTTTAACACATTATAAAAATATTGGCGAAATATTTAAAACGGCAGATTATTACAGAGGGTGTATATAATTGAATGTCAATTTTGCAAAACATATTTCAACAACTTTGTTTTATATTTTAAAAATTAATAATTCTATAATTGTTATTAATTTCTTTTATAAATCGCAATTTAAAAATAGTCTGCTATGAAGTATATAATGTTAATAATAAAATGTCCGAAACAGCGAAGCGTGAACTTTTTTGATATCTCAAATATTTTTTTTTAGTAATATTAGTCAACAAATGACAAAATAACTCTAAAACCGTTGCGTTTAATCTCCTTGCACTTTACTACGTTTATACCACCTCCTTTTTGCAGGTGTCAACAGTTTATCATTAAACAATTAAATACAGAGCGATCAAATAAAAACTTAATAGTAGTCGCCTATGAAACAAGCGCGGCAAGTCGATGATTAGCTTGCAAATCGTGGAGCTACTATCGTAGTTGTGCGGTTTATTTTTTTACCGCAATTGCATTGTAATTTAATTTTAATATTTATAATTTTTATTTTACAAAGGTCCACGGTAAATGTCAGTTGGCAACTGTGGCAATTACGGTAAAATAATAAATCGCGCAACTATGATAGTAGCTTCACGATTTGCAAACCAATCATCGACATGCCGCCCTTGTTTCATAGGCGACTGCGATTACATTTGTATTTGATTTTTTTCATCCTTGCAGGGGTTCGTTTGTTTTCAATATTCTACCCTAACCAATAAATCGTTAACAAAATAACCGGCCATTTAAATTACAGTTTCGACTACAAATTAGGCAAATGCACCTTTATTCAATAAAATGATAAAAATAATATTACGAAATGTAAAGAGCAAAATATAATGAAGTAATTTGCTTTTCACAAAAAAAAATATATCTACACTTTTTTAGATTGAAATTGCTTTAGAAAGGACAAAATTCAATTTAAAAATTTTCAAAAGGAACATTTATAGCAGTTTCATTTAATCGGGCCGTGGATTTACTGCGGAAATTAGTTTGTATTGGTTGTTTTCGTATCGGCTTTCGCTCATGTAATATATCAAGAAGTCGCATCCAATGAAATGACGACGCCGAACACATCTAGAAGTATTGGAAAACGTCGAATTATTTTTTAGCTAGCAGCAAATATAAAGTTACAAATGCGTGAGAACGCTTAAATTAGCCGAACATTGATTTTAAGCTATTCACTTCAGCGCAGTATTGGGGAATTTTCCGGGTTGTTGACGTGAAAGTCTAGAATAGTTAATGTGGCAGAGGATAATAACTTCCTGAGACACGACCCTTTGTTCCCAACGTAATTGTACCTGAAGGAGATTCCTAATAATAAATCACCCTTGCCGCCATTGTCATGAATATCGTTATTGTTTTCCGTGGTCTTAAATATATTCCTAATAGATGAGACGGGAGAACCCACAATTTAATCACATCTCCCTTTAGTGAATCCCTGTCCACGCGGAGTGATAATCCCACCTTTAACAATGCACCTTTAATTAGCTTCATTGTGGTTCTCGACTGTGCAAACGCAGGAATTAATTACATTTACCTGATAGTAAATGGCAACCTGTAGTTTCAGACCTCTGAGTTGAGCATGTATTATATCAAAGGATTTTCGTTTTGATAACGCAATTGAGCGTTAATCTGTATGACGTATTTAGTAATTCCCTTTTAGCGTACATTAGACCAGAAAGCTAACTCTGTTACCATCTACAACACCGTCAGGCAATATTATGCATAGATAATTATGTGAGTTAAAGGGTAAGCAGTGTCAGAAAACAATAATTATACACGCAACTAAATTTATCTATGCCTGGACCTTCTCATATTTACTTACCGTATTTGCTAAAGTATATGTGTATAACGTTGTACCGTACAACAGTGGTTAAAGTGTAGTAATGGGATATTTCGAATGAAAATAATAGAACCATTCGATTATCGAAATATCTCGAGAGGTTACAAAATCATTCGAATGATTTTATTATTATAAAATGTCGGTGTTGTCCATTCACGAAAGCGGACGTTCAAGCGATGCCCCGTACAGTAGCCAACTGCAAATGTCCAATGCAAATACATGATACGATGACACCACCAGTCGTGGTATTATGATGCGAATACACTAATTGAGAGAGAATTTCCGGAATTAGATTAGAAATTCTCTTAGATAGTATCATTGTGTTCCACTAGGGCTATTGTAGCACAATTTACATCCCTATTTGTCAACTTGTTTTTGAGTAATAAAGCGTTAAAGTAAAGAAAAAAATCGCAGCGGCCGCCATTTTGAAGCTAAAATGTTCGTAAAAAAAGTTTTCGATTTGTTTTACTCCATTTTATCAATACAATATTTGTTTTTTCTTATTCCGCTTTCGAAAAAAAATTATAATACATTTCCGTTTCCGGTAAAAACAAAACATTTTAATTCGATGGATTTTTTGTTTTCCTGGAGGACCAAATAATAATAGTAATATTTATTGAACATAATGTTCACATATTTTGTACATACCCATACTTGAAACTGAGGGAAAGTAAAAATATATATTTCAAAAACAAGAATTGACAGTGATGTCGTTGTTAAAAATATCACAGGTGAATAGTGGATGGAAGAAAACTAATTTATTGTCAAGTAATGCAGTATATTTTTCTGATAAACTGTATCACAGTGTATGAAACTAGTTGTGAAAGTTTTGAAAATAATCCGATATTTATTACAAATAAATGTCAACACAGGCATCCTGATATAAAAGTTTTTTTGTGTGGCGATTTTGGTTGTTTTTATTGTTTCTACCTACAGTTTTTCCGTTTGATTTGGAAATATAAAAAGTTTTCCCACCTTTGCTCGAATTTAACGATTAAAGAAACAAGGAGTGATTCAATTTAAGGAAATAAATCGGAGTTTAATTTTGAGTTTGATTTTGCTTTAAAAATATATCCTTACTTAAAAGTTATTGCCTGTAATTGATTTCACGCCCGTTTCAACGTTATAATTTAAATAAAAAAAATTAATTAAAAAGTTTTTGAATTTCGTAAATTGCCAATTACTAGAGAATTTCGCTTTTATATTTATTATTCACCTTCAGTATAGGAAAGTATTGATTTCATGAAAATATGCGAAATCGAGATTTTAACGGCAATACACGTTTTGGGGCTTAAGGAACCCAAAAAAATGGTTTTTAAAAATATCTTGTCTGTAGGTGGGTGTGTGAAGCCTTGAAAAGCGAAAGTACTGGACCGATTTTGATTCTCTAGCTTCAAAACGGCGACCGCTACAACTTTTTGAAAATCTCGACTTTAACGCCCATTTATTCAAAAAGCAGTTGTTTAATCTACAACTTGTTTGAGAGCCCTTTGTTCAAAAAAATATTTTTCAAAAACTGCCCACTCGGATTTCTTTTAAACTTTCTGAGACGATAGAGCTTGCAGTGAACTACAAATTTGTTTTTTACTAATCTTTCAAATTTGACTCTGACGCCTTCCAGGAATTTTTGAAAAATTTGAAATTGATTAATTATTTATTTAAAAATGCAAACGCCGATCGTTATAAACGTTTGTCAGTTTGATAGACTATTTAAAGGACTTTATTAGGATCACCAAAAATTTTCAACAATTAAAAAAATTAAGAAAAAAAACGATACTTGTTCAACAAGGCGGTTTTCGGCAGCTACGTGACTTTAACTACGCCTATTAATTAGCTCTAGTTAAAAAATATATTTTTCATTCTTTGCATATTTTTGATAACTGCCCAAATAAATCTATTATAGCAATTTTTGTCCGACATCCGAAGCGGAATTTGTAATTAGCTGAAGGGCGCGGCGCTTACCTTGCTTTCGTGCAGTTAGTCGCTGCTGCTATGCGTACAGATTTGATACGGAAACCAATTGCACAGGCTATCGCAAGTTCAAATTCTCGCTGCTTGTTTTCTTAGAAATCTAATGGTCGGTGAAATGTACAACGTTATAATTATAAAAAATTACACTGTTGCAAATACGGCAAGTATTAATATCTAATATGGGACAGTCCACTCGGAAGTTAACACTTCAGCTTATTAGGTTATGTAATAACAGTAAGGGTTGTTGAAATATTACCATATTTTATTTGTAATGTTTGCGATAAAGATATTTTCCAAGCACATAGTAATTTAATTTAGTATTTCAATAATAAACATGTGAAAAATGCACAAATAAGCTTAAAATGTCTTCAAACTAACTAGTTGTTCATAACAACGAGGATAATTGGCTTATCCAATATCCACCCTCGAAGTTCTTAGAAACTGAGATCTTGTTAATTAGGAGTAAATTAGTTCACTGTTACACGTTTATCCTGTTAGAATATGTATATGATAACGTGGGCAACCCCATAAAAGTATAATTAATCTTCCATAATGAATTTTTCATTAAATTAGTCTGATTTTAATTACTTCACTAATTTATAATTAGATTACTCGCCCACGTTTTGAGTTTCTAAAATTTTTGGTTAAATTAAATGTTCATTCAGTTGCATTTTATGTATTTTGTTAACATCTGAAGTATGTAAATGTTATTTCAACACTATATTGCCGGTCGTGAATATATCCTACTTTGCGGATTTGTGGTCAAGATTGCCTATTTTCGAGCTTTTCAAGAAAACGTCTTGAATGTCAAACTCTTTCAAAGAACCTAAAGCTTACTTACGTAAAGAGTGTACTCCGTGAAGAGGATTTAGAAAAATAGAAAAATGAATGGCTTGAGGAAATTCAGGAAAATGATATTACTTTAAGCGGATTTTCATAATTACACGAGTACTTTTTTCATCCTTATATTATTTTTGTTCACGATGAATTAAAGTTATAATGTAATCTTTTTTATGTCTTAATGGTCTGACAAGTCTTGTTTTTCCATACTGATACAGAAAAGGGGAATGTTATTATCTAAAATTATATATTTTCGATAATATACAAACTGTCATAATTAAGAATTTGAGAAAATTTTAAAAATCTGGTTACACTCCTTTGTTTTATTGGTGCACTGCGATAAGCTACAGTGCAATTTTATCTCGGTGCTGTAGTTTATCCATGACGCCTTCTGTAAATGTTTATAATTTGAAACCAAATGCTTTTTTCCGAATCTTTCAGCTACGATTTTTTCTTTCCTCCTACTTTCAGTATATTGATTACATAATTTTTGATTTGGGATTTTGACGGAAATGCATGTTTTCAACCTCCAGGAACCCAAAAAAGTGCAACTCAATCCTTCCTCCTTCGCGAGTGTTTTGCCAATAAATGGTTCTATATTTGTTTGTCCAATTATTGCATTTACTTGTACGTATAGTGAAAAATGTCTGATATTTTCAGTAATATTTTATGACGTTGTAACACATTTTTGTAAGTGCACGCGCACGTGTTTTGGGGTTTTTAGTCACCAAGTTCCACAGATCCGTTTAATGTGCGTCCGCAGCGGAGTTAGGAGTGATACTGAAAGCCCTCTCTCTCCTAGCGCTTTGGTATCGAACTCAATTTTCAAATTTGCATCGAAAACTGCACTGGACCGATACATAATAGTACATATGAATATGCACCTTATATAATGGATTCTTGTAAAGCTGTAAACAGAACAGTAAAGTTTACAAATTAAAAATTATTATTTCGAAGATAAATTCTTTATAATTGCTTGTAATATGTTCAGGACATGTTTCATAATGAAAAACTATATAATAATCAACCAAATTTTATAAAAGTAGAGAAGTATGTAGTACACATTTTTGCAAGGTTGCATTTGTGTATTGCAATGGTCAGTAATTAAGTAGGTAGTAATTCTAAAAATAGAAATATGTTTAGATAACGCACTCCAATTCCTTATGCAAGTCAGTTATTTTTTATTCAATTATTACAATCAAAACATTTCACCGCTGACTATAAATATTCAACCATTAGGGTTTGGAGGAAAATTTTCTTTCAGCATAGATATTGTAAGCGATGCTTTGCCAGTATACCGGTATTTGTAGATTACGTGCAAGTCTCCTTCAAATGTGGTCCTGCACATAAATAATCATTAGTAGGTTTCCTGTCTGATAGCCGCAAAGGGCTCCTTTCTAGTACTATAGGTCGATTGATTACAAAGCTCTGGTTTTGTGAAGGTGGGGCTCGTCGTTGCGAAATGGTGAGACAGGTCGAAGGAATCCGGATTTACTGCATAGACAAATAAGAAGTTAAGAAAATGGAGGCCGATAACTGTAATCTAGCTGCATTGCTCATCCGGGGCACTAGAACAAGATTCTAAATTTATTTTTAAACACATTATAGAGGGGGGTAGGGTGTTTTTCACATATCTGCTGTTTTTTTTTTCTGCGAAAATCTAAATATTGGGTTTTTCGCCCTTAATAATTTTCTACTCCAACTGCGCTTGTATTCTTACAGGCGTTATGAGTTTAGGCGAGTACTGCAAACAGTCACCGCTTCATTTTATAGTTAAGCACGTCACTGGTTTTGTAATGCTAAACTGTCTTATTTCTGCGTAATACAAATTATCCCTTATTCGTCTTTAAACATTTTCTGCTCCAACGACACTTGGTATTTTTATTGGCGTCGCGAGTTTAAGCGAGCGCTGCAAAGACTCATAACATGCCTTTATAGGTGAGCATCTGTGGAGCATTCTGATCTTATGTAGTAACTCTTGATTAAAACGTATCATTATCATAATAATTGTAAGAAGTGGGAAAATGGGAAATGGGAAAATTCCGATGAAGTTTTCCTCTAATTCTTAACACTTAATTATGAAGATTAGATATGCCGTATTGTAAATATACTGTGTTCATAAAGTAACCTCCCCCCCCCCCCAACTAACTTTTGAACGACTTGATATTTTTCTACAAAATTTGGTGTGCTGTAATAGGAAATTAAATACTATTTTTCAGACCATATTAAAATTTTGTATTATCCAAAATGGCGACTGAGCGCCATTTTGAATTTTAAATGGAAAGGGGGGTCGAGTGACACCTCACTGGAAAAGTCTTTTAGTTCTGCGTCTGATCCTAAAGTTACAAAGTAAAATATTCAGCCATAACAAAATGACAATGTTTGAAGGTAAAGAAGTATTTAAAAAAACTAAGAATTAAAGCTTAAATTAATTAAATTAAGTGTTCGAAATGTTTACCATTCACTTCTTGGCACATAAAAAGTCGGTTATGAAATTCCTGCCTTACATTTTCATAAGTTTCTGGAGTGATAATTCTGCAGACTTCTGTAATGCGTTACTCCAGTTCTTCAATTGTTTCTGGACTGGTTCTCTACACTTTCGATTTCAGATATTCCCATAGAAAAAAAATCTAAGAAATTTAAATCTGGGGAGTGAGCCGGCTATTCTACAGGCTCCCACCTAACAATCGATCTGCCACAAAAATGTCCGTTGAGAAAGTCAGAACCAGGCCTATAATAATGAGGCGGCGCACCGTCTTGTTGGAACATAATCTTTTCAATATTATTTCCAGCCACCTGAGATATATAAATTTAGTCCTGCAAATGAAAAAGTGGACTACTGGATAAGAAAATCAAAACAATTTTGAACTGAGTGAGTCCATTGGTTTACAATCCGCCATTTTGTTATGGCTCAATGTTTTTATTTGAAATTCTAGGATCAAACGCAGAACTAAAAGACCTTTCAAATGAGGTGTCACTCGACCCTGGATAAAAAAATCAACAAATTTTGAATTGAGTGAGTCCATTTGTTTAAAATCCGCCATTTTGTTATGGCTGAATATTTTTCTTTGAAACTCTAGGATCAGACGCAGAATTAAAAGACCTTTGAAATGAGGTGTCACTCGACCCCTCTTTCTATTTAAATTTCAAAACGGCGCCCAGTCGCCATTTTGAATGATACAAAATTTTAATATGGTTTGAAAAATAGTATTTAATTTCCCATTACAGCTCACCAAATTTTGTGGAAAAATATCAAGTCGTTCAAAAGTTAGTTGGGGTGGGAGGGGGTTACTTTATGGACACAGTGTATATCGTACGTAGTACCTTTGAAGCTCTTGTAAATGTTTTACGAAACGAGTGAGCAACAGACGTTGTAAATTTTATTGATGCTATACCAATTTCTTTTATGCTGAAGGTAAATTGAATTCAAACGTTTGATATTCTTCTCTGAAGTTACCACAATTTCCTTCCGGTTTACTTTACATAATCTTTTCGTAATATTATTTAAATTGAATAAGTGTATTATATTCTTGTAGTAAAACAAACGTCTTAAATGGATTTTTTATTTAATTTTAATTTGAATATTTTTCAAAGCGGTTGCGTTTTATTACAAGACGATTACTATTTATTCTGGTTGTTCTTATCACTCTTATCTCCAAGGTGACTTAATGTGTTTGCTTAAATCACGAGCTAAATAGGTAAGATCTACAAATTCCAACAAAATTTAACCAGAAGGGAATTTCTAGTTACTAACCAAGATACAGGAAATGTTTCCGTTTTTCATCACAAATAAAAAATTAATTAAGTAACATCTGAGGGAACCTTCCAACGAAATTGAGTAGAAGAAAATTGTGCATGGAAATTTTTTCGTATAAGTAAAGGTATTGCTCGGGTATTGCATTGTACAGAGGTTTTGTTTGTTCATACAATCCATTACGTTTGCTTTGTTCTAAATTTGCAAAATCTACGAAAATATACGCCTGCTTTAATTAAAAAAATAATACAAGTGGCTTTTCTGAATTGTCTGTTTTTTTGAACAACGGTCGTATTTTCTATCGAACGAATAATTTTAATAGACGAAAGACTATGGGAATACAATTGTTATTTAAGGCTGTTTTACATTTGGAATTAATTTAATTTTGGTATAGTATCAATTAATAAACAATTTTTATGTAAAAAAATTGTTGAATTTAATTGTTTTGTCGTTATTCCAACCCGTTTAATTTTAAAAATTTCAAGCATTAAATATTATTTAAAATCTGAACATTAAAGCAGTATGGATTGTGTGAAAATTTAAATATTTAAATAGGCCTAATTTTATTTTACGGCTAACGGAACTCGCTACAAAACGTCGTTTTAGTTTACTTTGTAGCCCAATTTCGTGGCTTTTTAAATTGGCACATTGATTAAAGTAAGGGTGAACATTTCTCACCGTTAATAGAAATGGGTTCCAATTAAAAGGAAAATAGGGTGTGCTTTTCTTGAAAATTCCAGCTCGTTTTGTGGTTGAATTATGTCTTGTTTGTTCAAAATTGCTTTCAGTAGTAAAGATCCCCGATCAATTGTTAAATTTAATTGCAATTTTTTTATACTCGGGCTCTTTTCTGCAAAAATAGAAGAATAAAAACAATTTTGTTTGTAGAGTCATTGTTCGTGGTTGGTTAGAAAAATTTGTATTTGGGTAATAATAAGGGTTATAATAAATTTTTATTTTTTTATGTGGCAGCACTTTTGTTTGCTAATTGAAAAAATGAGGAAAGAACTTAGTCTGGATTTTTCTATAAATCTTCTAGCATATTTATGAATTTCGCTTTTATTATTCACCTTCAGTATAGGAAAGTATTGATTTCATGAAAATATGCGAAATCTCGATTTTAACGGCAATACACGTTTTAGGGCTTAAGAAACCCAAAAAAATGGCTTTTTAAAAATATCTTGTCTGTAGGTGGGTGTGTGAAGCCTTGAAAGGCGAAAGTACTGGACCGATTTTGATTCTCTAGCTTCAAAACGGCGACCGCTACAACTTTTTGAAAATCTCGACTTTAACGCCCATTTATTCAAAAAGCAGTTGTTTAATCTACAACTTGTTTGAGAGCCCTTTGTGGGTAGTATACGATGAAGTAAAACTAATTTCGAAAATCCGAAAACGATTGCAATGGCGCTGCTTCAAAATTTCGAAAATGTCCAAAAAATATTTTTCAAACCTACACGATTGTTTCAAACTTTTTGAGCCGATAGAGCTTGCAGTGAACTACAAATTTGTTTTTTACTAATCTTTCAAATTTGACTCTTATAAATTATTTATTTAAAAATGCAAACGCCGATCGTTATAAACGTCTGTCAGTTTGATAGACTATTTAAAGGACTTTATTAGGATCACCAAGAAATTTCAACTATTTAAAAAATTAAGAAAAAAAAACGACTTGTTCAACAAGGCGTTTTTCGGCAGCTACGTGACTTAACTACCCCTGTTAATTAGCTCTAGTTAAAAAAAATATTTTTCATAATAATAATAAGGGTTATAATAAATTTTTATTTTTTTATGTGGCAGCACTTTTGTTTGCTAATTGAAGGGAAGAACTTTGTCTGGAATTTTCTATAAATCTTCTAGCATATTTATGAATTCGCCTACATACAATTAGGGCAAATAGATCGATTTTTGAGTTTTTTTTAAGGAAAAATTGCTTGCGATCTAAGAACACCAAGTAACACCACAACAGGAAACGTTTTGGCACCCTAAACTGGCTACAAGGGGAAAGGTCAACCCCCCCCCTCTTTGAAATATTGTCCCACTCTAAATTAACTTTTTAATCATATTCTACCACCACTTATGAGCAATTTTACAGGAATGTTTTATGAGCTTTCGTTTATTAAATGAAACGAAAATTTCTAAACTTCAAAAATTCAGAGAAATAACGGTGCGACGCTCTATTGTTACGTGGTCGGTGTTACGGGTGTGATCGTACGTTGGCTTGTAAGTACAACCTCGGTGAAATGCTTGGGCGCCAAATTTTATAACGCGAACTTCACTGGGCGAGGGCTTTACTGTAGTAGAATTGCACATTTTGGAGAAGGTTTTTCCCCAGTTTGACTACGCTTTTGAGGAAGGCCTTTCTCTAGTCGGTTGCCACGGTTTTATCGTACCTAGTTGAAGACCTGGGTAATATAGACAAGGGGCAATAAATCGTTTTTGTTTAAGCTAAAATGGTCGTGAGTGATAGTAGAATAAGATTCACATTTTAATTTTTAGAATTTAACAAAATTTACTGGGTTTCCCCTTCCAGCTAATTTTTGCTTACAAATTTTGTTTTTGGTCTCTGGTTTTCTTAAACCTCAAGAAATCGTTTCCCCAAAAATAAAAGTTTATATCTCCCAAAAATTAGAAATATTCATATTGCTTGCAAATCACTTACAAATTCCTTCACTAGGCGCCGCTACTAAAGATAAACCAAATTTTATTTGAATGGCTAGAGAAGGAATATTTTGTTACTGTAAACCTTATCATCTTATAGTACCACTTGGGAGTTAAAAATTCTTTTGAAATTAGACGTAACAATTTCTGACGCATAGGAAAATTCAGGCGAAATGTTTATCATATTTTTTAAATTAATGTATAAAGATTTTTTTATGTTGCTGCAAGTTCTCTAAAATTAACGTTGAAACTGTGGTGTAATTTTATATACTTGATCAGAAAAACAAAAAGTGAATCACGTAGTCTGTTGAAAAACTAACCCCGATTCCATTTTTCTACCCTCGTAACATTGATTTGACATCCCGGAACTCTGATTGAACGTGACGAAGTAGAGTGAAACTGGCAGTCGATTTTTAACACGCTCAGGTTCATTTTTAATTGTCCGCCCATTGTTTAAAAGGTGAAATGTGTTAACAATTGCTGCATATTTGTCAAGGTTTAAATGCAAAATTTCAGATTTTACAAAGCCAAATAATTGCAATTTTGCCAACAAAACTTTTTCAACAGTAATTCACACAGAAATGTGTCAAATTTAATAACAGTTCGTATATTTCTTACAAAAAAAATGACAAGTGAAACTAATGCGTGCTATATTTCAGATATTTTCACTAATTTTGAAGTAATGTATTGATTCTAGCCAAGAATAGGTTTTGTTAACGTTTGAACGCGCTTGTTTCCGCTGCATTAATTCTCAATAAATCCAGAACTAGTGTTTTAACACAAATTGCACGTCTGAATTATGACATAGAAAGAACGATTCAGATACACCCACATTAAAGGTTGTTACCTTCGGTATGGGGAAGTATTAATTTCTTGAAAATATTTAAAATCTAGATTTTAACGGAAATACACGTTTTGCGGCTCAAGGAACCCAAAACGGTTGGCATCTAAGGGCAAAAGTACTGCACCGATTTTGATCAAATTTTAAATCAAGAGGTATATCGAAAATTGTAGTTCTAGTTAAGCTTTTCAAAAAAATTCGAAACCGGAAGCGGAAGTTTGACGTTTTTTCGTTAGCGGCTTTTTTCCAAAACAAAATTATTGAAATTTAAGCACATAATTTGACAGAAGAACTTAAGGCAAATCGAAAACTTTTTACCGAATTCTTTAGCTTCAAAATGGCAGCAGCTACGATTTTTTGAAAATCTCGACTTTAACGCCTACTTACTCAAAAAGTAGTTGTCTGATCGGGATCAACTACAGCTTGTTTTGAGAGCTTTTTGTGGGTAGTATACGATGTAAACGATCGCAATGGCACCCCTCTAAAATTTTGAAAATTTTCACAAAAATGTTTTTCAAAAATTGACGACAGAATTTTTTTAAAAGATTGTAGGCAGCTAGAACCGAAGATTGGCTACAATTTGATTTTTTGCTCTGAAAGCTATAATTTCACTGTGGCACCCACTATGAATTTTTGAAAATCGAAAATGTTTACCCTTATATTTATTAAACGGGGTCCGATACATTTTTTTCTTGCACAGAATTGCTCATCATGATTTGTAGAACCAAAATCTAATAGTAGTTTTTAGATACTTCTACACTTGATGGGGCTACTGTAGCAAATGTATTTTTCAAATATTTGAAATTTTCAAAATAATATTTCTCAAAAACTACCAATACGTTTTTTTTTATTTTTGCAGTCCCATAAAGTCAAAAATGGGCGGCTACAATTTGTTTTTTTTTTTGTTGAATAGCATAATGTTACTGTGGCACCTTCTGAGAATTTTTAAAAAACCAAAATTGGTACCCTTTTATTTTATTTATTTAATTTATTTATTTTATTATTAGACGGGAAACAATAAATAACTTCTGCTTAAGAAGAATTACTCGTCTTGACTAGTAAAACTATAAAATCGAATGTTACTTTTTATAAAATTTTATGTTTGGTGGGTCCACACGTCCCCTTCTCTACTAATTTTTTGGGTGACGAATTTAGGATTTGGTTGGCTATTGTAGAAAATTGAAATTCCAATTGTTTGTAATTTAAAAAAAAATTTCTTACACAAAATTTTTAGTTCTTGGACAAGTTATAGCCCGAGCATGTTTACTTTCCCCGGCATCATAATTGCTGACGTCACGAACTGTCAGCTGTAATAAAGTAGTTGAAATATGGATGAAATAGAGAGTTGCCTATATAAATTGGTTTCTTAGAAATTTAACCGACGATGAACTGTACAACGTTATAATTATAATATTTACACTTTTGCAAATACGGTAAGTAAGGGAAAGTCCACTCGAAGTTATTTGTTGATTTATCAACGCTTTTAATTTGTTTTCTGTAATAAGTTATTCCGCTGTGTGAGTTTTCATTTTATAAAATGAATATTAGTACGAATGCCAAAATTTTAGATTTAATTAATGTGTACATTCAGATGAATGGGAATGTTTAATTTTAGCAGAAAGTAATTATTAATTAGATAGCTTTTTGCGCTCAAATATTAAATTTACAACATGCAATCAATGTGTAATCAAGTCGAAAATTTGTAATTAGAAATTTGTAAAGCTCTCTCAGTTTAAATTATGATAGTCGTTTTGTAGTTCTGTTGATTCGCAATAGAATTTGAAATATTCTTATCGATTTATTTTTTGTAAAATATTTTTTGCAAGAGGTATTTATTTAAATATTGTTTATTATAATAGTTTAGTATTTGTGTAATTTCGGTTTTAGTGCTTTTTACTTTCCTATACTTTCAGTATGCTTACATTAGGATCAATTTGCTTTGCTCTTTAGGTTTTTGTTTTTTACATCATGATTCAAACACTTGATTTACTCATAAGCTGTACTGATAAAAATTGAAGTTATTCGAATATAAATTAGCTCTGTTTATTGCAACACTTTCTCGAAAGTATTCTGTTCGTTAATCACTCCCAATTATTTTCCGGATATGAACTCGCTTCGGGTAACTTCGGATTCTGTTTAAATACCGTTCTGTTAAATGCCACTTGTCATGTGCATACCCACCGAAGATGCTCTATTATAATCACTTTTTTGTCGAAAACTTTCGCAATAGTTGCATTAAAATGTTGTAATTCTTACTTTGCTGGTATTCCTACTATTTTTTGTTAGAATAAGTTCACCAGCGGTGAGACTCGTAATATTTTCTTCTAAATAATTTAACTTTTGCAGTTTATGAAGTTTTCGTTATAAAATCCTATTCTCTATACAAAAATACACAAAAAAATATTCTTCGTAAAAGTCGCTAAATCCAATCGTTTTCGAAATAATTCAATGTTTTTAAAATCGAATTGCCATGAAGCTCTAATTTTTATGAACTCTGAGACTAAACTTCTCCATATCAAAGCGATAAAAAATTTCTTGTAAACATGGTCCAGAAACGCTCTGTAACTCCGCAACGCTTAGGGGAACTTTTTTTTATTCTTTTGATGTATAGAACTTCTTCTCAAAGTATGTGGAAACTGTTTGAGAGCATCTTAAGAAAACTGTTATACCTTCATGGCAACTCCATTATACTAACAAATAATTATTATTTCGAAAACTGTGGGGTTTAGCGGCTTTTAACAAGAATACCTTTTGTGTGTATTGAGAATAGGATTTAATAACCCAAACTTCGAATATTGTGAAGATCTAAGATATTTAGAAGAAATTATTACGTAGCGCCTCTATGAGAAACAATTCTGGTGAACTTATTCAAGCAAAAATAAGTAGATAAACTAAGCTTAGTCGGCACTGCTTAGATACAAAATTTCAAAATTTTAGTGCAATTACTGCGAAAGTTATTGACAAAAAAGTGATTGTACTGGTCTTTCATCAAAAGACTGTACCTCCGCAACAAAGCGTTTTCGACCGATGTTTATACCAACTTTATTTATTTATTTGGTTACCTAGAACGCGTCGTATAAATTTTGCTCCATAATTATGAATCATCCTGTATATTGACGAAACAAGAATCGACAGGGTCGTATCGAGCGTAATTAGTCATCTAATATGCGGTATCTCAATATAAGTGCGATTTTATGTTATTATTAATATCTCACATGTGATGAATCACCCTGTATATTTATTCTTGCCTGAACTAATATTTTTTATGCTCAATCTGTCTATGGAGGAATATAAACAAAGCTTTATTTGCAATATATTTTCTGGCTCGAAGCGCAGAGCTTGTACTATTTGGGCGCTTTAGAGGAAGCACATCTGCTGAAAATCATAAATGATTCAAGATGGAAAAAGCAAACAGTCCCTGAATGTATCCTGGAAACTAATATGTATATACGAACTGAACGAGCTTTTCATTTTTACTGGGGTGTAAAGAGTCTTAGATAAATTCAGTCCGACTGTGTGACCCCTTGTTGACTCCGCTGGCATCTAAATTAAAGGCACGTAAATTTAAATTCAGCGTCGCCTCGAAGATCCTTTTTATATATTGGTAAAAAGGGCGATAAGCTCTAAAAGTAATAAAACGAACGTCAAACAAAAACAAAGATAGGCGTTTTTTTCCGTATCGAATAGAGATTAATAAAAATCTATAGGGTTCACTAACGGTTACGCTATGAAAGCTGGTTAAGTGCTTTTTGTGTATTGCGAGTTAAAAGAGAATATGTAAGAGGGAAGTTTTGCAGTTGGAAATTGCCTAGGGATTTTCTAGAAATTCCTAGTTGAGATATTCTACCTACGAGTAATGTAAACTTTGTTTTATGTCTCTCCTTGTTTGCACTCGTTGTTTTCTATGCCGCGAGCGTTATGGGACGTTTTAACAGAGTCTTATTAAAACTAAAAAACAAAATTATGTTTACTGGTTAAGCGCAACAACCACAAGAAAGTTGGTGTTTTTAAAATATTGTCATCCGAAATAGAAACTAAACGCCATTGCAACAATTTCCACAATTTCTTTGTCTTACCATGAAAAATGGTCTAAAGTGTCGTTCCATTAACTACTTGTAGGTAAACCACTTTAGGTTTCCAAATCGCTAGTAACACCTTGAAAATTTAAACTTGACAGGTCGAAATTGTCGCTTCGCATCGGTAAGTAATAATTACAAAATTTCGGCATGACCTTGAAGTGCATATATCAAGGTCATGTCAAGATAACTGTGAATTGTCTAGTAGATTCACATGGTTTCTATTAAAAAAAAAAAAAAACTTGGTCGGCCTTGAAAATGTAAACGCCAAGAGCATCTTAAATTGTCGTTCAGTTCTATTCATGTCCAATTTATATGCAACGATCATTTGATAACCAAACAATGAGATTACCATCTTGTTTTCGCGTAGGGTAATATTTACGTAGTACATAATATAACAATTTTCCTTCTATTATTTCTTTTTTTGAGCGCTCCGAGCTTGTTTTTGTGGGAGACAAACGACACAAAAATCGACCTTATTTTGATTGGTATTGACGCTTTAAAAAAGCTGATTGCTTTGAAGGGAAATGTTATTGTAGATAGTTACCCTACTGATGACAAACATTTTTTTTTCTTTTTATGACTTCTAAACCAACAATACCGGTTTTCCTTTATACAGTGTGTTTTTCTTTTTTGTATACATACGAGCTATGTATACTTTAATAAAAAACACATCAATGCATTGTTTTACTGCAATCTGTAGGCAACCAACTATACACTCAATTTCAAAGCTTCAATTTTTTTAAAGAATAGTCGACTGTGGAAACAGTAATCAAATTGTTTAATGTCAAATTAATAGCAATTAGTTTTGATTTTTTGAATTTAGCATAAAATTTGTGTATTGTTGATATTTTAAGTTTTTAAAATAATAGTTTTATTAAAAAAATTTTGATATTCAAATAATTTTGCGTTTATTCATAAACATACTCATTGAACATACCCTCACACTATGAGGAATAACCTTTCTCTCTCTATTATTTTCTGTACAGTTGGTTGCCTATAGATTGCAGTAAAACAATGCATTGACATGTTTTTTATAAAAGTATACATAGCTGACATGTATACATAAAAGAAAAATTCACTGTATAGGCTGTTTATTTGAAAATTTTTCTCTTGTAATATTAAGATAATCAGAAGCAAAGGTTTGACGGCGACACATTTTTCAGGTTTCGATGATGGATAGCAATTCAACCCCTCACCTACTCAACTTAAAATTTTCAATAGCATCCTACCTCTTACGACACTAAATGAAAGCTCTAGAAAATGTGGTGTCATTTCACTAATTTCTTCACAAAGTCATTTTTTATGTATTTCTTGGTGGATCCGCATGTTGTGTTGATGAAATTTGTTTAATTTTATTACTTTGTGGACCGAACCGAGGGAAATTCGTGTCAGAGCACAAACCTGCCGTAACGACCTAGTTTGATTTGCTGGAAACTGCCTCAAAGGTTCTGCACGTTTTTTATTATCAACAGATCCACACTTCACAAAATTTCTCAGAACGTGTGTGCGAGACAACTCTATCTAGGTGCCTTTGGTTGAAAGCAGCCGCTGTTCTCCGGGCAAATTGATTATCGGCTACGTAAAGAAAAATTAATTCTGCCGTTTCATCTAAATTGAAAACCATCTTTAAAGTAATAAATAACTACTGTTTAACTACAGAACCGCTAGACAGTTGCATAATTTTGTTGCTAAACTTATATCAAACTGGTTGAAATCTCCGGTAACGGGATACATTTGGTTAAATACATTGCTTTTATTTTTTACATAATAAAAATACTTTTTAGTTAATAACTCGAGTATGAACCAACAGATTTTAATTTTCTTTGCGCCAGAAGACTACATTTTTCTAGGGTTTTTGATTTGATGCTACATAAGGGGTGAGATACTATTGAAAATTTTAAAGCTGAGTGGGTAAGGGGATGAATTGCTATCCATTATTTATCGATACTTGAAAAATGTGTTCTCTTTAACACCTAAAAAACTACCATAAACAACGTCGCAATATCTCTTCTAAAATGAACAGCCTATACGTTTGTAATGAAAAGAAAATAATCGTTCCCAATAAGAAACAACCAAATAAGCATTTGGAATCCGATAATTCCCATTCATTTAAGTTCAAGAAAAAAACCGAAACGTCTTGTTTTTCTAAGACAATAAAGAAACTGCGTCAGAGAACAAGCAGATGTATCCCATTGTCTTTTTTTATAGATCATTAATTGTCTATATTTACGCCCTGTTAATCTCCGAACGAAACCGGAATAGCTTTTTATTCTCCTCCTTCACATTGTGCAAACTTACAGTAGCAATAGGTTGTCGATGTTTGACAAATTGTATTTTAATTTGTGTAATACGCATTCGAAGGTCACGCAGTAGTTTACGTAATGACTAGGGCTAGGATTTTAATGACGTTAAAAATCAGCGAAAATGCAAAATAAAAAATGCAATTATGACTTAAAAATCTCGCAAAAATGACATAGAAATTTAAAAAGATGACATAAATTTTATTTCCAAATTAGAACCTTTTACTTTTATTTTTAATATACAGAATCAGGAATCGGCATCAGCTAAATTCAGTAACCCAAAAAAATTCAACTTAATCCTAAACACTTAACAATAATTTTATTAACTACAATAAATGTGAATTACAGTATACAGTGAAAACTTTATGTAAATTTTCAAATGAAAATGATTGTCTGTTGTCATTCAATAAGCATTTATACATAGAAAAGCTCCTTTCTACTTCGACTGATACGACAGGAGCATACTTAAAATAGGGTATGTCACTTGAAGTTAGTTCTAATTCGTCACTAAAATTAACTGAAAAATTTTCCCCTGATAGAACTTTAGCGATCGAACACATTATTTCGTAGCCCTTATTTTTTCCCAAAACACTCTCCACTTTCTTTATTACAGCTTTTCCCATTTTACCACGTGCGCCCTTCAAATCACTAACAGTTTTATTAATCAACTGTAGTTGATCTACCAGCTGCACTTGCGACTGTTCCAGAGTGGTTATTGCAGTAGGAATGAAACCAAAGTTTGCCTTGATGAATGAGAGTTTTGTCGCAATTTCAACATCTTCTAACACTTCTTGTGCTATTTTAATTGAAGCTGCTTCAGTGCTGTCGAACGAATCGATGACCTTTTTAACGACTTTTAAGTTTTCACAGTAGTAATTGCAGGCTTCAATCCAGGTTCCCCATCTTGTTAAAACCGGGGATGCAGGGAGTGGAATATCTGGAGCTTCGGTTTTGAACGCCGTAACTCGTGAAGGAGCTTTTAAAAACACCTTTTTTACACAGCCAATAAATTTGTCAATTTCTGGAAATTGACCGCGAACTTCCTCAGCAACTCTATGTAAAGCATGCGCCAAACACGTTAAATGCAGCATCTTGGAGTAGAGAGCCCGAAGAGAGTTAGCAGCCTTGACCATGTAGGGCGCAGCGTCCGTTATTAACAGTAGCACTTTATCGTGCTGAATTCCATCAGGCCACAACGCTCTCATTGAATTATCAAAGAATTTGCTTATTGTAGAATAGTTAACTTTCTCCAAATGCTCACAATTAAGTAAAAACTGTTCACCAGGGCCGTCCTCTTCCAGAGTTCCAACGATGATATTTGCTACATACCGTCCTACAGAATCTGTTGTCTCATCCATGGATACCCACAGGTTTTTTTCTGTAACTCGTTTCCTTATTTCGACCAGCGTCTTGTCGTAACAACGAGAAACATAGTTTTTTCTCAGTGTTGAAGGATCTGGTATTGATTTTCCGGTGTGCCTTTCTAAGAAATTCCGCAGCTTAGGATGGCTCAGCTTATTCAACGGGATGTCCGCCGAAAGAAACACCATACACAGCTCTTCAAAAAAAGGATTGGAAGATGACACGGTTTCGCTAAGAAGCTGTTGTTGTAGTACGTTTTGGTCGTTCAGTCGCTGCAAACTTCGTTTATGTTTTTCTCGATTGACATGTTGCTCCACTGTAAACTTTCTTTCGGCAGCTACCCTCACATTGCACAACTTGCAGAATAATATTTTTTCATCAGTGGAAAAGACCTTTTCTCCAAATTGAGAAACAAACTGTTTTAATTTAACGGACGCACTGTCTTTAACTTTAGGCATCGTGTTTACTACACAACAAAAGGAAAGATCGCACTAAACCCGCTTTCGAACTTAACTGAAGAACAAAATACACCCGTCTGTTGATAAGAACGTGAAGAAACTGAATAAGACTGCAAAATTATTGTTGGTTCATTCCCACCCACTGCAGGCCAGTCTTAGAAAACAGCTGTGTAAGTTACTGACTCACTGACTGCATTCCAAAGAAATTTAATCCCTTAATGGGCATTCTTTTGTGGATGACTTAAGCACGTTCCCAGAAAACATTAACTTTGCATTTAGCTAACAATAGAGGTTTTAGGCTTCATTTCTAAACAGGTAAAAATACCAGAACAACCGGAACTACCGAGAAAAGAAAAATATTGCATTTTGTTCTAGACTGCATGAAAAATAAAACTTTAACAAAAGTTTATAAGCTCGCCAAGGAAAATATCGCAAAATATCAAAAAAATTAGCGCTATTCCTCAAAAATTCAAAGAAAAACACAAAAACCCCAAAAAAATGCTGAAAATACCATAAAAATTAGCAAAAAATGCCCCATTCCTCAAAAATGGCAAAAAATGCAAAAAAATGCACCAACAAGTTGCTCTCATTTGATTCAATTTATCCTGAAACACGTTTATATATCACTGAGCAATGTCTCAGACTTTCAGAAAAAAAGATACAAAATCATCAAAATCCTAGCCCTAGTAATGACACATGTTTCAAACACGTGGAGCAACAAAGTTAATAATGCGTTAGCGGGGTAAATATTAAAAATAAGGCGATGTGAAAATGCACTTTGGAAATTAGCACGTATAGTTCAGTGTGTGGTTAGTTGGCGAACAGAAATAAAATTAAGTGTAAAAAAGGAGCAAAGCACTTCGCCTGGACTTTCCTATACTTTAGATATTGTTACTTATTATTACACCCTGGAAGTTCAGGCAACAAAATATTAAAAATGGCCATTAATTTTTTTATTGGTTTAAACATGAAAATAAAACTAGAATTGAGAATTCACATAATATACATACATATACACGTTCTAAACTTATTGGTTTTACTCAATCAATCAATTCTGTGATTTTCTGGAAAAAAATTCCTTTGTTATTCTTTTTCTTCTCGTGCCATATTCTATTCAGGGCGTTGGCGTTGTTATTAAAGAAACCCGAAAATGGAAGGACAAATTCCCCCACTAAAAATTGGGTGGGAGGTAAAATTACTCCCTCCCTCAATATTCCCGTATGTAAAAATTAAGTTGAGAACTTTATTCTACTTATCGTTCATAAGCAATTTAGCTTAAACAGAATTTTTTTGTCGGCTCTGTTTTATTAAATAAGTAGGTTAGGATTTTCGATTTTCTAAAATTCATAGAAGGTGGACAAAAAAGTTAGCGGACTGGGACACGAACCAAGTTTTAGCTTATCTATGACTCGACGACGGAAAAAAATCGTGAAAAATTTTGATTTTTTTTTTAATTTCACGGTATTAGTAGTTCTAAAAGTTCTATTAGGTTGTAACATTTCCCATATCAAATTTTATCCCGATCTATAACTCGTTTTTGAGTAATTAGCGTTAAACTAAAATTTTCAAAAATTCGTAGAAGGCGTCACAGAGAAATTTGCGAGCTGGTACACGAACCAAATTGTAGCTCATCTGCAGCTCTATGAGCTTACAAAATTTTAAAAAGCATCGTGCGACCAGTTTTTGAGGAATATATTTTTGAAAATTTCCGAAATTTTGGAAATTTATAGCTTTAAACTTTTCGGAAATTTTTGTGCACAGTACCATTGTGGCTCTATAGAGCTATTACGATCTAATATTAAAACGCGATCTGTCAACCTCTTTTTGAGTAATAAGGCGCTAAAGTCGAAATTTTTAATAATTTGTAGCGGCCGCCATTTTACAGCTACAAAGTTCAGAAAAAAAGTGTTGGATTTGCCCTAAAGTCTGCTGTTAGATTCTGTAGTCAAAATTATAAAATTAGGTTTAGAACAGGCAGACATTTTTGAAAAACCACTTCTCTTGGGTTCCTGGAGGTCCAAAACGTGTATTTCTGTTAAAAGCTTTATTTGGAAAATATTCACGAATTCAATACTGAAAATATAGGAAAGTGAAAATAAATTCAAATCGTTATTTACCAGCTTCTATGATATATGAATAACGTTTGCGGTAAGGATTATGACAGAGAAATTGGTTAGTTAATTAATATCAATAAAAAAGATTTTAATTGTGGCTCGAGCTTTAATCGAAAACAGATAGATATGGAAAAATTTGTTTCTACCTTGTCTGTAGAGCGGAAAATGACTTATGTAGCGAGATTAGGAAGTATATTTCTAATTTAATAGCTTGGGCTGTAGAAAGTTATTAGGAAGTGCCTTCGGAACGCTCAGTTCGGTTCCTGCGCACCGGTTAATAAATAATTAGGTAACAATATCTAAATTAAGTTTAAAAATTCTAAAAGCTTTACATATTATCTACAAATTATAAAGAAACGTTTAACACCTTTGTTTACATTAATTTTTTAAACAATTGTGTGAAAAAAATAAAAATTTAAAGGGCTGAATGTTTTTGCTATCTTGAAAACTACATTATTCATTAAATAATCATCGTAAAATTATGACTTGTTTTTATTTTTATTTTATCTTCTTTGTCGAGAAATTAAAAGAATATTTTTTAAGCGCCACCAACCATTAAGAATTATTAAAAAACAATAAAAACTTAATTTTCTGATTGAAAACATTTTTTGTTGTTTACCTCAAGTGATGGGAAAAACGGAGTATTAAAACTGTTTCAAAAAATGTTTTTGTTTAGCAATTTTGTTATTAACAATTTTGTTTAGTTCTTCAAAAACATATAAAATTTTCTATATTTTTTTATTATTATTATTTATTTATTGTTTAACTTTCCATTTTTTTTAATTAGGTAACAATTATATAAATGATATGTTAAAAGCCGTCATTACTACACTGGACTGTTATAAATCATCATTTCAATCAGAAATTAATTCTTGGATTGATTGCTAAACTGAATTTTTGAACTTCAAAATTGCAGGAAATTAAATCTTAACCAATACAACTAAATTTCCGTTTCTCATATTGAAATCAAAAACATTTGAAATTGCTTATTTGCCAATCACTAATACAGAAGCTTTCCCAATTTTCTCCAAAATTGTCATGTCTGTCACCGTAATAACACGTAAATAACCCAGCATGTGCAACAAACTCAATCCAACTTTTTAATTAGTTTAGATTATGTTACTACAATGTTTTAATTACAATACACAACATCGTGTAGGTACTACAACATTGTCAATTAAATGACAGCGCAGCCAATATAACAGGTGTTATTCCAACGTCTGTGTTGAGAATGTGAAAAGGGTACAATTTAGCCCGGAAAGATCGCATTTCTGGCAAATTTAGCGCCACCATGGCAACCTTACAACATTGATCTTTAGTAGACAATCCGAGGGTTGGCACGTACGTAGAAAGGGCTTTGTAATTCCTAACGAATACTTGCCTTAAAAAAGAATAAACTCTTTATGTCCGCCGTATCGTGAAAAATACTCCAAATTTAATGTTCTCTGATGGGTATCGCATAACCAATCAAAAGGGAAATATTTTAATTTTTAAATCGCCATGGTTTTTCGTTCAGAATCAACTGTTGTGGTGTTAGTGATGTGCTCGTGGAAATTCGAGACCAAAGTCGATTAAAGAGGTTTTCTTTTTTCAATGAGGGGATTTTAGCGAGAATAAACGATAGAAATAAAAATCAGAAAGTTTTCTTTTTACTTCTCTCGTCGGTATAACACGTAGTAGGGACGCTTACGAGGAATAACCAAAAAGAAACCAATTTCGATACGTTTTGGGGGTCTGAGACAAACCGGAAAAGAGAAACGAAAAAGACAATTGGTGATTTAGATGTAGGACGGAAAAGTTAATTTATTTTAGTTTTCTATTTGAAAGATCAAATATATTTGTGGAATATAAAACTGAAATTTCAAAGTTGTCTGCACCATCTATGACGGATATGTGATACGATGAGTTGATTGCGGTGAGACGGAAAAATAATATGACCGTAAAAAAAGGATGGATATGGTCATTTGAAAGATAAAACTGTTTCTCCGGTCTGCCCTTCAATAGGATTCGCCTAAAAATTTTATTATAAAAATAATAATATTACCGCGGTGCTCCTGTAACGCGATCTTGAATTAATCCATTGTGGTTTGCAGATTTTGATTTTCTGTGCTTTTTCAAGCTGAAATTTATGAGCAAAGTCTAACCCTTCCAACAATGTATTTATTTATTTAATGCTACCAACAGGCTTAGCCCCAATAACAGGCAACAACATAAAAAAAATGCATGCAGCACTGACATGCAAATAATTAAAAATTAAATTGGAATAAGCACGAAGCACAAACTTAAATGTGTTTACACTGAGCTTTTGTTAAGGATCTCTTTACAATATTAGTCTTCATTCAATTCGCGTAAAGATGTATGAAATACATAACAAACGCTTTCATTTATGTTCTCGTAAAAAGAGGTGAGGTCGGGTGACCTGTGTGGCCAACGCATTGGATCACTTTCTCCAATCCAAAGCTTCTGATAATTGTTATTTAAAATAGTGGATAAACAACAAAAAAACTAGGAAAAATGACCGACATTTTTAAGGACTGCTACAATTTAAAAAAAATTGTAAAATACTCGTTATCGTAATAAGAAATGCCAACTTGATTCTAATTCATTTGTGAAGCATTGCATGTATTTTTTATTTGCCCTCTAATTTGACAATTGCATCAGCCATAATTCTTCTTAAGGGTCCTGTTTCGAACACAATTTACCTAATCAACACTCCCTTTAGCTATTGACCTGGCCATGAAACACTTTGTATATCTACTAGAGAAATATCGATCAAATTCTCGTAGAACATTAAACAAAGGTATCGGGCAACCGTTACGAGACCTTCCTCGCGTAAGCCGCTACTTTACTTTCAGTTCTCTGATTTAATCACAATTTTGAGAATTTATTAAACATTGTTTAAAAAATGTTCTAAACTTTGAAAAAGTTGCTTGAAACTGTAAAGTTTAATAAATTAAAAATTTTTAAAATTTTAAATTTTTAAAAATTTTTGAATCTGCAGAATTTCATAGTTTAAAAATATTCGAAAGAAAAAATTTTAGAAAATTTAAGATTCAAATGGTTTTTGAATTTTGAAAAATGTTTTTTTGAAAATTTCATTCCGAAAAACCTTCCTCGCGTAGTAAGCCCGCTACTTTGCTTTCTATTCTCTGATTTAGTCACAATTTTGAGAATCGATTTAACCACAATTTTGAGAATTTGTTAAAAATTTTGAAAAGCTTTGAAATTTTCAATAATTTTTTGAATAAATGAAAATTTTGCTAATTTTTGAAAATATAAAAATTGGGCGAGTAAGCGTAAAGCGAAAAAACCTGAGGTTTTTCAACAATATTATTCCAATTTTTGTTGCAATTTTATTTACAAGAATTTCGAGTTCTGTTTGTGTATTTTTATTATAACGTTCCTGTTCAGCAATTCGTGTTTGTAATTAATTAAAAAGGTGAAAAATATCAAAGGGAACACGTAAACTCGAAATATTTTATCAGTTTCTCATTAAAAATTGTACTAATTAATTTATTTTAATGTATTTACTACAAAAGTTTAATTAAAAGTTTTAAACTTCTTTAGGAGCTTCAAAATGATTAGTTTCTCTAAAGTTTGTAGATTAGCGTGCGAAAAGGACAACATCAACAATGCACTGCACAACCGGCAAAACAAGCCTTTGATCACCGAAGAACCCGAAAACTTTAGTGGAACTACATCTAAAATTGCACACTGTGCAAACAAGAAGTTTGATTGAGTTGTAAATTAATTGTTAGAAACGGAATACGATCAAACTTAATTTTACTTTAAAGTGATGGATTTGTTTGCTGAGACTCAATTAATCCCATTGTATTTTTGAAAGGGCATCATTGTACTCCGTAATACAGGAACTTTGTTTGAATTTGAGGAAATGTTTCCTGGTGGAAGAACGGTCGTTATTACGTGGACAATAAACATTTTTTGTTACGTGTTTGAAAAACCTTGCTATTTCAAGAAAAGAAGGCTGGCAAATTCCTTCCAGTGGCGTAGTTAAACTAATTGTTCGGAACAAAATTACAAAGTAAGTTCGTTGCCTTAGGGCTGCATCACTTTCCGCATAAAAATTCATTGTCGGATACTCAAGTTTTATTAAATGGGTTTATAAAAGAGAAACCCCGAAACAGTTCTGATGAATGATCTTTAATTAAAATTTACACGACGTGCTAAAAAATAAGATAGGGTCTAACCTTTTTGAGCCTTTCCTTTTACGACGAGTATTTTTGAATTAAATTACGTTGGAATTGCAATTACATTTCGAAGTCGTTTTTTCCCTGCAGTTGGCAACCACTTTTCCTTTTATGAGTAGAATATAGATGGGTGGTATTTTGATAAAAGGAAGATGATACGATCACAGAATTAGCTATTTTATGAAAAGCTCTTGTTTTTATGTTACATCAGAGGGATGTCAATTTTATTTCCAGCTGTGCGATCTCCTTTCATTCTCGTTGCGTTGTTTGTGCCAGTTTTTTCATAAATTTTCGTTGTAGTAATTTATTAATTGCTTAGGGTAACATTGGTGGCAGCGGTAACGAACTAATTTTCACACCGTCCTGCACACGACCATTTCCATATCAAATTAAAACTTGATAAAATTACTCGCAAACTTAATAACGCATGCACGAGCAGACTTCCACTGGTTGTGGTTTTGTGCTGAGCTAATTTTTACGAAATTAAATATGGACTTTAACGAAGTAAAGCTGGAATTTATAAATAATAGAAAGTTGTTCCTTTTGTCATTTAACATGTTCATAACGATTTCGAAGCCGAAATTTGTAAATTTTTGAAAAAAAAAAGAAAAACTGTGATAGGGGGTGATATTTAGATCGCGTTTGCGCAGATCGGCTAGTTGACATGCGTAGAATACGAATTTAAGGTTCTTTTTCAAGCGCGTCTATTTTGACATAGAGCACACTTCTCTTCTCCCTTTATTTTTGGCGGACCAACCTCATTTTATCGCAATATCATCCTATCGCAATTAGCAATCTTTCAGCCAAATTTGGTTTTTCTCCAGCGTCCCGAGCTTTATCGGTCCGCAAGACCCTAAAACCTGTTTGTTGGTCAAAATGTTTAGCTTGAAAATGTTTGGCAGAAAACTACCTTTTTTATGCAAAACTTACGCACAAACTGAAAATAACTTCGCTGAATGAACGCATTTGCTCCAAATCCAACTTGACGATAACAATACCTTCCTCTATTTTGACTTTATTGCCTAAAAATTGATGGTTAAGAATGTTTTCATTAAAACATCAAAAATGAACGGGAATTTAATTTAACTGAAGTAAGGTTTTCAAAAGTTAAAATTTTCTCTGGATTTCAAGTCCGAAAACAGTGGAAATGAGGAAGGAACAAGAGCGCGCTGTTTGCTAATAATATAAATATACATGAACACAAGAAGGCACGTTTTCCAGTTCATCATCCTTAAAGAGAAGCGAGCTTGCTCTTAAGGGCCATCTTACCCCCCCTTTAGGGGTGGGTTTATATTTCCTTCCATCTCCAGGGTAATTAATCCGCCAAGTAAGTTGTGACAATGTGATTTGGGTGTTGTCATTACTGGCACACTGAAGTATCAATCTAAACACCCTCACGTCTACAACTAAATCGAGATGTTTTAAGAAGTTAAGACCATAAATTTAAAACTTTGTGCTTTCCACCAAAAATTAACCCAAATTGTGCGATTGGCGTGTTTTAGGGCTATAAATTTAAATTATAACGATGCAATTTTTAATCTCGTTTATTCAGTGTTGTAAAGCTATAGTTGGAAAATGTGAAACACAAGTAATCTTTTATCTTGCATTTTGCCCGCTTTAATTTATTCCCGTTGAACGCGAGCAGATTCGTTTTAAATATTCATAACTGCAAAGTTGTCGTGAATTCTGACTACTGTTTATTTTTTCGCAAACATTCGAATTGTCTCCAGAATGCAAATAGACTCTCAGAACAATATGTTTGCCAAGGAAAATACGACAGCGTGAACGCTGTAGACTTGCAGCTTCCAGCGGTTTCAACATGCGACAGTTTCAAACTATTCGGAAAGCTCTAACGGATTCTTAAAGCGAGGGATTTTTATAAAATTTTCTAGTTTTCAAATATGTGCGAGTGTCACTTTGGTTAACTTTAGCCATTTTTTACGCTTGATTTTTTTACGCAGGTTTTTATTATTCATAACGCTTCTCTTGCAAAACTGCACAAATATTTTGATGTTTTGGCTAAAAATTGAAAGAAAAGGTTTTGAAAAGTTGGGCTTTGGTAGACCTAATACCGAGTTTTAACGGAGAAACGTTTGATGTGGGTTTGACACCCCAAAGCGTAGGATTGGGGCTTCTTTTCATGTGATTTTTGCTTTTGGTGGTACGTGTTTTCTCCAGTTGGATATGTTTGGGGAATGAATAAATCTTTATATCTATCCAAACATCAAATTAAATTTTGTCGTAAAATAATCCTAGCGGGTTGAAAAACTTGGAACTGCCAGAGTTTCAATTTTCATTATTATAAGGACCGGATTTCTATGCACTAACAGTGTTGACAGGTATGTTTTTCCTGCTACAAGAGGAAAAAATATTTTGTAACGTTCTTAGTGCACATAAACCATCCTGCTGTAACAGTATTGCCAGAGATGTTTTCTCTGTTACAATAGGAAAAACGCATCTGGCAACACTGTAAAGTGCAGATAAGTCCGGCCTGCCAGATATTTCCTATTGTAGCAAGAAAAGCATCGGGCAACTGCTATAGTCGGCCGTATTTATATGCTCTACGAGTGTTGCCAGATACGTTTTTTCTTATGTAGCAGAGAAAACATATCCGGCAATATTCTTAGTGCATACAAATCTGACCTACTGTAACAGTATTGCCAGATATATTTTCTCTGCTAGGAAAAACGCATCTGGCAACACTGAAGTGCATGTAAATTCAACCTGCAGCACTAACAACGTTCCCAGGTATGTTTTTCCTGCTACAATAGAAAAAACATATCTGGCAACACTGCTATAGGAGGTCGGATTTATATGCACTACGAGTGTTGCCAGATACGTTTTTTCTATTGTAGCAGAGAAAACAAATCGGCAATACTTTTAGTGCATACAAATCTGACCTACTGTAACAGTATTGCAAGATATGTTTTCTCTATTACAATAGGAAAAAACGCATCTGGCAGCACTATAAAGTGCATATAAATCCGACCTTTACTCACAGTATTCCGAAATATCTTATTCGTGCTACAATAGGAAAAACATATCTGGCAACACTGTAAGTAAAGTGCATATAAATCAGGCCTGTAATTATTATACACCAAAAGTCGTAATAAGTTTAGCTGCATGGCTAAAAAATTTTGTTTGCAAGCTATTGATAACTTTTTTTCAGCGGGGGGTCAATTGCAAAGACCATTAGCCTATTTAGAATTTTATGTAAATTAAGCCTAAGGGACGTTTACAAATACCCAGGAGCCAGCTGGAATCGAACCTGCTAATACCACTAACTTTTCCGGGCCTCCTAAAACTTTTGAACTGCGACTAATTTAATATTTTAATAGTCGGTAGTAGTACAGCAATGCCGGTTCTGGTTACTGTTGTATATCGACGCTAGGTTATGCTAACTTAGTAAAGCTGCAAACCGTTTCTGTGACCCCAACGGGAGGTTTGTTTTATAATTTCCACTAGAGGGCAGTAGGGTCAAATGCGGTGAATATAAGCTCTATCTTTGATTGGCTTCACGTGCTGCCATCAAGGTGTTGTCAAATGTGTTTTCCCTGCTGCTATAGAAAAAAGCTGTCGGGCAACCGCCACGGGACCTTCCTCGCATTTTATAAACTTTTTGAAAATTTCTAAAATACGAAAATTCCGAAAAATTTTTATTTTGGCGATTTTATGAAAATTTAGAAACTTAAAATTTTTGAAACTTTTGTAAATATTATAAATGTTTAATTTTTAAAATCCAGTAATTTTGCCTAATTAAAAAAATACGAAAATTGTAAACTTTGCGGAGATGCAAGAGACCGTCTAGTCTCAACATTAGACACTCGTAGCGTTAATATTCTGGTTCTGGTGACTGCTTGATATTGACGCTAGATGGCGCTGACTTAGTAATGCCGCTAACCATTTTTTTGGGCATAAGGGTAGGTTTGTTTTTCATTAGTATTTTCTAATAGAGTGCAGCTGAACGGAATGCGGTGAATGTCAAAATTTAAGTAAAATGATTGGCTGACTTTACGTGCTGCTATCTATGGTTGCGCATTACATTAATTACTATATATTTTGACAATATCGCTCAAAACCTAACGATGTTATGGTAAATAATTAAATATTATTTGCGGGCACATAATAAATAAAACCGCATTTGGCCCTGCTAACATCTAACGGATGTTTAGTGAAATTTCGTAGAAAGTCCCAATTTTAATACTTTCAAATTGATAAGTCTTTCGAAATTTAGACCTAAAACTGCAGTCCAGTCTTGCTAATGTATGTTAACGCTAGATGGCGCTGGTGCTGCAAATTTGCAAACCATCGTTATCATCTCTTTTCGTGATAGAACAAATAATAATATATTTTGTTTTTGTTTCTTTTATTTTTTCAAGGAACTTGCGTGCATAAAATAAGCAAACTGTAGTTCATTAGCGAAGAAAATATAAAGTTACTGCTTCCCCTGACTTGCATTGTTCCTGAACTATGCAATTTTCTGCTTGTTAACTCCCTTATATTTTTTTATAACGCCGGATAATTAGTTCTTCAATTACGCTGTTGATTAAACAGCTTTTGTAACAACGAGGAAGAAGAGCCAACAAGGCACTAATACTCGTTATTTCCGTCTGTTGCTAATGTTAGGAGGAAGGTTGAAACGTACTTTATAAAGTACAACCTAAACTATTACATAAACGGATAAGTACGAGGTTAAAGCAACTTTACAGTAATTTGCATCCCTCGTAACTGTTTCGCTCATTGGTGTACTATTACAGAGTAAATGTTATTTACTGGAAACTCGGCTAGCATACGGACAATTTCAGCTTAGTTATTTCAGTTGAGACTCAAGTAATTGCTGAAAAGACTTTCAGAGAATTCCTAATTTTGTTACATATTTATATGTATTGAAATATTTTTTTAAATTTTTTGTCGTCTTATTTCTGCTATCAAGGCTTATTACCCAAGCCAATTTTCACTTTCTGGTACTTCTACTGAAGTATGTAAAGTTATGATTTCACGCAAATTTTCGAATTTAAGAGTTTCACTAAAATACAGGTTTTGGTGTCTAAAGATCCCAAAAAGTGACCTTTAAACATGTGTTTTTATTAATTTAAAAAAAATTAAGAAAATTCATTATTTTGTAACATTAACAAAGCGTTTACCGGAAGTTACGTGATTATAACTACGTCGATCAAGTACAAATAATATATTTTTGATAAGTTTTCAAATAAAGTATTTACAACGATATTTGGTACGATATCCGCAGCGCAATATGTAATTAGCTGTAGGACGGACAGTTTAGTTGAAGCTATCGCTGCCTACTATGCTTACAGCTACAGTACGACATCCTATTGCACAAGCTATCGCGAATTTAAATTTCCGCCTTTTTAAAATTATGTTTTTTTTTAATTTTTGTTAACTGTTGTGCTGTCTTTTATTAGCGCGAGAATATTTAAAAAGTATAAAGTATGGTACAGTACCAGCCACGTGTTTCGTCCATTTTTACCTTCCTCGCTATACGTATAGCGTTAAAGGAAAGTATTGTGATCGTCAGGTTGGATTTGGAGCAAATGCGGTCATTCAACAAACTGTTTTGCTGAATTTTTAACCTAAACATTTTGACTAATAAACAGGTTTTGGGTTTTGGGAAACCGATAAAGCGGACGCTGCAGAGGTGTCTGTCTGTGTGTCCGTATACACTTTACAGTCCAGACGCCTGAACGCAAATTTGTTGCAAAGATTGGTTATTGCGATAATATGACATCGCAAGAAAATGATCTTGGTTCGCCAAAAAAAGAGGTAGAGGGGAGGGGTGCTCTATGTCAAAAGAGACGCGATCGAATAAGAACCTTAAATATGTTTTCTCTTAAGCAAGCCGATCTGCGCAAACACGATCTCTCCTGCACCCCGCATTGTCCTCACCATTGATTTATTTTTTCAAAAATTACGAATTTCAGCTTCAAAATCGGTATGAACATGTTAAATGACAACAGGAACAATCTTTCATTGAGAAAGCACCTTAAGGAGGTTTCCTTTTGGTCGTTTACCGGAACAGTTTAATTGGATAATCGCTAAAATAAAGACTTTAACCAAATAATGAAATCCATTTTAAATTTCAACGAATAAATATTGTTTACAATTAACAATTATTACTAAAAACAATTACATTTTCAAAAACTAACAAAATAAAAAAAATTGCACTCAAAAGTTTTTTAGATGTTTGAAATTATCACACTTTTGATATTTTAAGAAATTTTCAATTTTTTTTAATTATGTAATATTTAATAAATTTAACGTAATAAAAATTTTCCAAAGTTAAAAGAAATTTTTTTTCAAAGCATCTGGTTTAAAATAAATTCGATTTTTTTTCAGAATTTAAAAACTATTCTAAATTTCCATAAAATTGTCAAAATTTTGATATAAAATGAAAATTTTCAAAACTTCCATAATGCGAGGAAGGTTCCGTGGCGGTTTCCCGACAGCGTTTTTCATTTTATTCTCCTATTTCTACTACCGAAGCTTAACGCCGACACCAAAAGAATATTAAAATATTTAATTTTTTAGCAATAAATGTAACTAACATTTGGCTTCTATATTTCCATTTTAATTGCAACGTCACTACTTTCTAGCAGACTTAATGTTAATTTTACTAAGCATCAACTTTTCTCATTGTGCTAACTCAAATGAAACATCTGTTCGCTCTCGCATATTTATTTACACTGCTGCTGTTTGTATCCCTTCAAACCATCTTCGTAGATTTACAAACTTAAATATTAATGAAGCAAGTTTCAAAGCCAAAATCAAATTGAAACCTTTTCGTACATTCACGAGTCTTGAATTTTTGCTCGTTTTCTCGTTTTAATTGTTTAAATTAATATTTCGAAATTAAATTTAAAGAATAGAATATAAATAGGTATATAATTAAATTTACATTAATTAGTATGTACAGGTATGTAAGTTACAAGTTATTAAAGTAAATTACAACATTATTACAAAATATTCCAGGAACTCGACGAAAGCAAACAATTAGACAAAATTCAATAGTAGGTTAGCCAAGTTATTTCATGCATATGTCAAAGCAATTTATTTAATTGCTTGCTTTTGTACAACGCGGTGAATCGAAGTAATTAATTATTTATAAACTACCTCCGTTTAAGTGCTACTGTGGATTAAACTGAAATTTTTATACTTAATTATTTTAACTCGCAAGCGACCTATTGGACCTTGGACATTTTACTATAGAATATTAGTGCATTTTTGCAAAACTATAACTTTCTTCTTCGAAATTCAAAGTGAATCGGTATTTTAGGCTCATTTTTCATAAGTCCGCTATCCTGCATTCTACCGATGCTTCCTGTCTCAGGAAAGTATTTAAAACACCGATGCAGAGTATGTTCAATCTTACTGTAGTCGACAGCAACTTTTGGAAATTTAGCTTATAATTCTTCCAGGTACGGAATATGTCCAAAATTCGTCCACCTTACATCTATTATGGAAAAAAATGTCGTCTTCGTGTAAATCATTGTGAAAGTGCACGTAACGAGTTGATATTTAGTTACCCCTCGTGACTTATTAACCGAAGAACAATTAGATCCGGGTTACATAACTGTGATTAGGAAGGCTTTTCTCTAATCGGCCGTGACGGTTCTCTCGTACTCAGTTGAAGACCTGGGTAACTGCAGTGAAGATGACGATCTCCAGAGATCTAAATAGTTTTAGTTGCCAAAACTATTCGTGCTCATAAAATGTTGAGAAGCTATAGCATTAAACCATATATTGTTAAAATAAAGCAAAAGGGTTATTTACAGGAATCGTTTACAAGTTTTGCAAGCCAACCAAAGCAAACTATATACAAAAGCAAAATGCGGAAGCAATACTACGGTAGCAGATAAGATACGGTAGGCTACGGTAGCAACTGAGGCAGCAAACGGTAGCAGATAACTAATTAAGTAACATTGAGACGTTCTGATATAAACGTTAATGAACCTAAAAAAACAGAGGGTAAGGCAGGTATCGCGGACAAACAGAATTGTGACGGATATAAGAGAGAGAAAAGAACTGCCTCGTGGCTCACGTCCGCTACGGTCAAAGGCCAAGATGAGAAATCTGACTTATGTCAAACGGCTGCGACGGACTAGAAATGTAAAGAGAGATGGAACGGAATAACAGGTAATCAATACAATAAAGTGAATACGAAAAGACACCAGAATGGGTCAAATATTACTTAGTATACCTCCTTAGAATCGGTTACTTCGGGTGGTTGTCCTGATGTAGACCTGGAGTTAATATTTGGAGAAGAACTGTGTAACGAAACTGTGCTTGCCACGGCATAAAATCTTATTTTATAGGAAACCCGTATAGTGGGGATTGAAAATCTACTCTAAATAAATGCGCGGTCTAAATTCAATTGTAGAGCGGGGACTCGTCTCGCTGCCCCGCGTACCAGTCGGGGTCAAGCGCAAATTCAAATTAAACGCTTAACTAATAATACATTTCAACGCTAAAAATAACATACCTTTCAATAAAATAAATTCTTGAATAACAAAATGCATTAACTTAAATGCTGCCGTAAGAATTCATTAAAACGAAAACACATCTTAGCAAAATTACATTAAATTTCCTAGCGGGGCCTCTGGCTCTGTTTAGGCGGTAGATGATCCGGGGTCCTGTCTCAAAATGAACTTCTTCCCGGGTCGAAAATTATTTTCCATCTATTTTAATACAATAAACGCTAAAAATAAATACTGCATCATTACGCCTTATTAAGCAGAAGAAAAAGACCGTGTTTTTGTTAGAGCCTAAAATGTCTGTTATAGTTATTAAATTTTAATGTAAATGAAGACAAGAAAATTCATTTTGGTTTCGATTCTACGAGAAATAGACGTAGGATTTTTGGCGTTTTTCATTTTATAATTAAGCTTATATAAATATTTAAATTAGTGTAACAGCAACGGTATTTTAAAAGGGAGAATGTTTTGTTACAACGAGCATTAATGTTCAAATTTGCTTTTGTAACAAACGGAAACATTCGCAGTGGTTGCTGACAATACACAGGAAAATTACATTAGTAAGTAAATACTGTTTAATGTAAATTAAAGCAAATATGAATAATGCTAACATAACAAAATAAATGAGAAACGAGAAATCTATATTTCATGTAATAATATTGGTTGAAATCAACCAAATATCGAATTATTTATAAATTCCAGCGTTACTTCGTTAAAGTCCATATTTAATGAGTATCTGTATATAAAATACTTAATTACTTTAAAGTAATTAAGTATTTTATATACAGATGCTCATCAAATATCGAATGTTTTTATAAAAAGCTTTTTTGTTTCCCTTTTGCCTCAAAATCAACTGTTTTGTCCATTTAACTACAGAGATTTGGTGTATATGTTGCGGTTACTTCATAAAATAATAATACTTTAATTTTTACTTTACTATTGGGGAGTATTGATTTCTTGAAAATATTAAAGTAGCGGAGCAAGCAACCCTGACAGCAGGTGACTATTATTTCTCTCCTTTAGGGTAGCTCTTCCCGTCCCCGATTGTTTAGCTGACTAATTTAGTTTTTCTGTGAGGTGTTATTTAATCCCAAATAATCTTTTCCCCAAAATTTTAAATATCGATTTTTTTTTTCATACAAAGTGGTGTAGCAAGCAACCTCGATAGCAGGTGATCAAACAATTGACTATCATGTCTATACTTTAGGGTAGGGGGTAGCTCTTCCCCTCTCTAATTTTTTAGCTGACGAATTTATTCTATACCGTCAGGTGCTATTTAATTCCAAACAATCTTCTTGTAAAAAATTTCGAAACATAAAATTTGTTTCTAATGAAAATGTAGCGGAGCGAGCAGCCTCAGTTTTTTTCTTGTAATAAACTCTTTGTTTCTAACTAGTGATCCCATGTGCGTAGCTAAAACCAGCACAAGTAGCGGGGCGAGTAATCCCTATACTAAGTGACAACACGTTTCGCACGCCATGTAGCTACAACACCCTCCACTAGGTACCACCACCGTCGAAGGTATAAAGCCGACTTTTATTTCAGTATTCTGGAAAACTACGTTAATCTAAGTCAATCTAATTTAACTATGCGATTTTATAGTGACTAAAGTTGAGAAATGGTGGTGTGAAGATTTCAGCAAAAATTTACAAAATTAAAATAAAATTTTCTTTATAAACACTGTTTTATATCCTATTACTTTTCCATACTTTCAGTATAGGGAAGTATTGATTTTATGAAAATGTTCGAAATCGAAATGTTGACGGAAATACATGTTTTAGGCCTCTAGGAATCCGTCGGTGGGTGGTGCATCATAACTTTCGAATTGATGGTCAGGTTTCGATGTGCTTTAGAATCTCAAGGTATATCAAAAATTCACCGACAAATATTCTTTAAAAGAACACAGGAAACCGGAAGCGGAATTTAGACATGTTTTTTTGGTAGTATTTTTTTTGTATTCAAAATTTTATAAATTTAAAAACGGAAACCAACGCTTTTTTCCGAACTTTTTAGCTTTAATATGTCGGCCGCTACAATTTCTAAAAATTTTTGATTTAAGCGTCTTATTACCTAAAAACCAGTTGACAGATCGAATTCAAATATTTTGTCGCAATAGCCCTATAGAGACACATTGTTACTGTGCACAGAAATTTTTAAAAAGTTAAAAGCTACTACATGAAAAAATTTACCAAATTTTAGAAATTTTCAAAATATTAGTCGAAAACTGGCACAAGTTTTTTTTTAAATTTTTGTAAGCTCATAGACCTTGAGATGAGCTACAATTTGGTTCGTGTTTCAGGCCGCTAATTTCTCTGTAAAGCTTTGTATGATTTTTTGAAGGTTTGAGTTTTAACGTATTTACTCGATTGGGATAAGATTCGATGCTGGAAATGCCCTTAGGGTACACGATGTTACAAGCTGCTAGAACTTTTAAAACTACCAAAATTGCGAAGTGAAAAATATATAAAAAAAACATACTGTCTCAGTCCACTAACTTCTTTGCGACATGAATTTTTGAAAGTCGAAAATTCCTACGCCCTTATTTGATATAAAAAATTTCTGCTTAGGCAAAATTGCTCGTGAGTGATAGTAGAATAAAATTCTCAACCTAATTGTTGAATAGGTGATTATTTGGGAGGGGGAAGCTAATTTTCCCTGTCGCTTTTTGGGTTTGTTTAGTTCCAAGCAATTTTTTACAAAAAAAATCGATTTTCTTCTCAAATACCTTGGAAAAAATTCAGTGTGCTTCAGTTTATTTTATAATATCACTCGCTGTCTCTCTCTCTATCTGACTCTCATGCGTTGAGCGAAGTCTTTCGGTGCGTGACCCCTCTCTGCTCTCTTTGTGATCAATATTGGGGCGTAACGCGTTAATAATAATATACTTTTAAATATATGATAAGTAACAATATCTAAAGTATAGGAAAGTCGCTCATTTGTTGAAGTACCCTCGTATAATAAAATTCACCAATTTACTAATATCAACAAATTTATTACTGTAATTAAAGATCGAGACTTTGTTGCTGCTCTTAAAGCATCGACCACTAAAAATATTTCTTTATTACGTCAATCCTCGTCTTGAGGTCTAATCGTGCTTTACTTCGTGATCCTCGGATAAATCCTGACCTAAATATGTCTCCACTAGAAGTTTTCCAAACAGAGTGAAAATATACTCGCGTGTATTTTTTTAATTTTACTAAAATGTGTGAATATTGCGTATTTTAAATAAACCCTAATTAAATCAATTGTACAGGCGTGGCGAGTTAGCAAACTAACACGCAATTAATTAACAAATAGCTGAATTCATCGGGGACTAAATTGTAAATAAAACCGTTGGGGTGTATTACGTTAATTAGAGTATCAGCAACGCTTTTTTTATAAACAAATTTTTTTTTGCCAATTAAATATTTTTTTTAATTTAACCGTTTTGTTCTAATTGGCAGTCAAATCTTGTACACAGCAACCTTACGATTTTCGTTCTGCAATGTAAATGCTAGTACAAATTTTCGAGTCAACCACAATAAAATATTTACCAGTTAGAATAGGCCAACCGTGGGCAGCAAAAATTGTTTTTCATAAATACCATTCGCAAATTGAAAATAATTATAGGCGCAAATGTTATATTTAATCATAATTATATTATAGTGAAAAATGAAAGGGTAAAATTTTATTTCGTTTTTTGTCTATTAAAAGCTTTGCGAAATATAGCGACTGCCGTTGCATTATTTTATTTTATCTTCCCTTTTTAACTAAAATTCATACTGAGCTATTGTTCAAGGTAAATGTGCCATTAGCGCCCTAACATGTATTCAGAAACACGGCTCCCGCGGGTTTTTAATGGAGTCGATTTAAAAATGTCTGGAGCAGAGTTTGTAGGTCAGCACATCGGAGGATACTTGTCGCAAAATTGCATCGTTACTCTCTGTGACGTCATCGGAATAAGGGTCGTCAAACTGGAGTACGTACATCATTTAATAATAATTCTTAACTTGATTAAATTCATGCTCATCGTAAATCAACATGATTACCTCATAATTTTATTATCATAACAACTTGGGAAAATAGCCGAACATAAATTGTTACGGTTTTATTACCGGCTCACTAGCTAAGGTTATATCGTATCTGTTTCTTGCCCGTACAACCTTGCAGCTTTGCAAAAATCTTTGATTAGTGTCAGTATTGAACCGGCAACCCACGGCTTTACTGGTAACGTAATAAGGTATGAGGCGCTGTGTGTCTCAATATTTTTTAATAAAAAATTAAGAAAATGTTTTTCATATAAAAGTATTTCTCGCTTGAAACAAGTTCTCACATAAAAATATTTCTCTCTTGAAAAATACTCTCCCAGCAAAAATTTCTCTTGTGAAAAACGTACTCATAAAAAAGTTTAAAAATGTTTTTCTTATAAAAATATTTCTCTCTTGAAGAAAAGAAAATTATCTCAAATATCATTTTTTTCTTGAAAAATATACTCCCAACAAAAATTTTTCTCGTTGAAAATGTTGTTCTATAATAAAATTTCTCTCTTGAAAATAGAAAGACGAAAAGTAGTCTCTTTGTGTCCTGCGCAAACCGTGATTCTGAGAGAAATGTTTAGTAGCGAGCAAAATGTTTTTACGAGAGAACTTTTTCCAAGAGAGAATTATTTTTATTTATATCTTAAAAAATTAAAAACATGTTTTTGATAAACATTTCTGAAAAAAGTTCTTTCATAAACATATTTCACTCTTGAAGAAAATAAAACTCTTAAATTATATTTCTCTCTTGAAAAGTATTCTCTCAGAAATGTTAAGTAGCGAAAGAAATGTTTTTATGAGAGAACTTTTTTCAAGAGATAAATATTTTTGTAAGAGAACATTTTTTAAGAGACAAATTGTTTTTGAGAAAACATTTTTCAAGCAAGAAATATTTTTTTGAGAAATCTTTATTTTTAGAATGAAATACTTTTATGAAAGAAATTTTTGCAATAGAAATATTTTTGTGAAAGTCATTTTTCAAGAGAAATTGTGTTTGGGAAAACATTTTCATGCGAGAAATATTTTTTGAGAGACCTTTTTTCAAGAGAGAAATAGTTTTGCGAAAACATTTTGCAAGAGACATATTGTTTTTAGGAAAACATTTTTCAAGCGAGAAATATTTTTTGAGAGAACTTTTTTCAAGAGCAAAATACTTTTATGGGAGAATTTTTTTCAAAAGAGAAATATTTTGTGGGAACATTTGGCAAAAGAGATTGTTTTTGGGAAAACATGTTTCAAGCGAGAAATATTTTTTAAGGGAACTTTTCAAAAAAAATCCTTTTGTCAGAGAATTTGTTTCAAGAAAAAAATAAGTACATTTCTCTTAAAAAAAAATTTGTTACTGAAATATTTTTGTTTTTTGTTGAAAACCATAAAATCAGCTCTCATTGAATAAATAATACTGAGGTGCTAAAGAACAGAACTTAAATTTTAATATGAGTTATTCCACTTATATATTGACTAACCACTATACCAGGGGTCGGCAAGTAATTTTAAGTGGGGTCCGGATACTATTGAAAATTTTTATCGAGGTCCAGAAAAAAAAACTCATAATACTTACTAGTTTTAAATTTTTATTTTGACTCATTTAAGTAATTATATAAAACACAATAGGTAGGTATTCTTAAAAATTAATGCGAGAAATTACACCTGCGGTCTTGAGCCAGTTTTTTATAGTTTGGTTCACGCGGGGAAGAGCTAATGCGAAGAGTGTCTTCAAGGTGGGCGTCCGTTAATCTCAAACGATATTTGTTCTTCAAAAAATTCATTTTTGAAAAAGATGATTCACATACATATGTGCAAACATAGTAACCAGGTTGATAGCTAGTTTTTTGCAATTTTCATACTTTTCTGAAACATGTATACCCCAAAATTCTTCAGTGGATGCAGTTTTATACATTTGCAAGGAAATATCTTCTTGCAAGTCAATTATCTCCATTTGAAGTAAAGGCTTTGAAAGACTGAACAACTTCGCAGCCACGTTAGTCCATTCTCCCGCTGCAGCAACTTCATAAGGCGATTTAAGGAATTGAGACAGCTTCCCTATCTCTGCAAAGTCTTGGAATCTTGCAGCAAATTCCTTCCCAAGATCTGATATAAACCTTAAAAATACTGCAATGTCTTCTTCAGAGTTCTTCTTTTTATATTTAAGAATTGTTGGGAAATGAATAAATTCTTGACTTGCAATATCTTTTTCAAAGATATCCAGCTTGCGACGAAAAGCAGACACACTTTGTATCAGATCACATATTAATTTTCTATTTCCTTGTAACTCGGTGTTGAGCACATTTAAATATTTCAGAATGTCTTTCAGGAAAGCCACAGCTAGCGTATTGCGCTCGTTTGTTATGAACTCCAAGTGATTCCTTGCTTCCTGCGTATCCAAGTTTTGCAAGAAGAAGGTTACTTCTTCTTTTATTTGCCAGAAACGTTCAATAACTTGACCTTTACTTAGCCAACGAACATTGTTGTATTGCAGTAAGTCAGAATATGCTGAATCACATTCAGAAAGAAACTCCTTGAACTGTCGGTGCTGAAGAGCAGAACGAGACCTCATAAAATTGATCAACTTGACCAAGCTGTTCATTACCTCTTTCAGAGTAGCACTAAGTTTTCCACAAAGGGCTGTCTGGTGAATTATGCACTGATAAGATATTAGGCCTGCATTCTTATTCCTGATTCTGTTTACTAATCCTTTGTCTTTGCCAATCATCGCTGGGACCCCGTCACTTGAAAGGGACACCATTTTATCATAACTATATTCGATTTTGTTATGAATTCATCAAAAGTCTTGAATGCATCTTCTCCGCGAGTCTGACCTTTAAACGGCAATATTGCTAGCAATTCTTCCCTGAACGCTTTACTTTCAATGTCAAAAAATCTCACGAAAATAGACATTTGTTCATAATCAACAATGTCACATGATTCATCAAGTGCTATGGCGTAGTAAGGTGCCTTCTGCAGAAGTTCGAGCAAACTACTTTTGTTGTCAGCAGCTAAAATTTCGGTTCTTCTTGTATTACTTCTTGCCGACAATGGAATACCTTGAATTGCGGCGACAATATCCTTTTTCTCTTCAAAAAGTGCCGTGGCCACTTCCAACATGCATTCTTTTACTATCTCAGAGTCTGAAAATGGCTTCTGGTGTTTATTAAGCGTCCAGCACACACGCAATGCTGCTTCTGCGGATTTTTCTTGCTCGCTCATGCAGCGAACTAGTAAGGCCGTGCTTTTTTTGTAAGAAGTTAGATATGCTTGGAGTTTTTCTTTACGAGCTTCACTGCCAAGAGGAAAGTTTTTGTGGAATTGCTGATGAGTTGTTTCGTAGTGTCGCTTTAAATTGGCACTTTTAACAATAGCGACAGTTTTGTTGCATATGAGGCAAACTGGAACCGGTTTAGGCCTATCAGGAAGCGTAAAACAATATTGTTCAGGCCACGCAGCCAGAAACTTCCTATTTTCACTGTCAACTTTTCGCTTTTTAGGATCCATATTGATGTAGGTACGAAACGTTTTAGTACACGACAAATTATAACACAAATGAACGAATGCTCCTCACAAGATCGCAACGCAACTACCTAATTCTAATAACTGACGACGCAACGCTGACGTGTCGAAACATGCCGGCCAGTACGCTCCCTCCCGCCTGCACCCTCGCACTCCAACGCACTCTCTTGTGCTACACAGCACAGCATAGCAACAGCTATGTATCTACCTACTAAAACTTGGACCGCCAAATATTGTTAAATAACTTACCTACCTATTCAATTTAATTAATATTTTTATATAACTAGTTTTAGAATAACTTACCTACCTATTCAATTTAATTAATATTTTTATATAAGTAGTTTTAGTAACTACAACTAGTTATATAAAAATATTAATTAAATTGAATAGGTAGGTAAGTTATTTAACAATATTTGGCGGTCCAAGTTTCGACCTCCCGCGGTCCGGATCCGGACCGCGGTCCGCCTGTTGCCGACCCTTGCACTATACCTATAGCAAAAACAAAAGTTTAACCCGATTATTTTTGATATACAAAATTTGCTATGAAATTGAAGCATGTTTTATTTGATAGCTTTATAAATAAAATTAGCTCGACGTTCGATATTTTATTTGCGAAATAATCCAATTATGTACCACTCATGAATTGAAAAATAGTAGGGGTAAATTACTCAAACTTCCTGCACGGCAACTCGTGTTTGTTTTGCTCAAGAAAATTTCACGATACGCAAATACGTATTGCTATGTAATATGTTTACATAATTCAACTTGACTATTAATTTTCTATTAACTAATAACTTTTCTTATCACCAGGCTACATGCGTTTAAAAAATTTTGAAAATGGTTGCGTTGAAAAATGTTATTTTATAAAAAAAATAACTAAATGCTAGTTCTACGCGTATAGTCTGCGTGTATATGTAAAAAATATGTTTGTATGGTAGTTTATGTTGATTTATTCACCAATCTTGACATTAGTATGTTGTGACATTTAAACAACACACAGTTTTTTCTCTTCTACTAGCGGTGCCAAATTTTTAAATAGATTTTACTCGCTTTACTGCACGGAAGTTACTTTCAGCGAGGCTGAATTTCCTGAAGTTTCCTCCAGGTTTTAATGTAACCTAAAACTTGTTTACAAGTTAACAAATTGTGCAGGAAGAAAGTTTTATCCCATGAGGATGCTTAACGAATTTTCTTCTTATTATAAGAGAATGTGAAGTATTAAATATGTAAAATAATCCTAAACAAAGAATTTACGAGTTTCCATGCTTAAAAAAACGTTTACTGTCGTGTAATTGGAGTAAACTCTGACGCATTTGGGATGTGTATACTTACTAAAGATAAGCTCTACCACAAACTGATTTTAAATTATTATCTGGTTTATTAGTTTCCCAGAATTGCGCTATTTTTGATTGTTGTGTGATTGTTTGTTTTTGCTTTTTGTTGCCAATTTAAGTACTGTTTTAAATCCAGCACTACTTAATTTTAGTTTAAATTTAAGACAATAAACTATTTTTTTTTAAATTTAGTTATTTATTGCTTTTTTCGCAAATAAATTTTCACTGCTCTTTTTGATTATTATTTTCTCACACTTCCAGTAATTTTCAAAATGGTAAAGTATAAGCACGTTTTGGGGCACAACATGTTGGAAGTATATGATGTGAAATACGTTGAAACATTTTTAAAGGAAATAAAAAAAACTAAGGAATATCAATTGGGATAACGAGTGACTGATTCAGTGGTCACCTTTCAGGGCTCATCGACATACCCGAAATTCTTACGTGCTTGTTTAATAATAAAACTTCGCTTAATCTCGCTACTTTCTTTGCTATTCTCTGAGTAAACTTTTTTTCAAAATTCTGTAAATCACCAAAAATTTTAAAAAATTTCAAAAATTGTACAATTTAAATTTTTTTGAATATATTCGAACACTTCGATAATTTTTTTTTCTATTCTGGAAACTTCAAAAATTTCGACTATATTGAAATTATGTATTTTTTTTCCGAAATTGTAAATTTTGAAAAAGTATTTAAAATTTTTTAAAATTAATTGTCGGAAAATATTTATACTTCAGAATTTCGCAATTTTAAAATTTTAATGAATATTTATTTTCGCATTTGAAAAGTTTATAAATTTTGATCTCGAAATTTCTGGAAAATTTAGGTTTTGGAAATTTTCAAATGTAAAGATTTTGTAAATTTTGAAAAACAGTTTTCTAAGTATTGAAAATATTAAATTTTTCAATTTTATTGTTGGAAAATAGTGATGCTCCAGAATTTTCCAATTTTAAAATGTTGAAAATTTTTGCTTTTTTAATTCGATTTTCAATTTGCAAACCATAATTTTTGAAATTTCGGTAATTTGCCGAAATTTTCAAAATTTTTAAATCCTTACAATTTTAAAAACTACGTAAATTTTGTAAATAGGGAAAAATTAAAAAGTAGCAAAATGTTAGAAAAGATTTCGAACGTGGAAAATTTATGCGTTTGAAAATTTTATAAATTAATTTAGGAAATTCGAAATTTTGAATTTGTAAACCACAATTTTTTTGTAAGTTTTAAGATTTTGAAAACTTCGTGAATTCCGAAATGTTGAAAACAAATGTTCGGAAATGTTAAAAACAAATATTCGGAAATATTGCAAAAATTTAGAAAACAATTAAAATTTAAAAAAATTTGAAAATATCGGTAATTTTCAATATTTTGGTAATTTTCGAAATTATGAAAGTATTGATATGTTAGAAATTTTTTAAAAGTTTAATGAATGTAAATTTAAAAAATATAAAATTCGTGTAAACTTTTTTGAAATGTTTGCATTTTGCAATTGCAAACAATATTATCCCTTGAAATTTCAAAGTCGATGTTTTTTTTATTTATTAATTATTCAATTAAACTCTTCAGGGACCAAAAGGAAACCTCCCCGAAGGTTTACTTCATGAAAAATTGCTCCTATAGTCAGTTAACACTCATAACGAGTGTGGTGCCGAAAATTTCACATTGTTGAAAAGGAAAAATTGTAACGACGTGATACGGCGGGCAGGGGGGGGTGCAGTAGAAATCTTGCGTTTACGCAAAGCGGCTGCTCGATGTGCGTATAATACATATCTGAGCTTTTTTCCCGTAAAACGAGGAAGGTAAATAATAAAATCCATTAGAAGAAATGTAATTCGCATACACAGATTGGAATAAATAAACAACTGTAACTTAAATACGTTAAAACATTAATATTAATCGAAAATTAAGGCGAAGGTTACAACCTACAATTTCACGTTACATTTTTTAAACTCAACACAATTTCGTAGGTTTAATTATTACTTAATTAAACATGAGTTTATAGAATTACTTACCCCAGTTTTTTTTTAAATTAGAGTTTGAAATGTATGCTATTACAAATGTTAATTCGAATAAAGAAATTTCTTTTGGTTTGGTTTTACATGCAAACAAGCTTATAGAATTTCTCCGCTTTTCATCGTACAATTAAGCCCATACGGTACTAATCGTGTAATATCAAGTGTTTCAAAGCGGCAAATGAGGCTTCATTATCATGGGTGTTAAGTTTGATATTTGGCTTTGTAACAACAACATTCACAATGATTGCTGTCACAAAAACAAAATTACTACAGTCAAATTATGTATGTAAGTAAATATTTTTAAATGTAAATTAATGCAAATATTTAAAAAAAATTGGAATGTTTCCAAATAAAAAACAAAATTTTAGAAAAAGGTGAAACGTATGCTTCACGTAATAATATTGCTCCTAATTGAAACCAATCACGTTAAGTTTCAGTGTATCAAATTTGCATGAGAAAGTCTCGCCGAAATGTTTCGTTCATTTTTTCATGTTCACTAACGTCAACATATTTTACATGTTAAAGGGTAAATTTTATCATCCATGTCTCGTATAAAATTTGCCATATATTTTATGAGTTAAGGCTGTCACATAACGTCGCAGTACAACTTATCGTAAAAGCACATTTTCATATAATAATAAAACAAATGACAACAAAACAGTATGTAGAAAGTAATGTAACTAAAAGCTCCCATAGCTACTGGAACAGCCGCTCCTATACATACATCCCCATATTATATGGATGCTTTTGTTTCGATTGGCTGGCGCGTTTGTGTTCAGATCTCGTAAGCTTAGGTGAAGCTTCGAGCTTTAATTTACACATGGGGCAAGGAAAACTGCTTTGGTTACGCACACTCCTGCGGCAACAGGTCCCGGGTCTACTTTGCAAATGTTAGGTCATGAAAATAACATATTTTTTATGAGCTTTTTTTACACAATTCCCTGTAGCTCAAACTGTTTTCATTGTACTTATTAGCAGAAATGGATGCTTTTTGGGGTTATCGCAAACTGAGCTTTATTCTGAACCATAAAAATGTTTTTGTTTAGATTTGATCTCGGAACAATATTTTCCTTTAATGTAAGAAAAACACATCTTTTTTATATTAAAAAGTTTAATCAAAATATTTTGACTCCGAAAGAAAATGTATTCGTTCACTTCTTCGTTTTGTTCTGAATCGCCCGAGAGAGCTTTCAAATTAATATGTTGATCCAAGAGAGCCAACCATGCTTAAATCTCCCTGCCCTTTGCCTAGCAAATTGTCCGGGTACTTCCACGACCGGGCGGGCAGCTTGATCCTTTGTTCTATTAAAACCCTTTGTGCGAGCCCTTTTACATATTCATGGTCAGCAACCAACACTCAGCATCTAAATTAGATATGCGGGTTAAAAAAGAACGCTGGGTTGTTTATTGATTTGACACAGTTATTTTTTTTTTCTATATTTTCTACTTATGATGATTAAGGTCACAATAAGTTTATATTTCGGAAGAACTATTTTTATGCTAAGTGTGTGCTCTACGAGATAAAGTGGTGGTCTTACAAGGCATAAAATTAAAAAAAAAAAACGTCGTGGGGCTGTGCGCGAGCACAACTCCATGATTCCCGTCCCACCCCCTCACTCGAGCTCAGCGCATTTAGCGCTATTCACCGCTCTAACATATTCCAGCTCGAAAGGACATGCAACCCAACGTACACACCACGCACAACGTACATGGACACGCCAGTTCAGCTTATTCAGAAAAAATTCCGCGCGCAGAGGATTCGAACTCATTGCCGTTGGAAGTCCAGCTCTAGAGCTTGAGATTCTAACCACTAGACCACCCGCTGACCCCCAAGGCATAATATGAAATAAAATTGAAAGATATTCAATCCAGTTAGCAGAAAATGTATTGATATCGTTAAAATGGAAAATGTAAATTTTATTATACAGTCAAAGTTTTATAACACAACATTTAAATAATACATTTAACCAACGGAACAATAAAGATGTACAGCACAGTAAGTAAATCACAAACATAAATTGCACGTCCTGTAAGGGACCAATACATGTACATTACGTAGCGGTTTTGCAGGTTGTATGTCTAGGGCTTTTTGGGCAGGAAAAGGGATAGGTTCTTTAGCGTCTATCTAAGGCTGCGGTGCTCTGGTAGCACCTGCGGTTGCTGCGGAATACGGAGCATGAGCAAACTAATTTGTTTTGCAGCTTTGGAAGGAGCTGATTTTAATACGAGGCAGTCCGTGAAGGACAGTTTTATCGATGTGACAACGGATGACGTTGACAGTTTATTTTTTGTGACCGTATTTAGAGGTTAGCTCCGTTTTGGTTTTGAAAACAGACTGAGCTCTTCATTGAAAATTTGACAGCTCCTGCTGTCAAAGCTCCCAATTTAGAAGCAAACGTTTTTTAGACGGAGGGATCCTAATGTCACATTAGAGCGGCTGTAGCAGCAAATTTAAATAGTCTATTGCTTAGCAATGTAAAAGGCGGATAGTTCATAATTGTCGTCACTTTTTAGTGTCGACTAATTTTTGTTGGGTTATGATTGAATGTATGGGAAAAGACGGTCGAGGACGGAGTTTATGGCTCGTGTCAATAGGAAATGGTACCATACCAAAAAGAAATAGGAAACGTTTTTTAACACAACGCGCACAACAAGACTAGAAAGGAAAATTAAGGCGGGAGAGCCAACAAGTATTCTCATTCCCGTGGTTATATTACTTTTGAAACTGTCGATAATTCCAAAAATTTTGAAAACTTAATTTCGAAAAAAAGAAAATTTCTTGAATTAAGAAAATTTAAACATTTTTGAGCTGAAAATTTCGCAATTCCTAATATTTTAAAAATAAAATTATATTTTTAAAACGAGTTTTGGAAAATTTTTGAAATTATTGTAAATTTTTAAAATTTTATAATCGTCGCGCTTAAAAAAACTTGAAAATTTATTAATTTCTAAAATATGGAAAGTTTGCAACATACTGAAAAATAAAAAAATTTGAAAATTTCAGAATATTTTAAAAATATTGTGAAAAATTATAAAACTGAATTTTTTGATAATTGTAAATTTCGAAAAGATTTTGAAAATGTTGGCAGACAAATAGAATGCTTGTTTTCTGAACTCCTTGGCTCCAAATCACAATCTACGGGATTTTAGAAAATTAAAAAAAAATCAACCTGCTTTTTTGTAAAAGAAAAATCAAAAAATCCCCCAACATGTATAGCTGGTTTTGAATTTTTTAATTTTCAAGAATTTTCGGAATATTTTGAAAATATAGTGAAAATTGGTACATTTTGAAATTTTTCAAAAGTTTTTGAGTAAATAGTCTGGAATTCAACTCTAATCCAAACTAGAAGTTAATTCTAAATTTTAACCGATACCAGAAATGTTGATGAATTTTCTTTTAAGATTATATGACGGTACCTAATACACAACAATAACAGACCCCAACACGAAATTCATAATTCTGACATAAAATGTTAACGGAAACCTTACTAATATGTCTTTATTGGATTAGGCCTAACTCGTCATTTAATTGCATTTCGAAAACTTTACTTGCAGCTCAGGAAATTTTGTGGTAATCTGCTTTAGGCGTTATTGTTCCCTTTAATTAAGTTAATGTTAAATTACATTAAATTCCGGTTTATCGATGCCTTCGCGGGTTAAGCTGGGTTGCGCTTAGATTGTTTAGTGGATCATAAACTGCCTTAACCTCACAATTTAAATTACCGACCTCTCCGTTGTCATCATGAAAATTGTTGGAAACGTATGGGAAGGAAGAAGACAAAATTGCGTTGTTCTTGATTAAGCTGATAACTCTGACATTTAACAAAAAAACGATTACTTGAGGAAATTTAAAATCGCCGGACATATTCTGTAAAGACCACACAAAAGAAATAAAAACGTATTTTACCAACATATATAAATAACAATAATTCTGCCGTCTAAGTTCTTGTTATCGCGATCATTTTTATTACATGTTACATTATGACAACATAATAATAGGAGTCCGTTAAGGTGACAGACATGGACAGATAGCGCTCGTGGAAAAGCTTTTAGCTGGTTATAATGCTAACGTCTCGGTTCTAAACTTTTGGGTTTATTTTTAGAGAATGCAAGTGTGTTATTCCCCGAAGGGAAAACCGTGAGGTTTTCTCTTGTACGAAATAATGGCTTTACGTGAGAAGTTCTTTAAAGTGGCAACAATAAGACCCGTTGCTTTTTATTACTAAATGTTATCCGCCCCTTTATTTTACTTTTTTTGTCACCCGAGGCGCGAGTTAATCGAAAAATAATGAAAACCATCAGACTACCTCAATTAATGTAGAAATTACTTCAAATGAAACACAAACAGAAATTACATTAACGTCAAAGCTTTTAGTAGTTTGGCTCGGATAACACTATTAGTATAAACCGGTGTATGCTCACAAACAGATCATAATTCTGTTAGGAACTAGCAGATATACCATATACATACAAATAGTTGGCTCTGCTAGTAGACTATATAAGTTAATAGTTCTGCATTAGTTACAATTGTGTCCTGGTTGACATGAAACAATTAAATGCGACAACGAGTAGGAATTATTAGGTTGTTGTAGACACCCTTCATGACTCCATCGACTTATAATTGATTCAAAATTACAAAAGTTTTAAAAACCCAATTAACTCTCAATTAAGCATTAGTTTACAAAATTGCTTGTAGTGGCAGTATACATTCTCTCGGCCACCTTTCATGACTCATCGGCTTACAGGACGTACACCGCTGTCTATGACTAAACAGGAGTTTACAATTGCTTGTAATGGTTATATTATGACAGGTATTATACAATTCCAATTTGGGCGGAACATAACAGTTTAGCATGGAAAAAATGAAATAGCCGTATATTATGTCCCTAAAAGAATTTTATTACTTACAATCGCTCTAAATGGAAACGTACCAGTTTTTCACATTTTTTTTTAATTCATGGGGCTGTGCGTGAGCACAACCACATGATTACCGTCCCAGTCCCTTACTAGGACTCAGTGCACTTAGCGCTATTTACCGGTCTAACATGCCCCACCCCGAAAAGACACGCAACTTAACATACACACCACACACAACGTCGATGGACACGCCGGAATTAACTTGAGTCTGATACTCGAACCACTAGACCACCCGCTGGCCCTATATCACCGTATGGCAATTTATTTGAAAATTAAATTCAAATAATAATTTCAGTAAGTTATTGAATAACAGTCAAGCCGCTAGTGCATTGATATAATCGGTTACGACGGCGATCCCCAAATGTGTCCATGACGCACTGATAGAGAATCTGCTTTGTAACCTAATGGTTATGAGTTCAAAGTTCAAACCTTGAAAAAAAAATTTTAATTAAAAAAATCAGGGTTTTGTTATTTTATTTAAAATGAATGATTATTATTTTTTTATGTTACATAGTGATGGAATATTTCGAACGAAAATAATCGAACTGTTCGATTATCAAACTACCTCGAGGTATCTCGAAAGGTTGCAGGAAACCATTCGGATGATTTTACGTTATTGATATTTTCTGTTTTGTCTATTTCGGAAGCCGACATTGAACTCATTATGTTACCGCCTGCAAAAACCTAATGCAAATACATGGTACGATGGCATTAGGAGTGGTGATGTGTGATAACAAGAATGCAGTATGCAGTAACACAAACATAATTCCTGGAAGGCAAACGCATAAAGATAAATGCGGCGCCCTGCAGCGGGAAACAACAAGATAGCAATATTTTAATTAGAATATCTCTGGTCTCATTTTTAAAATATATTTTTTTTATAAAACAGAAAAATGTATCCACTTCTGTGGTTTATGCAAATATTACTTTAAAAAAAACCGGACTCTGCTCATTCGATATTAATTTTCAAGCCAACATCACTAAATCGACCCGAGACAAACGAGTTGCTAGAAAGACAATTCTTTTCGGTGCCACCTACCTATTCCCGATTGCCTCGCTGTCTCTACTGCCTTGAGGTTCACGAAGCGTATTTGAAAATGCATAAGCATAAATCCGTTTGAATATCTATTTCTAACAGTTATATGCAGAACTACTTATAGCTTAACAATAAATGCTTGTGTATAATGTCAATGGTGCCGGTAACCGTTTTTTGTTATTCCGGGTATCAAAAAATATTTATCGCATCTGCTCGTTCGATATTAATTTTCAGGCCATGAATTGTGACAAAATTTTAAAATAGTGGAAGAAATTAGCGTTGCTAAGCTTAGCGGAAGCTAAAGCCCAAGGCCACATAAGCAATGACGACTATGCGACTAGCTGTTGGTTTTTGTCTCTGGTCCCATTTATAAAAAATAATTGTTTTATAAAACCGCAAAATGTAACCACTTTCGCGGGTGTGTGATGAAATTAAAAATTCGATTCAAAACCGAAAGTTTACGCTGTTTTTCCGAGCGACCCGAGGAAAGACAATTGCAACGAGAATTAATCCAATATGTGTTTCATGCTTTACATGTTTTTGAAAACTCTTTAAATAAAGTTGTTATAACCATTTTTGATCCGAAGTCGTGAGCGCATAATCTAGCTAGCGCCATTACGTGCCAAGCCGTGTCGCGCCAACGCATTGGGTTTGAAACGGGCGGCTTGTACTAATTGGCGCGAAATTATTTAATATATAAAAATTATGGGAAAGTACCATCGACCTGCTGTTTGGCGCATTTTTTCTATGAGAGATTGGGTTAGTAGTTTTATTGTAACATGCATTTTTGGTGCAAGGACAATTTCCGAAATTGTTATTAAGAGTACGGAATAATCCGATTTGCAAAAGTAGATTATTACTTTATTATATTTAGTGCTGTCTTATTTCTGCTGATTTGGCTGATGACGGACGCCAAGGGGTAAAATTTTGTCTGAACATCTATTAAACAGGACACACATTTTTACATATTGCCTATAGATGGCATATTGACAAACGCATCTACCCAATGCATTTCCCTAACCCCGTTGGCTATTGAAACCAAATATCTTCGGTCTGAATCCGCACCGTCGCGTCGCGTCGCTGACTTTGTGTATTCGTATCAACATGTTGTAAAAATAAAGCAAGCTTTGTGCCGAAACATTTCAAAATATAATCCAGAAAATATATATCTTGGTATTATAGAAATACCCAATTATTTAATAATTTAACTAAATTTCAATATTATATTTCCTTTGTTTAAATAAATAATTACGGTAACGATGTTTTGATTGATATTGTAATACAAAATTTCGGAGGTTTGATTGAAATTTTATTAATTAATTTTCAATCAAAATACTGAAGCGGTTCTTACTTTCAGTAAATTAAGCAAGGGGTTGCTTTTGCAACAAAATTTACAGTAGCGTGACGAAGGGTAGTATGCGTGTTTAATTTTTTTTCAGCACAATAGGTTGCTGATCGACAATCACCTGTAGCTTTTCCTCGCTTCTTTCTTAGATGCTGCATGTGCATTGTGCTGAAATAAACAACAATGGTTCTTGCCGTTATCGAACGAGCCGCAATGCGGCGGGTCAAGGGCGTGTTGGAAAAGCGCCAACAGAATAGGGAAAACGGAAAACGTTCGGCATGAAAATACACAAGCGCCTTCAGGATGTTCCCCTCCATCATTACAAGCCAATTTCGAGCGCAGCGGGGTCGCTTTTAGCAATATGCATTTAAATAAAACTCGATTTTAAAGGCGTTGAAATGCACCATTCTGATAATAACTTTGAAACTTTAAGTCGAATGGAAATGTTGGGAGAAGATAGATAGAGCAGTTTTTCATCATTTTGGCACACTACCTACATGATTTTGGCGTAACGTAAATTTATGAGAGTTTTACTATAAATCATGCAGAAAATATGATTGCAAATTTAAAAAATAATATTGCGGAAATTCAAGCTAAAGATTCAGTTTGAAATCAAGCAGTTGTGGGCTTAGCCATCAACGACAGTAGGATAGAATAAGATTTCAGTTTTGTTTTAGAGTCAACAATGTTTAGGGCGGTGGGCAGCTCCCTCTCTTAATTCTTGAATTAAAAATGGGGATTTGTAATTGTTTGTTTTTATGTCGTGAAGGACTATTGGGCTTGTAAATACACTTGCTTTCTTCTAGGCGTTCTGAGTCTAAGAATACTGTGAAGGTTCACGACTTTTTAACGGGTAGTTCCTACTGCGCATGCATTCGTATAGGCGTACAAAGTGTAAACGAGGACCATGAGTTACAAACTATTTTAGTACCTCTCTTGAGTATGTGCAAGTGCAAGGTTAGGTAATGTTTATTTGAAGAAATATAGTAGTAGCAATTAAATGTGCCATTTCCTAGTCGGTGATGCCATACCTTTACCAGACGCAGGCTGTTTTTACTGTATGTTAGATATTGCACAGAGGACCTACAGCTTAACCTGGGCTCCGAACCACAGGAAGTACAATTATACTGCTGCTCCGTTGTGCCTTGCCGGTTGTCCGTTGCCTTGCGAGGGAGAAGCGAGCGGATGAGCTGAGTTGGCTGTTAGGAGAAATCGAACGGGGGAAATTTGTGTTGTACTGCAGCGCTCTAATCACTACACCACGCTCGCTTTCAGTATATTACAAACAACTTAATTTTAAGGACACTTTTTAATGCAAAGGCTACGCCCGTATTAGCCCGAGTTGTTAGCGCGCAATCATGTACGCACGGTAGGAAAACTGATAATTTGATTTAGGCCATTGTTAACTGAAATAATAGCTCAATGAAACAATTTGCAAGAGAAATAAAAAGATCTAAAAAATTTGTGCCCAGACCACCGTGTCTCAATTTCTGGCTCAACAATTCTAAGTTTGTTTAAAAACTTGATCAAGCGGGTATCGTAAAGTTCTTGTCGAAGTCTGAAGAACGTTTGAAAGCTCTGAAGGACGATTATGGTATTTTTTTATCACGTACGTCCAACAACTAGGACTATATAACAATGCTAGCCATGCTTCTACATTTTAAAGCAGAAAACTTACGCTTTTATAAAAATACTACTTGAGCAAGAACTTTCATAAGGGAAACCTGGCAGAAAAATAAACTTCTGCGAGCAAATAATGGAAGTTATCGCTAATGATCTGAAAGCTTTACAATGAAACGTCGTTGTTTAAGACGCAGCCACTTTTTGCTTCAACGGAACTATTCTCATCCACAATTTCTTCTACTTTGTCGACAAAAATTGAAATCCTGAAATATACCTCGATGTTCTTAGGAGTTCTGTACGAACCTTGGTCGAGTGCACATGTGTAGCGACGCTGTCCAGCTTATAAAAAGTAAAAACGAGAGTTTTGTTCACGGAATAAAAAGACAAATTTAGTGTAATTTCATCTTGTTCCGTCCCCAGCCACGTTATTTCCTAGTGAAGATTATCACAACGTTGCCAGTAACAGTATTTGGTTCAAGCGAGTTGGTGCGCCACCACATTATGGTCATGAGCGTCGCTACCTCAATCTAATATTTTCCAACAGGTGGATAGGAAGAAGCGTGGCCACCTTGATCCCCCGACTTAACTCTTATGCATACGTATCGGGACCGAAATAACAGCTATATTCGCAGAAATAATTCAGAATACTAACTGTACAAAGCTACTACCACGGAAGGCAGTTTAAATTATAGCTTTAGAATTCTTTTATCATTTTTAGAACATCTTTTTATTTTTCAATATTTAAACACAGCTGTGTGTTACACGAATAAATTACTTTATTGTACTTGGTTGTGCTGCGAACGTGTTAGAATTTAGTTTATAATGTAAAATATTTCGAGAATTTTTGAATTTTATGGAAATTTAGAATGTTTTTAATATTGTCGCAAAAATTTCGAATATATTTTATACCGGTTGTTTTTCAATAATTTAACAGGGTTGCTTTGTTTTCAAAATATTTGAAAAATTTTGATTACTATGAAATTTTATTAAAAATTATAAAAATTTTGATAAAATTAGATATTTTTAAAAATTTCCAAAAATTCCCAATTTAAATAATTTTAATTTTGGGAAATTTTGAAAATGTTAAACTTACACACACACTCGTTAATTTTACTCGTTTTAGTAGGGTGGTAATTTAATATTTTTTTTATTATTATTAAATATTAGTCGTATTGACTGCACAACTTACTAAAAGATAACGCAAGTTATAATCCAGAACCCGGCACTGCGCCGGCGCGTTTGGGAACAACCTACTAATAGTGAAGCAAACATGGAGTGTGAACCCAAATCGAAAACTATAGCGGTAGTATGTACAAACGAATATGCGCCCTTTACACTGAACGCGTAAATATGTGGCTTATAGTAGCGGGGGTCTCTCACCATTAAACGTTGAAACAGGTGGAAGGAATCCGTATTTAATATAGAAATGGCCTAATGAGCGTGAATACGCAACTAGTAAAATGCCCTTTTACTTAATAGTTATTAATATCTATATTTTCGAACCACTAAGAAAACAACATTAACAACAAAAATTAAAGGGTGTTTTTGTTTCAAGAAAAACATCCATTACATCGCTACTTATAAATGACTGCAAAAAAATTAAATTTGTTCAATTGCAGTCTTTATTCGGGAAAACAACTTTTTGTGTAACTCGTAAAAGTAGGAGAGCAGCCCGGTTTTTATCCTTTTGTAGCGTGTTGTATCTTTTTAACACAGTTATTATTTCACTTTCTCTTATTTAATTTGGAGACCTTAAGACAAAACTTTATTTATATATTCCAAGCGCGTTCACAGTGTGGTGTGAATGACAAAAACAAAAAATTTATGATCTATTGCGTTCCTGAAGTTATGGAAACACCAGTTATGTCCAAGGAATTTTCTTCAGGCCACAAAGAAGTGCGATATTAGCATATTTATTATTTTCTAGATGATGAAAACAGGCGATTATCTATGTCAAGGCGTGCAAATTATGGTTTTGAGGATAGCAAAAATGGAAGTATCTCCTCCTTAATGCGTTTTTTTTATTTTAGAGGTTTCATAATTTGATTTTTATCCGCTTGAAGTAAAAAAGAACTTCGTGTTTCAAATTTAAACGTTCTGTCAACTTAATATTTCTTATGTCTCAGGCCTTTGTCTTTTAAGAAAATATGAAAGTAATTGAAATGTTTCCTGCTAATGTCGTAAGAGTTTTATTAGGCCAAAAAAGCGGAGCAAAGCTATAATAACCCAATGAAATGAAATTGCGTTGTTATATCGTAAACGTTTTTAGTTCTTTTATCAAAGTCGTAATTTAATGCATGAAAAATAGGAAAATTTAATTATTATTATATTTTATATTGAATTATTTTAGTTTTCTTTATTCTCAGTAGACGGTTTATGAAAGAATTTTTCTCGTACGTATATTTCTGCTTATATTGCGTTATTTTCTCATATGATTTTATATATTGGCAGACAAAAGGATGCTCTAATTTACTTCCTTGAAAGTTTACGTATCTAGCGAGTTTAGAAATAATGATACAAAAGCATTTGCTCGAATTGAATTACGTGTCTTCAGATAGATTTACGGAGTTTATTGGATTGCTGACATGTAGCCAGTATACATAGGAATTGTAACAAAATAAATAGAAGAAGATGAATTTACTTTATTACACTGAACGAACGCGGTATATTATGAAAGAAACTAACTGTATGTTTTTTCCTTATTATTTTTTTTTATTTTAAAAGGAAAAATTTCTCAAACATATTTAATATTTTTGTAAAATTTAAAAATTATTGAAAATTCTTACAATTTCTATACATTATCAAAATTTACAGATTTCAAATGCGAGGAAGGTCTCGTAGCGGTTACCCGACAGCTATTTTTAATGCTTTGGACATGCAGTGAATTTTAAATGAGGTGGAACATAGCAGTTTAACATCTAAAAACTAAAGTAGGTGCATATTATGTCCCTAGAATCATCTCAAATGGAAAGATGACATTTTTTAAATCACCCGATGGCGATTTAGTTGATTTTTTAATACAAATAATGCTTTAAATAAATTGTTTAATAATAATCACGCCCCTAGTGCAATAATATAATCGGTTGCGCAATAAAACCTTGGTTGTCTTAGTGGCGCACAAGTAGAGATTCTGCTTTGGAAGTATGAGATTATGAGTTCAAACCTTGATGCGGTCTGCTTTTTTAAGGTTAATATTGTCTTATTTAAAATCGTGCGCCACCGAGCTATTGGAAGTTTTATTTCACAACCGATATTCTCAAAGCACTATGGGCCTGATTATTATTAAATGATTTATTTAAAGCATTATTTGTATAAAAACATGTTATCTTTCAATTTGGGAAGTCGCTAGCACAATAAAATTCTTCTAGGGACTTTTAATCTTAACTATTTCAGTTTTATATGTTACCTGCCATGTTCCACCTCAACTGCAAATCACTGTATGTTTAAAGAGAACTTTAAATTTATATTTTTAATTTAAATTTAATTTCGAATTTAATTTCAAAGTAAGAACCCTCGTTTTTTATTAACAAAAAAAAGCGTCTATTGAAAATGGAGCATTTCCGAGAGCATTTTTAATTTAAGTAGTTTGCAACGTGTTTCCGAGAAGCTACAGATTACGTTATTTAATTTCTGTACGAATCGGAGGCGAAATCTGAAAGTTTAAATATATTTCATGCTTTGCAGTTAAAGGACGAAGTGTTAAAAATGTAATTTCTCAACTAAGCAGGTAAGGATGTTATTGGAAAAAAGCTTTTTTCCCTTTTTTGTAATCTGTTTGGTCTGTTGCCTTCATCTTCTTATAATTTTTATTAATACAGACCTGATAGTTTGTATGGCAAAAGTAGAAAAATTAAGAAGAAAAAAATGGAAATATTCAACCTAGTCGCCACGTAAAGTGGCCGACGCGTCGGTTGATAGTTTGCTCCAGAAATCTACAACTAATATTTGCTATTCTTTTACCCCGAGAAAACTAAAAACTTGAACCTAACGTAAATTTGAAAGAAAAATGTTATAAAATAGGAAAATCAATATTGTACACGTTTCATTATTTTTTCTTGTGCAGCCTTCTTTTTGTAACTTAAAGCGAGAGATTTCATTCACGGTATACAAAGAAGGTTGAGGAAATAAAAATAGGAATACAGCGAAGAACTTCGCTTGGACTTTCTCTTACTTCAAAAATCTCCACATTTTATGATACGTTTTTGAAAATATTGGAGAACGTGCAAGCGAACGCAAAACCTAACAAAACTTGCTTTACATTTGCAAAAAAACTGAAATCAGTTTGAACTCCTTCCTGAATCCGAGGAAACATCCCCTGAAGTACAAGATTTTCGATCATATACGATTTTTCCGGTTAGTCGAACATATTTTACGTATTTTAATCTCGTAATCCGCTTGCGGGCGCAGCGATTTATTGAATCTCTATTTTTATTTTTCGTGTGCTAAATGTTCTGCAATCCAGAACTTGCGAATTTCTTACCTGGCGTGCCTGATTGAATTTAGCCATGAATTATTCATTTTTGACCGTGTTTCAGCTGCAATAATGTCGTGTGTATCTAAAATTTACGTTTGGTGACATTAAAAATTCGTTTGTTTAGTGACATTTTGCGGAAAATATTAAAGAAAGTATGTATATTCCCTCAATTGTTTATTTAATACGTAAACTTGAAATTTATAGCTATATCAAGCAGCATTTCCTGCTGTCGTTCTAAATTTATACTTGATACTCGATGTGGGAGCCGGGGTGTACAATTCTTGCCAAAAAAAGCTCCATTAAATTTACAACCGTAGTTTTGCGAGTATTAAATATCGATCAGAGGCACTGATGGGGTTGCTATGTTGGTAACTCCTTCTGCAATGCAGTAGCACATCGAGCATAATGAACAAAAGTAGATGCAACATCAAGATTTCACTTGAAATTGGGATTTAATTTAAAAACAAAAATAAATGAAAGCTGCCTAACACAAAAAGTAACACAAAATTACATATTCATATCAAATAAATAATTAATGTAGTTTTTTTAACAAACTTAGAAGCACGCGATCCATCACATAAACCGACCCAGTTGAGGAGCACTATCAATCATTTTTGCATAATAATTTAAAATGAAGACCTTGGGTTATTGTATTCCAACCAAAGTAGATGCGACGATGTCATTTTGGAGTTTAAATAAATTTTTTTACTAGGTACGAAAGACGAGCAACAGAAACACATTCAACAGTATGAATTATTTAGTTAATCTGAGAATTTGAAAGCAAATCCCAGACTACTGGGAAGAAAACATCCCAAAACAAACATAAAAATAAATTTATATCTATCAAAAATCGTATTATTATACCCAAATGGGTAATAAAACAACGCGATTATATTTTGAGTAGCTACTAATGCAATAAGAGGCGTCGTAATTTGTATTATATTTTATAGAAATTAATGAAGCGTAATTGAATTTATACAAATATTTAAATGTCAATTTAAGCTACCAAAAAAGATAACTAGTAAAAAACTTCTCAGTAAATTTCCTTAAAATGAAACTTCTTTTAAGATTTTTGCAGTTATTCGCATGCCCTTAGGTCTTTACAACACCTCGGGCACCTTTCAGTGCCTTATAGATGATACCAACGTAATAATGTCCGTTATACATTTTCTCAATTTCAGTTATATTTTGTAGAATTTAATGTTATGCAATCTTCAATTTCTTAAAATACTATTTATATCGCATGAAGCGGATCAAAAAGTGTCACTTCATATTCATGCGTGCACATGCGTGATATTATTGAGACCTTAACAATAATCCGCCCTAGGAACGCTCTGCTGGTAAAAAGGAACCGCGTTATTGTGATTCTGTGCGACAGGTTGAGCTACAGAGAAATAAAATTTTGTTATTATGGTGACTTCTATGAACTGTTTTTTACCAATATTGTATTATACAAAACTGAAAGCACCCTGCAGTAAATATCAATTCTGAATTGAATTGTTTCTTGACGCAGCACTTCGGAAATGAAAAAAATTCTATATGTATAACAATTTGGATGAAAGCTCCAAAATATACAAAAGGATAGAATTGGGGATTTTAGCCAAAACTTTTTGTTACTCGCGGATAAATCATTGCTAGTTGCGGTAAAATGCAGCGATTTTAATAGCTTCCGCATGCAGGGGTATCTGCCAAATAGCTTTTCGTGGGCGAGTCGATTCAATGTAAATGGAAATTATAATATGTAGGCAGTTCGGGTAACTGCAAAATCTGCTTATAATGATAATCATAGCTTTTTAAATTGATATTAGTAAAATTCTCCGATTTAAATTAAAAATCCAATATTCCAGTGATTGGGTTTTTCAAGAACTTCTGTTTATAGTGGTTTTCGTAAGTGAGTTTTAATAAATTCCACTAGTTGCTGCAAACCTTTAATTAAAATCTCGTATAATTAAACTTCAATTGTAAGTTTTTTCGCTGTGCGAATGCTTTTAGGTCTTAGGAACACGTCGGATAGTTTTCAAAGGCTTATAGTTGCATGTGAATTATGGAATTAATCATTTTCAGGCAGGTACGTAAATTTCCTTTTAAACATTTACCTTTTAATTATTGTGTATTCAGCACTGCTAAAATGGCGCAACCAAATTAATGTTCTGAATGTTTGTTTAATGTGTTTTTACATTTTCCCAGCACATCAACATCATTCCCTAAAATTTAAATGCGTTGTTGAATTTTTTTATGAAACTCGCTGTATGGAGAGCTAAATTATATTCTGCAGGATAAAATTAACTTATAACTAGCTTTGCAATATAAAACCACGTGAATATTTTCATTGCGCAACAAAAGAATTCGCTAAATTAGATGACATTCACAACGGATACCTTCCTAAAATAGCCACAAGAAATTATTATTAGACTAGGGGTATTTTTATTTCTGATTTGTAAGGATTATTGACCTTGACAAGGACAACGATGATGAAATTCCATTTAAGGATTTTAATTATTATTCCAAATATCATTTTTTCATTTTCCTCTTAAATCCCACTCCGGAATAGCCGCAAAAAATAATTATCTCTTTCACAAACGGGTTGTTTTTCTTCATGGTCTCTTTTTTGCGTTTGATTTTTACACATACCTTTTTTTCGTACTAAAAACATTCCTATGCAAATTCCCGGCGTTTTTAAAAGAATTTAAAGCACATATGGCTCGCAACGTACGTCATAATTTAAATAGAAAACATTTTCGTCTATTATTTTACGTTAGAGTTGTGCCATTGTTTTATATGCATAGATTTATTAGGACGTCTGATGAGGGTAAAACTGACAGGTCATGCAAGCGCATCACCCTTTATTACAGCCTCTAAGGCTTATTTTGAAAGTTATGCTGTAAGTAGCTTCGTGTCGTTAATACCAGGATGATTAATGATATTTAGCAAACTCTCGCGAAGAGGGTGGATCGTAACCAATTTTCAAAATAAAAACGAAACTTGATCAATGGGTTTAATGTAAACCTATGACAAAAGCTGGTGGTGGGTGGTTATTAACTAAAAATTTAGGAAAAGTCTAATGTAGTAAAATCGGCGTTGTGTTTTAATAAATCACATCTATATGTATAAGTGTAATAAATTGGCATCGATCTGAGAGTGCCTAAATTAAAGGATGATTAAATTATGATTAAAAATTATTTGTTGTATTATTCTAAACTGTTCTCCGAAAGGAATTTAATTAATAAATAAAAACAATTAGTAACGATAACATATAATATTTCATATAGAAATCAAATAACTTTAATACTGCTACTGCAACTACCGTCCACCCCCTCAGCGAACACCTTGGAAGTTTACGTCTTGAATAGCTGATCTGCTTGGAACTAATCAGAACTTTGAATTTCACTGCAATTGCAACTTGACTGCAACTACCCTCCAATACCTAACGTTTTACTATTTATTGTCAATGGTACATAGTTTTAATTATCACATTTAAATGAAATAATAATTGAATGTAATGTGACACCGTTTCTATGTTGCGGGTGGGATTGTACGTCGGATTATACGTACAACCTCGCTGAAGCGCCCGGGCGCCAGATTTTATAAAAGAGAAAAGAGAAAGAATATTGCCCCGTGCCAATTTTTCGCGACAATCATGTAAAGAAAAAGAAAGACAGAAATCTGCTCCGTGTGAATTCTTCTCGGCGGTTCTTGAAAAGAAAGAGCAATAGCGCGAGCTGTCCCGTGGCAGTTCTCGGAAGAGAAAGAGACCGAACTGCTCCGTGTCATTTCCCCGTGACAATTCTCGAAAAGAAAGAAAGAGAAAGGCAGAAAGAATACGGTAAATACAATATAAAATTAAATACAAAAACACCCGAATATTCTAATTGTTACTCACTCGGCTGGTTTCATGGTGGTCGGTTGTAGGTCGGAAATATTGAAATATTTTATTCTTAAATAAAATACATTTCAATAATTAAATAAGTTCTTGAATTAGTATGCATCATCATTACATTAATTAGGAAGTGCAGTATATAAAGTTATTTCTTATTACGGGTTAAATTATTACCTAGGGCTGTACTAAAAATACCTGACGCTTACAATACAACAAGTGCAAACTTGCTAAAATGTGTTACACATTCTGCTCTACATAATTAAACTTTGTTGATTTCAACATACTTGCAATTCTCTTGTGAAACTTGTTCTAAATTAATTTTGAACTAATGAAAATAATTTTTTTTAATGATAACTTTAGAAATTTAATAAATAAGATGGGTACATATTTTTTCTGATCTCTTTTTTAATCCCAATCAATATTTCTATGCTATAATCGATTTTTTGCCTTCTAACCAGCTTGTATTTCTATGGGTGTTCCGAGTCTAAGCGGTATGCAGTTAATTATTGGGCTACAGCACTATGGAGTGCTTTGCTCAATATTTTAGTCCATTCCTGCTGCTGAATTCCCTTCTTACAAAGTTTTGCGTTTTTTCCTCTAAAAAATAAATTTAGTGTGTTCCGCAATTCTGTCGTTGGCATGCCAGAATGTATATGTACGTGTAGCTTTTGAAGTTTTATTGCTGTTACTTTAGGTTTTCGTTTTTTTTTGCTTTGATACTAAAACCTTGTTTTCGGCGAAATAAGATACGTCCCGAACACACCCAAACTTGACTTCTTGAGAGGAAAAGTTGTGTTTTCATGGAAATTGGAGAAACATATTAGAAAGTTTAATGTAAAATGAACATTTAAATCATGTTTACCTTCGCATTTATTTTAATTAGTTCTATAATGTCAGAATTTAACGTAATTAGTGAAAGTCTGATATACCCTTTGTACGTTTATATCAATATGTAATAAGTGAAAGTAATTTATTATTTTAATACAAATTTAAAAAAATGTATTTTATCTCAATTTTAACACGAAATTTAACTTCTTATTCGTATCTTTTAGGTACAAATCGTCAAACTTGGTATATTTTGCCTCCAACCATAAATTTAATGTAAACTTCAAGGCAGCTTTTCAACTCTCGAATAAAGATTAAAGTTCTGATTATATTTGTTAATACTTTAATAAGTTAGAAAAGTTCGTCCTATTACAATAATTTAACGTCGCTTTTACTAAAAGTTGCCCAAAATAAAATCCCCGACTAGGTGTTCAAACGAACGTCTTTTATGATTGCCACTAAACTTCGCCAACTTGAGAAGCTCGCGAGTCACGAATCCTCTACAAATGCTAGCTTTATCAGCGGAATTGGATTTTTCAGGTAGCCGCGTCATCACTTTGTGTCCAGAAAAAAGAGTACCACTTTAAGCTCAAGACCAATCAAAATAAATGCTTCCGTTCAACAAGTTAACTGTAAAATGAAGTCTGTTAACAACCCTTGTAATAAGATTACGGTCGTTTCGTCAGAAAGGTGGCGACGGGCGAACGCCAAAACGCGTCGCGACGCTTAGTAGGACGTTACCCTCAACCACACCCGCGTCTGCTTCTCCACCACCGCGTGACCTCGGTTCGTGCCCTCTGTTCATTACCACTCAGATCAATATGTTGAGCAAAACTGCATACCAAATTACTTCCGGTTGTGGAACTTGGTATTCAAATTTTTTGCATGTACACGAATGTAATAGCTCAAAACTGTTTCAGGAAGTATGTTACTTGGTATTTGGTTTTAAGTAAATACAAAAATTTTGAAGAAACTTTTTCGCCACCCAAGTGATTAAATTCAGAGCATCATCTGTTAGTGGCTTCTCTCCAAGTTAGACAATTATTCACCAGCGACACATTTGTCATGCTAAATTCAGTCTTATCGGCGACATTGTGTAAAGCTAATGAAGAATGCGTGATTGGAGTTTCCTAAATGTTAAAGCTTTTATCTTGATGTGCGTACAAATGACGAAAATAATTGTTACGTGCTAAAACAACAGTAAAATTAAAATTTATGAATTTGTTAAACATAAAATTATACGCTGACCTTCATACAACATCTAATAACCTTTCAAAACACAATTATTCTAGGCGCCGGACGTAGTAGTAATAATCGTAGCTCCAAGGACACGTATCGGTTCGCAGTTGTATGGACTTTGTTAAACGTTCTTGAAGAGATTTGCTATTAATGATAGGTGTATGAGCGTATAATTTTATCGTCACAACCAACTTTGTCAATATATTCTCATAATTAAGGTAAGATGGTTTATAAATATTCTATAACCATAAAGTAGAAACTCGTGTGTACGTGCGTGAAGGGGAGGTATAGTCACATGCAGGATGCTTCAAAATATCTGGGGGGGGGGGGCGTTATGGTCAAATGGTTATACGACGCTGTTTTACTTTTTATTTTAAATTGACAAAAAATTACATTTTCTGAAGTTACTAAACAATTTCTCATTTAAATCTTATTTTCATACGTCATAAATTAAACTTCAAAATATTTTTTGACATAAGAAAGACGTTGCTCGTCTAGTATTTATTTCCTAACCTCAAAAAACCCTTTTATGGCGTCAATAAAAAACATTTTTTGGCGTCAAAAATATGTGTCCTAAGTTAAAAAATGTTGTGACGTCAACTATTTTATTCTGAACGTCAAAATATATTTTTTGACGTTAATAAATGTTTAATTAAAAGTAAAACACAATTCACTGATTCACAATTCTGTGAAAAACGAGAGAGATATAGTCACGTATAAACTTTGGAAGGTGTAATTCCATGTCCAACTTATAAACAATTATTCCAAAAACATGGACGGCTCATGAACGACCGATTCTTACAAAGAAAACTGGGCCAGCGGGTGGTCTAGTGGTTAAAGTCCCAGGTTTTGAAACTAGACTCTCAACGGCAGTAGGTTCGAGTCCCCTGCCCGCCGAAAATTTTTCTGAATAAGTTAAATCCGGCGTGTCCATGGATGTTGTGTGTGGTGTGTATGTTGGGTTGCATGTCTTTCAGGGGTGGGGCATGTTAGACCGATGTATAGCACTTAGTGTGCTGAGCCCGCGTAAGGGGGTGGGATGGGAATCATGGAGTCGTGCTCACGCACGGCCTCATGATTCTTTAAAAAAAAACAAAGAAAACTGGGTAGGCATAGGTACATGTACGATTCTTTGCATAATTACAGAGAGTATGTTAACATTTACCAACCTTAAAAAATGGGAGTTATGAAGGGCGATTTACGATTTCTAAAAAAAACAAGCACATAGCAGACTATTACAATACTAGAAATAAATATTAACTGCGTTTTCGCACTTTTGTGAAATATATAACCGTTGCATTATAGAACCAACAAATAAAATAAAACGAGCATAGTTAAATTTCGTTATTATACCATATTTCATACTTACGTACCTTCCTGGTATACCTTCACGGACTTCCTAGAATATCCTGTAGATGACATAAGGATGCTTCTTTGCGTTTCCAATTTAAACTAATTTAAGTAAAGATGATACAGCCGTGCGGTATAACGTCTTTCGGACAAATAACTCAAATTACGGTTAACTGTTGTCGAGGCCTCCGTAAGACGAAAATCCAAAGACAAGGGAACGTAAGTGAGTAAACGTAGGTGGTAAACAATGCTACGTAATACGTGCGGAAATGTGATATAGGAAACTGGAAATGCGAACAGCGAACTTAAACATAGATGAGGAAATAATGACAATAAGTCTTCTGCGTCGCTTTTCCAACTGTAAACGATCAAATCGTCAGATATTGCTCAAAATAAAGTCGGAAGAAAATTAAATTAAGTCGTAGAGCAGAAGATTGTATTTTTTTAAGTGAAAAATACATTCTTTGTGCTTATAAAGACGACATTTTGATATCTGAGCCATTTTGCGGAATTTAATACCAGCCCAAGCTTTAATATAGCAATAAATCCTAATGAATTAGGGCAAAGGTTTGTTCAAAGTTGATAGGCCAACTTCCAGTACAACATTAACTATAATCCAATTTTCCCACAAATTGCTACACTAGGTTAGATGCTTACGAATGGTTGTATTAGTAACAACATAAAGACCAAATTAAAAGAAACACTGCTATATACAGTGAGTAATAAAATAGAACACTTTTTGGCAATATTTCTTTATATATCTTTCATTGTGACGTCAGAAATAAGAAATACGCATCCGTCGCATTAATATTTGATATTGCACCTTATCTATAATGCACGTTTGCTTAGACCTTCGTGTGTGTTTCCCAATTTATTCATGAATCAAGAGCGAGAGTCACATAGTTGATAGAACTTGTACTACAGGAAAGATTTTTGGCATGTGCTAAAAATAAATATTTGCCTTACGTCTGATCTCATTATTTAACTTTTAATTTGATTACAGCTATTGCTGTATTTTTTCTCAATGGATATTTGTCAATCTTAATATACAGGGCGTTTCAAAAATTGGCACAATTAATAAAACCTACAGTAGATTACGGTAAACCAGAAGGCAGAAGAAAATAATTATTGAAAATTTCACCCAAAATTGTTTGGTACTGCAGGATATCAACAAACCATTTTTTATCAATCTCGGCAGTTCTGAAACAAAAATTCAATTCGTTTCATTTTTTTTAAATAAAATTGGAGTATGCTTTGGCTAATATATTATTGGTGTAAATATTTCCGTCTGTTTCTGATACATCTCGTATAAAGTGAAAATTTTACAGTTTAAAATGAAAATTGCAAGTAGAATCTCGGGTTGGCTGTATGCTAAATTTTTGTGTAAATGTTGTAAAGTGGATTTTTTTTTATTTAAATACAAAACACAAAGTCAATAAAGGAGAAACAGTGAAATAATAAACATTTTTAAGCCGAAACGTCAGGCACTATTTTTTGCGATACAATTTCAAAGGTCGTGTGTATGTAAACATTTTTTAAATTATAAAAATGGAGAGACGTTCAAACGAATGCGAAACTTTTAAAAAATTAACCAACACATTTTTGACCTTTTGACATTTTGTATAACGCTAATGATATTAAAAGAGACTTTATAAGCAAATTTCTCAGGAATATATTTTTCTTTTAGCATTTGCGTATTGATAATTAGCAATTACTTAGTACATTCATTAATCCTAATTTGTGAGCGACCTATTTTATTATAAAACATTTCTAATCAATGCTGAACCTGTCTTAATCCCAATAAAGACTGATGTTTTTCACTGAAACATAAAACATTCTCAAAGTCGCTTACTTTATTAAAAAAAAGTAATCATCTCACACGTTGCTTGATCTTGTGCTTAAAGCAAACATTTATTTTTTTTATTTTTTTTATTTGATTAAAAAAACAATTAATATACTACAAATATCACAAATGTGCAGTGGCGTGACGAGAAATTGTGGGTCCTGGGTTCCAGATTCAGGTCGGGCCCCTATAACACTCCCGGCTTTTCCTAGTAGAAAATAAAAATGAAACCTTACGTCACAGAAACACTAGAATATATTTTTGAAAAAACGCAAACAGCATAACTAGGCATCTAATAAAGGCCCATATAACGTAGAAACTATAAGATTAACTAAAAATCTTTATGAATAGACAAAGACAAATTTACATGACGTAACGTTCTTGCAAACCGTAACCAACCGCAAGGCGGTTGCCATGATAACGTATCCCCATTCTCGTCCGGATGTTAGCCAGAGCTATTCGAAAGAAAAAAGCATATTAGTCACTCATATTATAGCCTGGTTAAAATATAAACAGATGTGTGGGACTAATTTATTACTTACCAGTACCCTAACACTTGCCATCCACCGATATATCGAGATATTCGTCGAAAAAGAGCCGTTGAAAAAACTAAATTGCTTGGAACAAAAAAAACGATATTTGCTTATTTTTAGGGGCAACAAAAGCGTAAAATGACGGGTTCCCTGAAACCCGCGGAACCCTGGTAGTTACGCCACTGCAAATGTGACAAAATTCAATTTTTGTTCAGCCATATATTCTTGTCATGTATCTTATCGTAGACTCAATATTGCTTCAGTTGCACAGTCAAATGGCAGTCTTCCATCACTGTTTTCTTAGGTTTGTTTTAAATCCATTTATGAGAGAATTTCAACTTTCTGGTTTTATTTACAATTGGAAAATTTGATAAGAGACAAACTGAAATGCATTAACTAGTTTATTCTAATTTGATTAGGGCGAAAACAAATTATTGTTGACAAGGGTTGTAAATGCAGAACTTCCGAATAATCCTTGTTAGTAGTGAAAATGTTTTACTTGTACGTGGAAGTGGTCATGCTTTAGCATAACAACCAGAGTGGGGTCAGAAAATCGATTGTAACAATATTGCTTTTAACGTGTTAGTACTACATAATGTTGAAACTGCGAAAACCAGACCAAAATATTGTTGTTGAAGTAAAAATGTGGATTCTACTGAAAAAAACTGAATAATGAGTTTTCTTTAGGAAAATTTTTACAAAAGTCTTGTATACATTTCTTCATAATAATAATAATACGTAGTTTCCATATGCAAATCGAATCCTGGCCAAGTAATTTCCGTCAAGGAACAATGATAATAATTCAGCCGGTTCCTATTAAACATTTCCGAACAAGGAAATTGAATTGTGATAACCAATCACCATCAATTACCGTTTTCAGGTAATTGTTTCAGTACATTACATTTAATTAAGCGATTTTATATTATTATAGGGCAGCATTTAATTGCCAACGTCGAAATGTAAATAAAACATTCAGTTTAACATATTAATGATGTCTCATAAATAGTTAGAATTTTTTTGTTATAACGTCTTTCTATAACCCCCCCCCCCCCCCCCACTATAATTTTGAACCACTTGATATTTTGGCATAAAATTTTGTGTGATTTAATGGGCGTTTAAATACTACTTTTGTGCTTACATTTTTTTTTTCAAAATGCCGACTGGAAAACAAAATTAAATATCAAACGGTGCCGAGTGACGCCTCATTTGAAAGGGTTTTTAATTCTGCATCTGGTCCTAGAATTTCAGAAAGAAATATTCAATCAGAATAAAATGGCGATTCTCAAACTAACGGAATTTCCTAATTCAAACTCATTTTGGTTTTTAACGTAGTAAGCTATTGTTGTATTTGTTTGCTGTATTAATTCAGGTAGCTGAAACACTTTTGAGAGTGTTATATATCAACAGGACGGGACACCGTCATTTTTATAGGCCCGTTGCTGACTTCCTCAATGGTAGTAGGGGTCCCGAGGAATTGCCTGCACGCTCCCCTGATTTAACCCCTTTAAATTTTTTTCTATTTTGAATTTCTGAAATTTCTAGTGTACAGAATCCCCCCAGAAAAAATTGTAGCTCCTGTAGCAGCGCACAACACAAGTTTGCAGAAATATCGCTCCAGAAACGTATGGAAAACTAAGGGAGAAATTTCATAACGGACCTTTCATGTACCAAGAAGTTAAATTTTTAAAAACTAAAAAAAAATCTTGTTTTGAGTAAATTTGAAATATATGAAAAATTTTTTGATAGTTTGGAAAATTTTGAAATTCTGTGTAATTTAGAAAATTGTGGAAAATTTTGATGTAAATTAACAAGGGTCAACAACAAAAGCTTTTGTTTATATTAAAAGGTGTGTTTGTTGCTGCCGTGCTGTGTTAACAGTATCTAAAAATAATAAAGAAAAGCTGTGCCAAAATGTGAGATATGTACTTAATGCGGGCACAGCAGCGTAACTACGGCAATGCAACTAATGGAGTTGCATTGGGGCCATGTTAGGGAAATACCTATTTGTGTATGATACAGGCCTCCAAGACTGAATATTATTATTACCGGTTTCGAAAAATTTTTTGAATCTGAGCCATATGTTTTTGCCTAAAATTATCAAAATTTCCCAATAATTTTCAAAATTTCTCGAAAATTTTCCAAAATGAAATTTTTAAATTTTTAGAAATTTATGAAATGTTATCAAAACAAAAACGCGCCTCGTAGCCCACGGATTCAATTAATAGAAATTTTAGAACTCTCATTGAGCTTTGTGATCTTGTTCAGTAAATCCTATTTTCACTGGTGCCTCAGAAATATAAATCAAGGGCGTAAGATCTGGGAACCTAGGCGGCTACTTGATTAAAGAACTTCTGTACTATTCATTTCAGGAGAAAGTGTTCGTCTAACCACCGTCGCATTATTCTGGCTTTGTATATGGGAGTCCCATCTTGATGTTCAGTGGTAAATCTTCAATTACTTTCCATAGCTCATTATGTAAACCATTGAAAAAAATTTTTATCGATTTTTCTTTGATAGAAATTAGCACGAAAGAAGATGCGAGATTGATAACACAATTGATCGTTGCAAACCGCAACTAGAGACCTAAACAGACGCAAACAATGGAAATTTTTTCTTTGTTATCCATTGTTTTGTTAGGATCCAAATTTCAATTATTTATTCAATGGAAAATTACAACGAATAATGTACCTAAACTGGGGATTAATTTGAATAATTCAGTTGTTTGCATTCACTTCATAAGCAATGGCTTATTCTGTATTCATTATTAAAAGATGCCGTTTTAAATTTACGTTTTATCTCAAAATATAGTGTATGCGAGGATTGCGTGTTGGCTTGTAATTGAAACGTTCATTTTATAAAAAATTCTGTTTATAACAGCTTTTACTTTGATCACAAAAGTTTTGTACTACTGCGAAATAAACTAAAACGCCCCAAAAAGAATTTTTTCGTAATTATTTATTGATTAATAATTTTTTAATAAAAATTTCAATATAGGTACATATTTATTGTACTCAGAAAAAAATTAAATCCGAATTAATTAAAAATTGAAGCAGTGCTGCTTTGTTTAAATCTTGCAGAATAATATCTTAAGAAATCTTTGAAAAAGAAAAGAAAAGAAACTGAGGAGCATTTTTCACTACAGAAAGATCAACGCAAGCCACATCTTAAAAAAATTCTCACATATATTTTAGGATTGAAACATGACTACGCATTACATGGGAAGATCCTTTATCTCTCGTTTTTGTGCAGGGAACACGTAAACGCAAAGATTTACGGGCTTCCTTGTTCCTTAGAACAATTACTTAGATAGATACCTTGCGTAACAATCACGTATTGTTGCGGTTGGGAAGTGGAAATGTTGTCTAAAATGCTTTTCTTGTTTTTGACAATATTTATGTGTATTTACCGAAAAGTTACAAGATCAAAATAGATTTTAACACCGCTTGAATGCACAAAATTTATTTTATTCTTTATTGTACGTACAATTTATATTTATGTAAAAACCGTAATTAATTCCGGACATATTGCATTTTACAGTGAGGGCTATTCCATATGAGCTGCCGTGCTGCAGAACCGTTTTTTTTTTCGTAATTTTACTTAAACAATAATTGCTCTGTATTATTTTAAAACAAAGCAAGAATTTTTATAAGGTGCCTGTAAAAGTTGAAATTGGCAAAATGTTGCAGCGCTGGACGGACAAACGCGAAACGCTTTCGGCCTACTATACCGTGTAAATGTCGCTATTTTAAAATTGCGGAAGATTTTGAACTTTGCAATTTTAGCCTACAGGCGGGGCTGCACGCCGCAGTCTAGACGCCTTAACGCAGAAAACACAAATTTGCGTCAAAGATTGGTATAATTCCACTGAGATGAAACCGCAGCAAGTTTCATTCAAATCGTTCCAGCCGTTCCTAAGATTTTGATGTGCACGCAAATACCCAACTTTTTTTTTCTAACTCTTATCATTGTCATAATTTTCAGAAAAGAAGTAAAATCCTAGCTAGTTTAATGCCAAGCTATTTCTTTTACGATTTTTCCTAAATAGAAAAACGGACGAAACAGGTCGCTGATACTTTCCCATATTTAATTTTGAAATATTATAATTATTACATGTTAGCTATACAATTTTATTTATTTATTGACAAAATATACATTGAAGCAAATATTGAGAAAAAAATTGAAATGTCAGCCGGTCTCCTGTTCAGTTTAAATAACGACATATGGGTTAACGAATCCATAATCTGAAAATTAAAAGTTTTTTTAACTCTCTTCAAGGGTTTCATTATAAGGCAAAAATGAGGCTTAAGTACAACAATGGATAAATAAACAAGTTAATATAATAATTGTTTTCATACCGATTCCACTATTCCATGCGTATGGAACTACGTAGCTAGTTGGTATATACCCAGTAGTTAGTAGAGGATTAGCCTTGGGGGCTGGGGCTGGTGCTGCAACTGGTGAAGGAGCAGCCATGCTCAAAGCCAGGACAGTGAAGACGATGGAAAACTAAAATTTTAAAACAAGTTTAAGCAAGCAACAAAAGTATGTTTAAATAATAAAGAATCGCACATGTAACGGTACTTACCACAAATACAGCCTTCATTTTGTATTATTTTTTTTACTATGGAACAGTTGACAGGAGAAGAAACGATGATTTTATGATTCTCTGCGATCGTTCTCGGCTTATATACTCAATTTTCCACTTAATTTGTAATTTCAACAACATTAATGATATCTTAATGGATATTCGAATAAATTAAACCTGTACCGTTTCTGGTTTTTGTTATTAACACTTATAAAGTGCTAAAATGGGGTTTTTATCAACAGTTTCTTGAACACTTACAATGCTTGAAATAAACCACAAAATAATTTTACGATTTTTGGTAATTTTGACTTTAGCGCTTTAATATTCAAAAGCGAGTTTCTTTGTATGAGAAATTTAAAAGAATGAAAACTGTGAAGTGAAAATAATTTCAAAATATTGGAATTTTTCTATAATATTTTTCAAAAACAAGACAGTTTGGAATTGGCTACAATTTAGTTGGATAATTTTTCCGTGATACCAACATCTCAAACTTATTCTCATTTGTTAAATGACCTCCCTCCCTTCCTCCTTCCTCCCAGTTTTAGCTATTAATTTTTGGTATCTGATTTTCTTGGTAGCAAAGAATGTATCTCCAAAGGTATCAAACAATCGATTTTTTGCTTAGACAAACTTTGTATAATTTTTAACTGTAGATGCAAAATCTTCGGTGACGTCCTAGCGCACAACCAGTTTATTTTATATCTCTTCGTGAGTTTCTGAAAGATATTCCGTAGACGGAAGCGAAATCCTTGGTATCGTCCTAGCGCGCAACCAGTTTATTGTATATTTTTCCGTGAGTTTGTGAAAGATACTCCGTAGACCGAAGCGAAAATCTCGGTAACGTCCTAGCGCACAACCAGTTTGTTTTATATCTCTCCGTGAGTTTCTGAAAGATATTCCGTAGACGGAAGCGAAATCCTTGGTATCGTTCTAGCGCGCAACCAGTTTATTGTATATTTTTCCGTGAGTTTGTGAAAGATACTCCGTAGACCGAAGCGAAAATCTCGGTAACGTCGTAGCGCACAACCAGTTTGTTTTATATCTCTCCGTGAGTTTATGAAAGATATTCCGTAGACGGAAGCGAAATCCTTGGTATCGTCCTAGCGCGCAACCAGTTTATTGTATATTTTTCCGTGAATTTGTGAAAGATACTCCGTAGACCGAGGCGAAAATCTCGGTAACGTCCTAGCGCGCAACCAGTTTGTTTTATATCTCTCCGTGAGTTTATGAAAGATATTCCGTAGACAGAAGCGTACAGTTTAAAGACAGGCGTATGACTGAATTACACAGACCAAGGTAGGTACTGTTAACACGAGAGGACTGTATCACTTTCTGTGTAGCAAACAATTGAAGCAAGTGGAAGATTTTTAAAAAAGTATATATTATAACTTTTATATGACGGCTTTCTGTAGTATTTACACTATTTTAGTATAATGTAGTATGTTCTTATAACATAATTACTATGCAACTACGCTTTCGGTACAGTGCTAGTCTTATAGTCATTGTTAGCGGGTAAAACGTTAATACAAAAATATTTTTGAGAATGTGACAAGCAACAATTTCTAAAGTATAGGAAAATGCAGGCCAAGTGTTTCAATCATTTGTATATTTAAGTATTGTACAGTATTTTTTTAAATTTCTGCGTAAGAGGTGAATGCCCTCTTCTCCAAATTACAAGCCGCTCCTTCGACAGACAGTAGGTATACTAAATTCTAAATTAATCGGGAAATTCCTGTTCTTGCTACTGGAAGCAAAGGTATGTCGCATGAAGGATGCTGGTATGAGGGGGAAAACTTTGCTTTAACTTTCGCTGAGATTGCTTTTCGGAATAAAGCTCGACTGCTATTAAAAAAGCTTTGTGAAAGCTTGACGTTAACGTACTACAAAAGACACCCCTTACGTACCTCCAGTAACTACGAGCACAATCAATGTATTACGTTCATATTAAAGAATATTTCCGTTTTCAGTGCTGTACCTATTTTTTCTACCGAGCCTTAAGGCAGATTCGTTATCTCATTCCGGCTGTAAGCTTTTTTTCGAAAAATTAATTTTCCTAAAACAACAGCAGGGTTCGTTTGCAGCAACTCATCTCATAACAGTACCGTATTTGAAAAAAGAGCCGTAAGCTTGCCAGAACATTAGAGGGAAAGTTTATTTTCATGAATGTTCACTTAGCCCTTATTATTAAAGGTACTCAGAGTTTCAGAGTAATGTATTAGGGCTGCTTTCGTAAACTATGCAGCGATAAGTAATAATGTTATCTTCAATCTTCGTAAAGGCTTTCCCGGCGTTTTGTTTATTTCATCAGGAATGAGTAATGACAACGCTTCGTAAGGAAACAAAGCTCGTTCTGTAATTGGTTTTAGCTGACTAGCATCAAAGGTGAATTTTCAGGGAATGTAGAACGATGAAAGCTCGGAAGAGACTTAGAAATGGAATTCTGTTCTTTTACCATTTTTGCTTTTAATTTACATTTTTCAATCGCAATTAAAACGAAACCTGAAATGCGAGTTTCCAGCTGAAAACAAAAATTCGATAATTAATTCATCAGGAGCTTTCATCGCAGATTTTAATGCCGGAGCGACTTAATTCCCAAAACGAAAAGAGCTCATGTAGCAGCATTCTCTTTATAAATAATAAATCGCCGCGTTGATAGCCAACCCCAATTATTGCTAAATTTTTAGAAAATCCCCCTGAAAGCTTTTAAATATAATGGACTGCGAATTTTCTTGTTCTGTCTAAGTTTATACTCTACCGGATAACGATAACATGCTGTAATTATTTGATACATTTTCAGCCTGTTAAGGGTTTTGCTGAAAACTCGCCCTTATAGTTTTAGCTGACGAGGAAATAACTTGTGATGGTAAATAACCCCGAGAATTAAGCCAACGAATTCAAAAACTTGCCCAAGTTTTGTTCGTTTTTGTTCCTTGAAATTAGCTTTGTTCAACGTTAATACACCGGATTATGTATTATTTATGGGAACAAATCATTCATGTAAAACAGGATAAGCTTTCCATCTTCATTTCGTCTCTTGGGACTTTTCGTCGTTATTTTCATGAGAAATTTTATGCTCTTCAATTAAAATGTACAATTTCTACATCGCCGAAAACAAAAGTTATTTTGATCAATGAAACTCGTTTTTCACGTAAACACAATTTCTTTTCATAAATAAAAGTCGGCAAGTGTGCCAAAACCTTCCCATCAAACTTTGGAAAACTAATCAAGTAAAAGTGTAGAGAATCCGTGAAGGTATCAATTTTTCTTTATTACATTCATACGCTGCGTAAGTAATGGGCGATTCTGGAAAAAGTTTCCTCCATGCGTACTTTATAAACGGGGTATTTTTCTCCCGCTTTATTAACTTTTATGTTCGGAAAATGTCGGGAAATGTTCACTTTGTTAGATTCGTTTTATTTAAAGTTCCTTTACGGCACATGTTGGGCAGATTTACCAGTGGATTAAGTAAAGTAGTTGCAAGAAAGAATATTTATGGGATTATTGTTTTACTTGTCTTTCTTCTTAGACGAATTTTTTACGATGAATCGGCTTTTATCGCAAGTGCCATAAAAACTCAAGATTTATGAAATAATTTTAATAACGAAGGAATTTTCTGCCTTATATTAGCGTAAAGTTTATAGTAAATGGGTGGATTTTATGATAGTTTTATTAATAATGCCGTTATTAGAGGTCGAATGTGCCGTATCAATTTAGAATTGCGGGTTAGTACTACATAACAACACCATATACAAAATTAATTGACCAATTTTACGACCACATAGAAAATTCAGTAGCTTCCGATACCTTCCATAAACTCGTGATAACAAAGGGTATTTACTACGGAGAGACGAAATCAATAATACATTATTTCACTGCAGGATAATCAACAAATGTCACGAATTTTGGAAGTTTTTTTTCATCCATATACTTTCATGATTGAAAATTACTTAAAACTGTTAAAAAAAAATTAAGTTGTGGTATGACATTTTCACAATATTTCGAAGTTATTAATCCCCCTTCTGATTTACACCCATCAATTATTGTGTATGACATTTCCATGAACAACATCTTTCAATAGTTCTCATTCACCGTCACGTCGTCTGTTATAATACTACCTTTTTGTAAGTGCTGCAGTCATCAACCACCATGCAGTTTTCTAAGTAACGCCCGATCTGCCAATGATGCGACCTGATTTACATTGAAAGTCATTTACGGGGCGGTATCGGAATACTGGAAGGGCTACTCGAAGGCTAGGTTTAGATAGAAAACCCTACAGGAAAAATTAAGGAGGTCAGGAGTGTTGAAGGAATTGGAACCTTTCGGCGGATAGCACAACGGGCCGACTGACCAGTGCGCTGTAGAGATGTCAACGGGTCTAGATCTCTAAACCCGACCCAACAACACAATCTCTGACCCAAGCTAGAACCAGGCTTGACCCACACGCGGAATCGACTTCAAACCTGGCTCTTCAAAAATCGATTTTGACTTAACGGGTCTTGTGTTTTTGGACACAATATGGACCCACTAAGTTAACCAGTCAAACCTGTACGTGATTGACTGCACTACGAAACCGGTTCTTTTTTTGTGGACCCGACCCCTGCCCGGTCAAACCCATATCCTATTGACATCTCTAGTTTCTTGGGACTTTCTTCAAAGCTATCGCCTAAACAACAAAAATGTAACGCGCTGGAGAAGGATATGGGGACTGTTGAATTCAAAAGACCGATCGCTGCGGTGGATGTTTTGAGATAGTATGGGGCATAATTAGTATAGCTGCACGTATAGAATTTGAAATAATCCTAATACGCTTAAACACAGGCCAACGCTTTGTAAACAAAATTCTGCGACTTCACGTTTAGCTTTTATGGAGGCTGGGTAGGTCCCAACTTTAGTTTCATGCAAACATTTCAGGTAGCTACAGACTTTCTCAAAAAGGTAAATGTCAAACTAATGCACTATCCGGCTAACAGCCTGGACCAGAATCCAATAGCGAATCTTTGAGGTATCTTCAGCTTCAAGATTATGGAAGTATCACCAGATACCATAGAAGCTTTAGCGGAAAATGTAATCGATGGAACTGTAACTGTATATCTCAGAAGCAAGTACGTCATCTAGGAAGAAGTTGGCGGCTGCTAAGCATAGGGCTGCGTTAGTGATTTCATGGAACGTTCACTGGTTCCTAGAATGGATCTTAACTCCAACGCGACAACGGTACTTTCGCTCTGCCGCTTCCATGCTGCGGGCATAAATGTTCTCGTGTCCCATGCAGTATGTCGGGGAAGCCCTGTAAGTTATTAATTTGCCTAGGTACAACACTACTGGACGGTTTGGAGGTCATTGATAGGCCGATGAAGGAGTGGCGTATGGAGCGGCTGTAGAGACCTAAGCCGTATGGTGATCTTTTCACTTCACCTTTTCACGCCAAGAATCAAGGGGGGCTTTTGTTTACGCCTCGATTTAGATACCGGTCGCTGCGATCAGACCGACTGCCGACCTCCTGGACGGCGCATAACCCGTTGGCTTTACAGAAAGAGAGCAGTCCGCGGCTTGCTTCTCGGCAGCCAACTGTGTGTTGAGATGGCTAGATTCTGGAGCTACATGTTCGCTACATAGCGGGAACAATTTATTTTTCATGCTACTCTGCCAATAATGCGAATTGGCTAACATTCACAATTCGTCCTTTCTTAGACCTAAGGAAAACACAGCGCCTTCTCTATATGTGTATCATTTAAAAACCCGCGAGGTAAACTTTTTACGTCTACGAGCAGACTACAATAGATATTAAAAATGTTACCAGCTGCAATTTGTCTTTCATGAGCAAATTAGACGCATTGTTTAGTACGAGAATAGAGACACCTGTAACTACTCGTATAAAACTACCCATGTGAGTCCTAATGAATTTACCTAGTGAATGCACAATTACTTTGTTTTACTCATTTTATTATCCGGGCTTGCAAAATTGCGCGACGGAATTAAATTACTCGCCAACATTTCGATCCTTTTTCTTATAAAATATACACTAAACTCGCGAGAGTGAATTAGAGATCGTATTGTTAGACCTATTCATGTGTAATTAAGTATCCTATTTCATTAGGGTCTAAAGACTCGAAGTACTTGCCTTTATTTTTTTTTATTATTCAAGATGTTCCTTTTTAGGACGAAATGTCGTTGTTTGGAACTAATTTTATTTTTGTAAAAAAAATTTGTCAGTAGTAATATAATAAGTGCACGTGAAAAACCACACGGATTAATACCCACGTTTGCTGGAGCCAAATGACGATTTATTTGTTTTCCTTGTTGCTGTCGAATTTTCGGCTCCCGTGTTTTGATTGGTTGTCTAGATTATGTAGGGAATAATCTTGTTATACAGGGTGTTAATGAATTGTAGGGACAAACTTCTAGGGCTTGCAAAACACAACAAAGCAAACAACTTTTGTTAATAAATGTGGTCAAAAGTGTTTCCTTTAGAAAATAGAGTCTCTCAAATATTCTTTAAGAAGTACCTGAAAATAGGCAACTCAAATTGCATTTTTAATTATTTTGCACAGGTCACACGGAAAATGATCTAGACATACATGCATTCAAATAACGTCAATTTTGACTTTTCAAGCATTCGTTTCTTTCTGTGCCTTTTATAATTCGTTGCTTTCGTTCTGTTAATTAATTTATTTTAAATTTAATTTGAATTTGAAAGTGGGAAAGGGGGCTTTATTTACCCTGTATTAATTTCCGTCGTTATGGAAACAAATAGTAGGTAGTTAATTGAGTTGCCTACATTTAGGCGCTTCTTAAAGAATCTTTGAAAAGCTCTATCCCTGAAAGAAACACTTTTGACCACACATTTATTAACAAAAGTTGTTTGCTTTGTTGTGTTTTGCAAGCCCTAGAAGTTTGTCCCTACAATTCATTAACACCCTGTATAAAGAACTGAATATTATTCTAAGCTTTTTCATGTCTTCCAAATACAGATCATTCTGATTTTTTTACGAACTTTAAAATATTCAAACTTGGAAACATTCCCTTTTGGCAGTTCTTGTTTACACGTAAATGTTTTTAGATACGAGCACATGTTGAGGAAAGTTAAGATATAGAAAATTGAATTTATGCATGAACCTGTTACAGATGGTCTGGTTTTTTTTGCAACACAAACGAATAAATGAAAAGAAAGTTTCACAGGGCCTTTATTTTACAGAATGGAATATTTTATTATCTAAATAACAAAATTCGGATTTAATTCAGTGTATAAATGTTATTTATTTACTTTGTTGTTTCGGGGTTTTTGAAGGTCTTTAGCGAGCGCTGAGTAATTTTTTGTAATGTTAAAATTGTTTTCACGTACATCATTAATGTGTTATGTATTAAAACAAAGTTTGTTTGTAATAACACGGTGGAAATGTTTATTTTGCTGTTTTAATACGGTGTTGCTGTTATTTGCAATTCAACAGTGTTGTTCTCATCTAGAATATTAAATAGGAGTTTTTAAATTAATAAAAATAAAATAAAAATAAATTTTCTTTATTCAAAACAAATTTTTTTCATTCTTGGTGTACGTATTTAATTATGAGACAAACATTTTAATTTCCGTCACTCTCAACGAAAAAGTATTTCCTAAATGTTTGAAAGGAAGCTCATATTTTAATTTTGGCAATTTCTACCATTTTAATTTATAAAATTCGAGTTCTGGTGTTAAAATGTATCTAATTTTTTTTCTCAGTTCCGAAAAATATTGTCTTTATGAAAACGTTCGAAATCTAGATTTTAATATTTTGAAGCTCAAGCAACCAAAAAATTCTTTGTAAAAATTTCCTTTTAACTACAAACATTAATTTTGTTAACTAATACAGTTGGAGAAAGATGTAACCTATCTTTTTTTGTCTTTTATTTTCGTTAGTTAATTTTGAACCTACCTCGGTCGAGCGCAGTCTAGCACTTATAAGGCTTCTTTTTCGCGGTGATTCAGGTTTCTATAGAGTGCCATAGGTTGCCGCACCGGTTACAAAACTCAAATCCTTTTAAATAGGTAAATACTTGAATATCAAATGCTGCAATACACCCAATAAAATATAAATGTCGGGTTTATTAACAAACTTATAACGACAACATAGCAAATACAGGGAAGTAAGTAAAATACGATTATAACCCCAGGCCTTTGAATAGCTAAGTAAAACGGACACAAAAGGCATACATAATACAGATTAGAGGTGACTATTCCGGCCCGAATCGCTGTGAAATGTCAAATAATATTAAAGAAAAACTTACGAAGGTTGAGTTCACCTGCCAAGTTTGCTGGACCAAATTTTTTGAGGAAAATTTATATAACTATAAAGCGGGTCGCGGGCCGGGGCGGTACGGTTTTTAGATTTGTCAGGTCGGGCCTCAAATCATGTACGTAAGAAACAGACCAAGTCGGACTGGGCCAGAAAATTTTTTGGTTTGCCCACCTCTGATACAGACTAATACCTATAATTAACCGTGATAACAGCGAACTTTTCTTAGTTACAACTAACACACTGTGCCGACTCGCTACTCGATCGGGGCTACGTCTTTATTTTGTCCTTACTTAATCGTAAGACCGCACTCTTTATTGCGGGGAATCCCACGTACTTCAAGGTAACTGCGCTGTATTGAATTTAACGTAGCTGGATATGTATGTAGTTGGGGTTTAGAGCATGTAGTTTTGATGTAATAGATGGATTTTTTACTTATTAGAATTTTACTGTGTGAATTATAAACACAGCACGGCAGCAAACACACCTTTTAATGTAAGCAAAAGCTTTTGTAGTTGACCCTTGTTAATTTACATCCACCTGGTCAAGTAGACTAACTTCTTCCTTTCCACGGGCGCGGACGTCCCGAATATTAGTTAAGCGTCAAGTCGCGCAAGCGCGAAAACATATGAATTTTAACCAATTACATACAAACGAATATAACCCAAAAAGGATTAAATACTATTCTTTTTGGTACCAGAAAAGCCCCATTACCATCACCGCTTGGATAATTTTTACATGTTTTTCCGTTTTCCTACTTAAACCGTAGGTTTCTTCCCTTAAAATAAGTAAAAATTTCGCCAATGTATGAACTCTAAGAAATAAATAGGTAAATTGAAAAAAAAATATTTGTTGACGGAAAAAATATTATTTTTGAAAAGTCTGACAAATATTGCTTGTGCACATAAAGCTTCTATTTGTTCAGATGAGATGGCGCGGTTGCGTTAGCATTTTACTCGAGGTGAAATCGAAGCGTTAGCTTACACATGACTCGATGTGTAAATGCCGACATTGATTGTTTTCATAAGTTGAAATGCAGCATTTACACATTGAGTCGTGTATAGGCTAACGTTTTGATTTCACCTCGAGTAAAATGCGATTCAATTGCACCTTGACTTTGAAGTGAGTAAAATGCTAACGCGACCGCGCCATCCCGTGCGAACAAATAGAAGCTTTATGTTTACAAATAATATTTTTCAGGCTTCTCGAAAATAATACTTCTAGATATTAAAAAAAATATTTTTAAATTAAAAACAAAATTTTTTGACAAAATTTTTTTTTGCATATAAAATTATTTTTTCAGTTTTCACATGTTAAGAGCAATTTTCTTGAGCGTTAGAACAAAAAAAAACGTTTTTGATTATATTCTAATTCTTTGTGCGTGAAAAGAACTTATTTCTAATTATATTTTTTGAATTAAAGAATTTCTCAGAAACTTGGAAAATAAAAAATATTTATGCAGATAAAGAAAATTTGAGAAAAAAAATTGAATTGTTAATCCTGTAACTGACCCAAAAGACGCTTCATAAATATTCGTTTATTTTCTAAATCTATTATTTAAGCAAGATGTTCAGGTAATATTTTATTGTTCAATATTAGTTCGTATAAAATCAGTCTTTGTTCTGTTTTTTCGTTATTTTACGACTTGGACTATTTTCAAGAGTCATTTGTTTTGTTTGTCTCACCAGATTTTGAATTTAGGCAACGGTTTTAATATTTTAACAAACTTGCAGTTATGCACCACTGTCGTGTGCTTATTTTCAAATTTTTTGATTCCGTGGCAATTCCCATTACCTCCAATAATCATTCTCAACTGAACTAATTCCCAACCAAGCAAATTCTCATAAAAACTTAAATGATTCGGAATAGCTATTTTAGATTTTTTGATTTATTTTTTATTCTACTGACTTGACGTCTTGACTATTCAACAAAATATTTCTCGTAAATCTTTCTGAAAACAATTGTTTTTCTTTTCCAAGGACTTTTCACTTGAAACAATATTTCACATGTATATTAAATCAAGTTTTGTTTGCGAGACAGGAAAAAAAACGAAGTGATTGAAGTAAATTTTCTTACAGTTTTCATTCCTTGTTTTTTTACCATATTGTTTGTATTCTCGAGAATTCATTTATTACGTTTGGCTTTTAGAATGCGATATTCACGTAGGTCGGAAGCCGTTATTATACCTGCAGTGTAATTGTAAATCTTGTAAATTATTCGTTAAGGGAACTACCAATTAAAACAACAGAAAAGCTTTAAAAAAATTAATTTTTGAACATATTTTTTCATAACTTTGGATTCAAAATTCAGCAAAGTTGAAAACAAACAATAATGCTTTGATTTGGAAATATTTCATGGAAATACGAATAATCCGGAGAATTTAATACAAAATAATTAAACGTCGGAGATATCTTCGAACTAGTAGGTAACAGAATCGAATTAAACCCCGAGTTGCTGCTTTAATTACAAAATTTATATCTGTGAACTTTGAACTGTGTTATAAATCATGAAAAGACTTTCAGCGATGTTTTACTATGACATGTTTCCTTTTCATTTTAATGGTAGCATAAAATTAGATTTCCGTTTCCATGTCTCTATTGAAAAATAACGGTAATATTTTCTGAAACGATCAATTTTATTTTCTTTTTCTCTGAAGGTTTCCAAGATCCATTTACTTTGAGCAGCTTTCAGCTTTTGTTTGTGCTTGTACGAGTGGAAGTGATTGCCTTACGTTATCACAACACTTCCTTCGACTTTAGCTTCAAAGCGCTTTTAAAATCTCTTTGAAAAGGTATGGGATTTTTTTCCGAAACGCCGAACATTAATTAAATTTTTTTATCCATAATTTGATGCATGTTTAACTCATACATCACACACACACACTGGAACGTTTTCATTAAAACAACAAAAGCATAAATTATAGCTGGAAACGTGGATGGTTTAACGAATAAATTGAATTATTTGGTTGCGAGAAAAATTGTTTTTGTATCGCCCCGTTTTCTTAATTAAAATCTAGAATAAAACAATCGGAATTACTTCACGCATTTCTAGATGCTGAAATTCTCATAATGAAATTAATAAATCAGACAAAATAATCCTTTAGTTGAAATTTGTGCAAATGTCAGCACCACTAACTCTGAACTCCTTCACAAAAGAACTTTTGGTTGGTTTAATTTCTACGAAAATTTAGTGTCAACAAAGAAATGTTCTTCGGCAGAGATGGAAAACGACTTAGCACACTTCGCAAACCCAGCAATCCAGTGAAATATATCTCAGTTTCTTTGTTGCAACAAACTCTCCGTGTTATTTAATTAAAGTTTTTGCTACACAAAGTGCTAGTAAAATTTCTCCGTTTTTTGTTTGTGTTGCAATTTTCCACGTGAAAGGTTATGGTAAAACCACTTAGTTTGTTTTACAACCAGTACATAAAAACAATATGTTTGGTATTTTTACCTTCCTCGCTATACGTAGTTGCTATAGACTATAGAGGAAGGTATTGCGGTCGTCGCAGGCTTTGGAGCAAATGCGTTTATTCACCGAAGTTTTTTTTAATTTGTGCTTACTGACTGATACACGAGATATGCCTAAAAGATTTATGCCAAACATTTTTAACCTAAACTTGGCTCAAAGTTTGGTAATTGCAATAAAATGACACCGCAAGAAAATGAGGTTGGTTCGCAAAAAAAACGCGCTCGAAAAGGAACCTTAGATTCGTATTCTACGAATGTCCAATGGCCGATCTGCACAAACGCGATATTGAAAATTCAAACATTTTGAAAATTACATTTTTCAAAAATTTAACTAACTATAACAAATTTGTACCTTTTCTAATTTTTTAAAATGTACAAGGTTTTTCATTTTTTTTTCACAAATTTCCTAAATTTAAAGAACATTAAAATTTTAAAAAACTCAAAAATTTTGAATTCACATTTTTTTTAATTAATATAATTTCATAAAAATCAAAATTTTGAAATTATTCATAATTTTCTGAATTTTTAATCTTTTAAAAGCAAAATTTTTAATGAACATCCGGTATAAAATATATTTGAAATATTTCGAAAATATACTAAATTTCCATAAAATTGTCAAAATTTTCGAATTATGTTAAAATGTTTTTAATATTTTAATAAATGCGAGGAAGGTCTCGTGGCGGCACCCCTACAGCTTTTTAAGCTTTAGTATAAGTGCAGAAAACATTATTTCTGAATATATTTGCTTTTGCGAGCTCGCGAATTTCATAAAATGTACAAAATTTCTTTTAATTAAATTTCCAATAATTTTTAAAAAATTTCATAGTTTTTGCAGTTTTTTTTGTCTTCTTTTTCTTAAGGCTAGGAGATTCCTTCTGTTTGCCTGTCCTCTTTTAGGCGACTGATGAGGAGATTAAAAATTTAAAAAACTTAAATATTTTCAAAATTTTTAAATTTTCTAAATTTTTAAAAATTTTGAACTCAAATTGAACCCAACATTTCAAAATTTTAAATAGATTTCTAATTTCTCGCAATTTTCAAATTATTCAAAATGTTTTCGAGAATTTAAAAACATTTTAAATTTCCATAAGATTTTGGAAATATATTAAATATCTTAAAAAATTTCAATAAATGCGAGAAAGGACTCGTGGCGGTTGCCGGCAACTTTTTTTAAGCTTGCGATTAGCGAAGCAAATATTTTACCTTTTATTTCTGAATGTTTTTGCTTTTCCTGCTACGAGCTCGCGAATGATAGCCGAAAATTAATAAAAGGCAATTTATCAAGATCAGTCACTTAGTAATAATTGGTAATTTTAATTATTGGAACGGCGAAAGCTACTTTACCATTTATAATTTGAAGCGGCACCCTTTCTCAGTTTTAGTTTAATTAGTTTACTTCTTCAATTTAATTGTTTTGTTTGATATTCATTAAAATATTGACAATTTTAAAGTAATATAAATAAATAAATATTGCTTAACCCTTTTACCTTTTCTCTAGTTATTAATCAAAATCAGTTTAGGATAAAAATGATTTTTTGGCATTTATTCAATTAAACTGTTTGGGCAAACAATCAAAAGGAAACACCCTATAGGTCTTTTCTCAATGGGAGATCGTTTGTATGGTTTAAAACAAGTCCAAAAACAAAAAATAGATGGAGGGAGAACCGGGGGGTGGTAGAAGATCGCGTTTGCGCAGATAGGCTATTTGATATGCTTATAATACAAGCAGAAGCTTTTTTTTTGAACGCGTCCATACTGAAGTAGAGCGCCCCTTTCCAACCCCATTATTTTCGCCAGAGTTTTTTGGTTTAATAATGTCTGGTATTTTACAAACAATGTTTATGCGCTGAAAGCCGAAAATAGATTTTGCAAAAGATGATAAACGTTTTTTTGACAATTATTAATTAACCTGTTCAGGTAAACGACCAAAAAGGAAACTCTTCTCAATGGGAGGTCGTTCCTATAGTCATTCAACATGTTCATGCCGAAGTGATCGAGGGGGTGACCGGGAGATAGTAAAACAATCGCGCTTGCGCATATTGGCTGTTTGGCACGCGTAGAATACAAATCTTAGCTTCTTTGTCGACTGCGTCTATAATGAAGTACAACACCTATTTCCCCACCTCTTTTTTGGGCGGACCTATCACGCTACTTTGCGGATTCGTCTCAGTTTGATACCAATTTTCTAAACTGAATTTTCTGGCTTAAGACGTCTGGGAGGTCAAGTGTATGCAGACACACACAAAATTTGGTTTTTCGGTATTCTCGGACCCTGAAACGTACATATTCGTCAAAATCTTGACGATAACAATACCTTCCTCCAGCTATGGCGAGGAAGATAAAAAATTCGAAGCCGAATATGATTGTCGAAAATCATATTTTTTTGTAATCACTTCATTCCCAACAAACTATAAAATTTCTTGCAATATAAAATTCAGAAATTAGATTTTTATTAAACTTCGCGTTCACTGAACTAATGGTTTCCAGCTGAAATATTTCATTTTTACTTAAATTGCAGGTAAAGGACCTCTTGCTTTTTAAAAATCAATATTGGAATACAAGTCAGCTGTAATAAGAATTTTTAATAAAAAGGTCCAATATTACTCGACTTGCTTTAAATTTGCAGCATCACATTTAGATCGTGTCTAGATTTGTGAAATTGCTATGTGTAAGATTTTTCAACTGGAACACCTGATTTTTGTAACCTTTTAAGAAAACGCAAGTAAACTATAGCTCCCTAACGAAGAACTTGTCAACAATGAAGTGAAAAATAACCCCCCTTCTCTGTTTTTGTTTTCTTGTGCGATGGTATTCAATACCATCCAATCTTTATCTAGTCTGAGTCTAGTCAAGGCAAAGTGCTCGAAGGACCATGAAATATCTATTACTAGGGTCATTTCTCATGCATTGCTATTTAGACTCTTAATTTAATATAGACACAGCTTGTGTGTGCGGAGTGGTAATAATAGATTAATATTAAAGGCATTGAGTGTCTAATGTTTAGACTATAAAAATTTGCCGACGGTCTCTTCCATCTCCGTTAAGTTTATCGGTAATAAATTGCATAAACATTTAGTTTTACCACAATGTTTTAGTTATAAATGGTTTGTTGCTAAAGGTAGGGGGCTGCGCTAGACAAGTTTAAAATAACAGTCATATTTCACTCATAATACAAGAATGTAACCGTGTGTTTGACGATGTTAGGGTCATGTTTACAAATAACCACGCTTTGCTGCTTTAACTGTTGGAAGCCATAAATAACAAACGCTAGAATGAATTAAAATTAAGCAAGTGAACCCGCGACCCGCCTCGTGCTGCTTTAATATCTTCTACGCCGTGTGGAATGTAAGACACGTCGGCACGTCACATTTCACTTATACAAGAACATCTAACTGATTACTAAAGATTTTCTGTATTATACAATTTTGCGTACCATTAAATATCAATAAATGTTCTCTACGTCTGGACTGTCAGTCGAGAGCCCAGCCTCGCTGCGTCAGCAGCAGCACGAAATAGCCAAAACATTACACTACTTACATGCGATAATAAAACATAACTGCTGCTTTTGGGGGTATTTTCGGTTTATGGTAAACACGTCCCTGAAAGAGAGCCCACAATATAAACGCTGGTAAAACCATTGATGGAGAAAACACCCGCCGAAATCGTCTGAAAAAAGACTACGATAAAAACAACCCCGGTTTAATTATTTCCTGAAGAAAACAACCACTAAAAAAATATCCCATAAATAAAAGCACGTGTATTTTCATGCTGGTGGATTACGGACCACGGTATAATGAAGAAAGAGCTTACCCTGAAAAAGATACGTGTTTTTCTCGTTGCTGATTGGTTTATATTAATACGGGCGAATTATGTGCAAATGTCTAACAAAACATGTTTGGTCGTATTTATTAATTCCAAAAACATTAACATTAAATGAATTTTTTCTCGGGCTTTGAAGGGACTGAAGGGGGATGTTTATCCTGATAATTTTACGGGGGTTTTTCTTTCTTAAAATTGTTTCACGGGGCCCGAGGGTATTTCGGGCTTTATTTCGGTTTTTCACGGGATTCCCTTTCCGGGAGCAGCTCTTAAACCAGAGACAGACTCGACGGAGGAAACATTTGAAGTTCTGCTAGTTTCTATTAAGCTGGAAATGCTTAAAAGTCCTTTAAAAGGTTTTCTAGGTACCTAATAATCTTCCGTGGGCATTGTAGATTACAATTTAATTGAAAACGAGGAGACTTAATTTTGTTCCAGCTTATCTCCTGAAATTCTATGCTTTAGTACAAACTTTTGAAATTAATGACGCTTTTTTGTACTAAGTTATAAATCAAAAACTAAACATATTCTCAAAATCACTATAAAATGTAATTCAATGAAAATTTAAACAACATATGACGACAAGAACAATATATCCAAAACAAAGCAGTATTTTAGTTTATCCAAAAACGATCTGGGGTGAAAGCAAATACTCGAGTAACCATATTTTGTCTCTAGGAAAGTGTCGAGATCTATTGTTTTCGCGACCAAAGCCCAAGTTTCTCTCCGTGTTTATTTGTCAGAAACAACACGATAAGTCTGCCATTGACAAGCAAAATCTTGTTTTTGATGGTTGGACACGCAAATCAATCTTCGTCATGAGCTCATTAGGGCTTAACGTATATCAAAAGTTTCGAACTGGCTTCAGCGCAATTCACTTGAGAGGGTTTATCTTTTTTTGCTCTAATCAAATATCGAAGGTCGTTTTTGCCTATAGATCGTTCATCAAAGTTAATCTTTTAAATTAAATTTTACAGCAAGTTTAAAGTACTGAGAAAAGAGGCGCGGATTTTCATAGCTAATGCACAACGCGTTTTGGAATTAAGTTCACTAAGTGGAGGATGTTTAGACAGCGCAAGCGGATCAAGAAAACAAGATTATGTTGAAATTAGTCTCTGTTGCCACGCAATATTTTAGTTAGACGGAGGTTGGGGATAAAGTGCTCAAAGCGTTTCTTTATAATTTTGCAGGCGAAAATTTTTTTAATTTTTGCCAATCAGTGCAATAGTTTGCATGTAGTAGAATCGACATGAAAATCGATAGTAAACTTTTATTAAATTAAAATATTGTTAAATTTCAAGTTTACATAAACACGATGCGCCGCTTAAAAATTGTTACAAGCTACCAATACGATATAAGGTTGCGAGCTTTAGTCCCCACTGGTGGGGACGAATATTGAAATCTCTACAGATTCTGCAAATCAATACACAAGCTAAAACAAAGTTTACTCACCTGGCCGCGTCAAAACGACCCTTGCCTGCATAAGGCTAAAACTGCCACAGTGGTGCAGAAGTAGCTAGTGTCTAAACTTAACTGCTGATCCCACCTAGGTCAGAATTTTTATTAATGCATTTCTATTGCGCACGCATTCAATTAACAGTTTTTTAGCGATAACCGCCATGTTCGTAGTGGCACAGATGGATATGCAGGTGTGTTCGGGTGTACTGCAGTTTTACTGCATAAGTAGTTGTGGGGTCGAATCTCGGTTGGAACCAAAAATTTTGTTTTTTATTTTATAGTTTTTTTTTAAAACACTGTTGTTGCGTTTTGCCGTTTGCGCGAGGTTATTTGTTAACAGCAGTTATATTTTAAAGAAAAATACGAAGACAAATTTGCATTCACTCACTGATTGACGTCAGGATCGGCAGTTAAGTTTAGACACTAGCGTCTAGTCAGTGGTGCTACCACGATGGCTCTTCCCCATATCCAAGCCGAGAGACATATTCGTATTATGCGAATTCTGAGTTCGTAAAGAAAAGTAGACAAAAGTAAAAGTCTTAAAATCATTCGAATGATTTTCCGTAGTCTCGCGATATTTCGATAATGGAAAAGTTTGGTTGGTTTTATTTAAAATGTCTCACCACTATGTAAATGCTGTCTACACTCCCCATGTGTTTTTTATAATAAAAATTGCGTTCGTAAATAAAGCTGAACCTGTGCGCGCGAACGCGTCACGCATCTACAGCCCGAGAAGTTTTCTTTGAATATGAAAAGCGAAGAGCTGCTTTTTAGTCGTTGAGGCCAGTCATCACACGCTGAATGTTGAGACAAGGGGAAGGGATATAAAATTATTGTATCGATAATTCTTTTTTATAAACAATTTTTTGTTTATAATTATTTATGTCAGTTAATTTGTAATGAGAAGTTTTTTTCAGTGTAAATCAAACGAATTCCTTCAAATAATTTATTCGAAGACATTTACCGGTGAATGCGCAAATACCGATAACCGACGTGCAGGCACGGACTATTTGGCATAATAAATTATGTTACATAACTGTATGAATTTATGATGCTTATACTTCCTAATATTTGTAGAGGTCATCATACATCGCGGGGTTTTAAAGCGATTAACAGAAAAGCACTGCCGTCATTGATTAGTCTTATGCGTTTTGCATTAAAACTTTGCTTTACTTATTGCGTTAAGCCTTAACTTATTTCATTTCGTTTCCTTTGAATAGTTTTCTACTATCGAATAATAATTCGAACAGTTGACAGCTATCGATAGTTCCCATCACTACCCAAAGTCACTATTTTGAGTTTTCGGGACAACAAACGCTGCCGTATAGGCTGATCGTAGTCCTAGTACTGGTTGACAACGCACCGCCCTTATAAGTTGGTAGCCAGTCTGATCATTGCGGCCGGTACCTCAACCCCCGTCATGAGTGTGAGCCTTCTTAATCGAAATTGCTCCTCCCCGCTGGGCATCAACTTTACCTGTCTATCGATGGCCTCCAACCACCTAGTATACCGCCTAGACAAATTTATATCCGTTGAGTGTCTCAAACGTACTGACTGGGACGCTGGCAAATTTATAACCTCGTCTAGGGAGCGAGAAAATGGTTAGGAGTTGCACTGTATGTGGGATTGAAACAATCATGCAATTAAGGGCTTAGCTAAGTTACTCGTTTACGTGATTTTGAGCGCTGCAACCGCGGTTGTCCAGTTTTCACGGTATACTTCACGGTCTATGAGTTTTGTGGAAATTGAAGCACTGTTGACAACAGTATTTGCTTACGGTGATTCGGAATCCACGTAAAGCTGTAGGTACCCTCTATCTAGAATTCTAGATACTTCTACTATGCACAAACTAATGGGAGACCAGTAATCTTAATTTTATAAACTATATAGCTATTGCTGTAATTCCGCATAGTAAATTCGGATCTCTTACAGTTGTAAAGTGTGTAGCGGTCTGCTCTACAAGGGATTATGCACCTTATATAATGGACGCGTAAATATGTGACCTTCGCCACTGAAAGTTGAGACATGGATCCGGTTTTATTATATAAAAACGGATAGATGCTACTAAAAAAGAACCACTAAAAATCTCTTGGTAAGAATTACCATTCAAATTTAACTTTGTTATGCAGATTTTTTAACAAATCCAAAAATTTCTAAATTTCTTCTACTCCGTTTCTAACTGCTAAGGAATTTCTAATACAAAATAATCTTTTCTCTGCTAATAAACAAACATACAGTTTTTTTCCCAAGAATCTATATGAGTAAGAAAAGTAATTTTGTAAATTTGACTCCTCCAGAATTTATTTTTACGTCATCTTTGGATATAAATAACTAAATCTGTGTATTTAGAGATTGCACATGACGTGGAAAGTAGTCTTCATGATCATTTTTTAGTGCCATTGAAGTAAAACTCCGCATTTCATTCGGATAGTGAAAGGCTTTTAAAACTATTTGCTTTTGGTGTTCGTGACGCAATTTATGACGTTATTTGCTGTCCTTGGCAGTTTTTCACGAAAAGTCCAGATTATGCCGTTGCTTTGTATCGATGTGTTCGACGTGATTAATTGTTTTCAAATTAATTACCGAAATTGTAATTGGTGGTGGATATTGGACGCAAACTTTATCATCGCTCGTCAGTCAGTCGTCATTCAATATCACTTACGCTTTCCGGTTTTTTATTTGAAAATACAAATATGGTTTTAACGATTTCTATTTTTTAATTGCAGATCTGCTTTGGACACGGTGACGAAAACCAAGGTAGCAATAAAGAAGATTTCTCCGTTTGAACATCAAACGTATTGCCAAAGGACTTTGAGAGAAATTAAGATTCTTACAAGGTTCAAACATGAAAACGTAAGTAGATTTTTATTAATTTTTAAAAGTTTATTTCCGAATTATCAACGAATGAAAAATTTTGAATGCTGTTGACAAAAATGTCTCTTTGAAAGAAGCAATGATATGATTGATGTGTTTTTGATAATTTATCATACTTATGTCGAAAAAATCGCACACGCATTTAAATGATGTCTGGTTTTGCTTGCTTTTAGAACGAGTTTTAAAAAAACAACCAGTTATAGAGTATTGGCTAAATTTTAAAATTAATTTGTCAAAACTTTTGTTGAAATTGACAATATTAAACAATGGGAAAAATTTATATTGAAATAAAAGCAATTTAAATTTGAATTCAAATGGCGTCTGCCCAACAATATCAATATTTTATTTTTGTCAATTCCAGCTTTACTTTGTTAAAGTCCATATTTAATGAGTATCTGTATATAAAATACTTAATTACTTTAACAAAGTAATTAAGTATTTTATATACTCATTAATAACAATATTTGTATAATTATTCTGCGTCATACCGACACGATTTTATTTGCAAAGATCCAAATAATTGGCACATTAATTTAATGTTGTGGTATTATGTAATTTATAATATCTAGATCTGTTATACATTAATTTTATCGAATTGGTCACTGCACTGATGGGAGCGATTAGGTATTCAATAACTGATTAATATTCAATTCAATCAAAATTGGATCATTCTGTCAACATGTCATTCCTTTGTGTAGAAAAGCGTTGATTGCATGCAAATGTTCGATTTACAGAATTTAACACAAAATATGTTTTGCTGCCCAAAGAACCTTACCCAAAGTACTAGTTTTTATTTTTAAAAAGGCGGTAGAAACTACCCTGACAGTTGAAGTAACATGGAACATAAACACGCAGCTTACGTAGTTTAACAAGAAGGCGGTTAGTACCCCAACTGTCTGGGTAGTATCTACCAGCATTTGATGTAAATCACCCTGTAGCTTAATTGGAAAATATGTATACGACGACTGTAGCCTTCATATCGAATTCTAGCAGAGATAAACTTGTTTTTATTTTTTTTATTGGGTACATGGTGGAATGCTACTGCTTATGCTCCCTGGGTTTTTAGCGGTAATGGTAGCGCCCGCACGCGCAGCATTGCGTGTGTATGTTGGCTGTTATGACTATGGTCATAACGGCTACCCATAAACTTTGGTCACAACAACCACCTTGGTCTTAGCGGCCACTCTGGTCACAATGGCCACCTCTGCGTTTCGATGCTCAAAAACGCTAGTCACAACGGCCGATTTTTAAACTTGTTAACAACGGCCTGCTGGCGACAAGTAGGGGGTTGTGAGTTCAAACCGTGATGAGATTTTTGTTTATTTTTTTATTACTGTAAAAATACAATCAGGTTTATATTATTTTATTTACACTGGATAAATTTTATTTTTTTATGCTACGTCACCGAATTAATCGGGCGAAACATAAAAAGTTAATGATAAGTTTTATTATTTGAAATATAACTCTGAAAACTTTGTTCAAATCAAGCATGGCTGGCTCTAGGGCGGGGCAGGTGGGGCAGTTGCCCCGCGCGGCTCTTTTAAGGGGCGGATATTAATTTAACATTGAAGCTAAATTTTCATTAAAAACATTTTTGTTTATCAAAAATTGAGCTAAACAAAATATATTAACATATTTTGTTTAGCTGAATTCTAATGCTCCCTACACATTTTTATAATCTACGGGAACTTTTGGAACTACTAAATTTGCGAAGTAGAAACAATTTAAAAATTTTGAGTTTTTCAAAAAGGTATTGCTCAAAAACTGGTCACACCAAAGAGAAGTTAAAATTTACTTAAATTACCTCAAAATTTTTTTCAATTCGCATAAATTCCATGTTTGTGTCAAAAGGGTCGGCAATATGTAGATTTGCTCTCCAGTAATTTAATCGCACTCGCCTATGAAACAAGAGCGGCATTTAGAGGATTATCAAGTGGCAAACTTGACTGAAGTAATTGGAAACAATTTTAAACGATGAGTAATTTAGGGTAAGGGCGTGGGCTTGTAATCTGGCGGCCTCAGTTCAAATCCCGTGGCCGACCTGTTTTTTTCTTAATATTTCTTTAATTTATTTTTTGACATCAACAAGAATAAAAATTAAAATACATTATAAACAAAGCAAGATAAGATAGCAGTAAGAGACGTAAAAAAATTAAGAAAAAAACAGCGGCTACTGTTCCAAAAGTATGGGTCTTACAAAAAATATGTATACAATGTTTTTTGTAGATAATTTTGTCAACTTTATTTCTATGTAGAACTATTTTTGCGATACGACGAGGTGGAAACGAGTTGGAGAATAAATGATTTTTGTAGCTTTTCGCAATCTGGCGGCCCCAGTACAAATCACGTAGCAGACCTTTTTTTTTGTTCTTTGACATCAACAATATTAGAGAATAACAGATTTTTGGACCTTTCCTGCATCACGGTGGTTAACGCCGGGGGAGGGGGCTAACTTATAGTTTATCCTGCCGCCTGGCGTAAAAGTAATAATCGACATGCCGGTCTTGTTTCATAGGCGACTGCGAATAAATTTTTTTAACCTCTGTAGAATCAATTTTTCTGAACGATGGAAACTTAATGTAATAGGTGAATTTCAATATCTACCACAAATGCTAAAAATATACAGGGTGTTACACTAAAAACATACAAGTTATGTCTGTAAGTTTCCTACATAATTTTCAATTGTTTTTCTGGTACAAATTGTTTTGAAGCATATTTTTTATCTGCAAAAATAACTGTAATATTAGGTGAAACCTGCTCCGTCAAACGCCGTGTATAAAAAGTAATTATTATGTTCGAAGTATGGGAAAGTCCAGGCGAAGCGCTTTCCAAATTTTTTGTTATTCGCCATATGTAAAAGCCCAAAATAATATAGAATTTTTTCTTTTTTTTTAGATAATTGACATCCGAGACATCTTAAGGGCCGTTACTATAGACCAAATGAGGGACGTGTATATAGTACAGTGTCTGATGGAAACCGATCTTTACAAGCTGCTCAAAACACAGGTAATAAATTAGGTTTTAATTGATACTAAGATTAAACTTTCCAAGTGTTTGTATTTAACGCTGCCTATGTTCTCTTTACAAAATTTGCAAAATAAAATTTGTGTATGTATTGGCATACCAAGAACAGAATATAGACATCCAAATTTAAAAAGGCGAGTCTTATAAGCACAAGCACGACATCCGCTTGCAAACGTTAATTTGTATAAAAATACCAATGGTTTTATTTCAATTTACCGCCACAGAAAACAAACCGAACTATTGGACGCATTGTATATTCTTATAGAAAATAGGAAGCCGAATTGAAAAAGCGAGTCTTATAAGAGTATGCCTGACACTTTTTGCTGTAAATATGGATTTATTTTTAAACTAACAATAAAAGCAATTTAAAAGAATTTTTGTCTAAATTCGAAAAGGCGAGTCTTATAAGCGCAAGCTTGAAATCCCTAGTTTTAAATATGTATTTCTTCAAAAATTGCAAGTTTAATATTTTGGCTATTCTGCTACAGAAAACAAACCGAACGTTTGCAAGCTTTTTCGAGAAGCCGAATTTCAAAATATCCATACGTGCATACGCAGCAATATCAATTACAGAAGACGAGCCTTATAAGCGCGACTCCTAAATCCTAATTGGCAGCCACGAGAGCTGATATGAATAATATTTGTAGGGGAAAAAATTACAGGTTTAATAAAAACGGTTGCTTGTTGTATTACCCCACACATATGGGCATAACAACAAGTGCATCTTCCAGAAATAGCAACATAAATCGCTTAAATCCAGGAACCCATCTGATGTTTATTCAAATTTTAAGTCGGAAGCACTTCCACAAGAGTAGGCGTCTCGAGACGGTATTAAATTTAATCCTGTCTGCATTAGACTTACACGATTAAAACTCAAATTCTCATCATATTAGTTGCTTGTTTAACAAATATTTGCATGTAGGAATTGGTGTAAATAAGACATTTAACACGGAAGGATTAGGAAAATTTAAATCCGTTGTACAAAAGCGGCTTTGCCTTCTGAAAGAGGAAGTTGAAAACCGAAGGACCGGAGAAGAGAGAAAATAACGCCAGTGGGCGTTGTAAATTCCAGTATTTGCAGGTCGAAGAACTCTTGTATTTTTTCTCAATAAATTCCTAATTTTTGCGAAGTAAGGGATTTTCTTTTACATCGACCAAACAATAATTTCGAAGCACAGACCATATCTGTCGTACAAATTGGATTCGGGCAGTTTGAATACAAAAAGTCCGCATTGGTGTCATTCCAGAAATGCTTTCAAAAAGGTTCGTGTTCCGGATACCCCCCTCCACTCGTTAATCAAAACCCTCTCAAGCATTAGAAAGAGGAATTTCCCAGAAGCTTTCTGCGTAGGGTTATCAAGGTCAAATAAAACGGTCTGGTTATATGGTAAAATAATTCTCTTGACAATTAAACTGAAATTACAGAAGCTTAATCTGAGACCTTACATGTAGATAGGACTAACGAGATCCTATCTAGCAAATAATCCTTTATTTGATCAAGACTTATTATTTTAGGGTGGCTTTCCGAAATTTATAGTATTATTCAAAGTTGGTGAAAAAGTAGTTAGTCCGGAACAAATGTGGAGAAAGGCAAAGCGGAACGATTTTGAAGAATGTGATGGAGTAAATCCACGTAGGCTTGAAGTTTGCAACGATAAATGGGAATAGTTTTGGCATTTTAGTTCTCCCTTTTTTGTTACTTTTATCTCTTTTATGTCAATCTGAGAGATTACCTTGGTAGAAAGTACCTAACGGATGTTTTGTGCATAAACATTAATTTTGTGACAAAGCACAAGAAGTAAAATCACTCGAACTGTTGAATAACAACACTTGAAAAATACAGCACCCTTCCACACAAGTCACTAAAGACCATTTACGTATTTCGACAGCAATGCTATCATCATCAGTGGTAAACTGACAGTCAGTTTAGATTTGCTGTCGAAATACGTATCTGATATACATATAGTTACTTGTGCGGAAGGATACTGTATTTTCAAAAGCACAAGAGTTAAACTCGTAATATTTCGACTAATTAAATTTTTAATTAACTTATGGAAATTTCCTAAATAATAAATAATTACGTTTTTAATTGCATACATGATGCATTATTTAATGTGCATGCGTAAAAGCGATAAATTGATGATTATTTACACAGTAGATGTGAATAGAAGAGCGGATAATAACGGCAAATAAAACTGATCTGTTATTATACAGAAATACAACAAAAGCATGCAAAACATGTATTAATTTTGTTTGAATTATTCTGCATTTGTGCACACATTATTTCATTCTTAGTAAGGTAAATGTCAGTATCAAGTTTAGAATAACTAAACCGGTGGGGTTTTTAATGAGCTTGCTTGTTATGCAGTGAGGTCTGATATAAGGCGTTAATACCAATCGAATGCTTTTTTCCGAACACTCTAGCTTCAAAATGGCGGCCGATACGTTTTTCTGAAAGTTTGGGCTGTAATGCCTATTTACTCATAAATTAATTGCCCGATAGGGAACATAATGTTGCCATGTTTTAAATAATTAAATACCAAATACTTGCATTTAAAAATAATTCTTGTTCACAAGAATTTTTGAACATGTACAAGTTATGATCCGAGCATGATTACTAAGCCGCAGCATCATTATTGCTGTCGTCACGAACTGACAGCTGTAATAAGGGTTGCCTATATAATTCGTTTTCTTCGAAATCTAACAGACGAGCCGGTGAAATGTACAACAATATAATTATAAAATTTGCAAATACGGCAAGTAAAGTAACTTAATTGTTTTTTGATAATGATAACGCAGTATAATATTAAAATTAAATGTATATAATTTTAAAAATTATTAAAGATATGAAAGGTTTTATTGTATTTAATATACACGCAAGGGCTTCGCCCATGTTTCATCTTAGACATCAAAAATACGCTACAGTGTCAAGAGTATGATGTTATATTGGAATTTTTTTAAGACTGACGAAACAAATTTTCAGTTTCAGAGAAATGAATATTCATTTTATGTTATTATATGTATTATACACATGTTTTTGCGTATTTTTTACCAACATTAAATTAAATAATATTTGTCTGTTGTTTTGTGAAAATCGTGCGTTTCTATGGTTGTACCGTAATATTGCCACAAATATTATCTTAATGTGTTTCACTTTTAGCTTATTTTCTGCTCGTGGCATATGCCAACAGTAAATTAAGTTACAGGAAAAGACGGAAAGACTGTAATAAAAAATTTAGATAATTTACACTCAAACTTCAAGAGATGACCAGATAAGAAAAAGTGATCTTGTTCTTTATTGATCTTTTAGTTAGTGTAACTTTGTTGTCGAGCAAAGAAACCCTTTTATAAGTTTATCATAACCCTTCGAACTGTGTGAATGTTACTTTTATTAATCTAGATAAAACGTTCTTTATTGTGTTAAGTCGATTCTTGTTTTAGTTTTGTTTCGTATAAACAAAATCAATGGAAACCTAACTCGTGTTGATGGTTGTACGTTTGAAAGTAGGAAAAATGCAAACTTCAGTCGTTTATTTCCATTTTCTTGTATTTCAGCGTACAATCACCCAATAAATTCAAATAAACTCCGTTTCGGCAATTCTAACATTTTGCAAGCGAATAAATAACTTGCAATCGATGCTAAGAGCAATAAAATCAAAATATCTATACCATGTTAGTGGAGCAAAAGGGAGTAATATAATTTTATGATCAATGTCGCAGAAATTTTTTTATGTTTGGATATTATACGAAAGATGTAAGAGGGATTTGTTTTCAGACAAAATAGCGCGAAGAGCAAACAAAATATAGATGTTGTTAGTGGCTGCTTTTATAACCTAAGAGCATCACAATAAATGAGATCGTGCTTTATCTTTGTTTTGAAATTTTCAATTTCCTCTTGAAAATGAGCAATAAAATAAGACTATAAAGGGGAGACGGTGCAGAACCAACCCTAAATTAGAATTAAAATTTAATGATTACATCAAGAGTTATAGCTAATGTAAATAGAAATTAATAATGGGTGAAGCACTTCGTATGGACTTTCACACACTTTGCAGCTTGCAACGTTATGGCCCTCACCCCCGAAATATTATTGCATTTAAAAATTACACGGGAAAATTGCGTCTCTCGTATTTTTTAAATAAAGATGCATTAATTTTCAAATTTCAAAAATTCACAGAAGACGTCAGACATATTGATGCATTGTGTGTTTATTTTTTTACAGTAAAGAAAACTAGGTGTTCCTCATTTTTTATTTTTTAATAAAAGAGTCTTTTATTACAAATTAATTTTATGTAGTATTCCTTTTTGCTTCTAAATCGGCGCTTTCCTTAGACCGCCGCAACCACTTCTTCATGCTCTCTTCAAATTTCTTTGCAGTAGAGTTCTTAATTTTTTTTAATCTCGCATAATTGAGACCTGGACATTGACAAAGAAAAATAAAGAAAAATTAAGTAAAGCACAAAGAGCTATGGAAAGGTCAATGATGGGAATATCGTTGAGAGACCGTAAAACAAATGAGTGGATAAGATCAATAACAAAAGTAGAGGACGTAGTCGAAAAAATATTAAAACAGAAATGGCGATGGGCGGGTCACGTGGCGAAGTTGGAGGACAATAGATGGACGAAGATGGTGGTGCAGTGGAGGCCTAGGCAAGGAAAAAGGACTAGCGGAAGACCCCCCATGAGGTGGACCGACGACATTAAAAGAGTGGCCAATTACAATTGGATACAAAAAGCACAGAACAGACAAGAATGGCATTTACTAGGAGAGGCCTACATCCAAAATGGATCGACATAGGCGATGATGATGATGATAATTGAGTGTATACGTTCAGACTGATACAGCTTCATAAAAAAGCAATTCCAAGACAAATAATTAAAAAAAATTATTAAATATACTGTACTGTTTAAATACTTCAAACCTAAATCACGAAACATTAAAGCTCAACCCCTCAACAGCGCTTGTGAAAACTATGGTCACGGATATTGCCGAACAGTAGCAATTCCTCGATTGCGCATGTACTTTTTATACTATAAATATATTGTGCTATTTGTCTGTGCTATCGATCAATTATCAATTGCGCATGTTGTAATTAGAACATTAAAGCTCCGATAAGAGTATAACAGCGTTGTGTCATCAGTATTTGTCAGGTGCAATATATTTGACAAGACGATTCACATAGATTACGAATAGCAAGGGACCCAATATGGAACCCTGCGCGACACCATGTCGAACGCAATCATATGCAGAGCGATTGTTATAGTAATGTACTGTCACGGTGCAGTTTATTTAAAATAAGCCGAACCACCCATGAATGGTCATAAACCCAAATTCCAAAAGAAACTAATATTTAATATATAAAGAACAAAAGGACTAACTGTCAATAAAAAATTTAAAAATAGATACATACGGACTAAAATCTTACATAAAAGGGGGACGAAAAAGTCACAAAGCAGACTGTGTTGAAGTGCTAGATTCAAGTTAGAGCTCTGGCTAGAGCTGAACTAAAGTGTAACTCGCAATTGCTTATATTGCATTGCAAAGACCCTACCCATCACATGGTTCATTCTTCATGCATCATTAACACACGTGGAGTCTTAATCGATTTGGCCTTACAATAAGCACGTACAAAACCTTCCATTTTAATGAACCATAAAACGTTTTACGACTTACTTCCTCTGGTAAGATTGCAACTTTGTATCAAACCGAATTCCATTAAAATGTTGCATAATGAATATTTCCAAAATATGAAAAATACTTAAGTCTTTTCTGCTTCGTCACAATACATACTGCTTGCAGTTTTCTAATCTAACATCTTAAAGTAGAGTTTCTTAATCTCAATAAAAATTAGAGATTTTTTTGTGGGTGTCTACGGGGGGGGGGGAGTCTAATTACTCAGCTACCAAGGTCATACTGTTCCCATCTAGCACGCCTTATTTTTTATAAACGCTTGTAGAGTTGAGACTTTTGGGAAGTGCAGTGAATGGGATTCGAACCTACGCGCCTTTGGCAGAATAGCTGCAACGCCTGAGACTGTGGCCACTACGCTACCGCCGGCCCCAACTAGACATCTTCAAGGAAATGCATTGAATATTTTCTATCATATTCTGTTTTCAAAGTTACAAATTACCAACGCATATCTAAATTCCACTTACGGTTTTGAAATAATTTTTTGGGGCAAAATCTGATTGTCATTTTAAGTATTTTCCCGTTTAAAAGGAGAAAATACTTATTCCAACTAATATTCCTATATAGTTGTTGGGAAACTAGTAATTCTGGTTTCTCATAGCAGTTGATACTAGGAAGAAACCTTTTAATTACAAAACTAATGATAGGAAATTTTATATTCGTCCTCACTGGAGAGAAACCTTATTAAGTCCATTGATTAGACGCGTGGAATTTTATAATTAAACTATAAAGTAAAAAAGTATCGAACAAAATCTTATGAATTTTTGTCGGGCAATTTTATGAATATACTCTAAAACTGTTGAGTTTTATAACGATCAGAAAGCTCAGATACAGGCGAACTTTCCGCTCTGTTAGGTGCCACATATTAAACCAATCATGCTAACTTCAGTAATATATAACCGACAGCACTAATTTGATTATTATATATGAAACACGGAAGGGGGTAAAGGTGTTTCGAAATTAATATTAATTTCGATCTACACAGAACATTCGTGTATTTGTGTTTTAGACAATTTCGTTTCGCGCTGCCTATAACGCGTTACAGATGTGCCTTGCTTAATTTATTGCTAATCCACTCTACTCGGAAAGCTTCGTTGATTTATAACTGCTGTTTATAAAAGCTAATCCTTTGCTGAATTTTGAGTTGAAATTTAAAATGCAGGAGTTGGAAGTGTAAAGGCCAATTAAAACCTAAATTGTGTTTTATCTCTGACAGTCGGTTTATTTATTCCTTTGCTTTATTTATTAATTTTCCTTCGTTAGTGCATATTTCGCTTTTTTTTTTATTCGTATCTATATGTTAGCAGCAATCAGAATGCAGTTCGGCCCAGTTTATAATACTTTTTTATAGGAAGCTCGAGTGTTGTCGGTGTTGTAACCATACCAATCACATCAACAATTTTTTTTTCCTTTAATAATTAAATAACGCGTTAGTACGTAATAAATAATTACTATAAATAACTGTGTTAATTTTTAGTTCCTGAAATGCCCTGCAAAATTCCACCCGTGAATTAAGAACTATCGATAATTCTGTCGCTTCATTGAAAGCGAAATTGTGTTTTGTTGCTAGGAAACATCATGAGTCCGAATCAATGAATCGACAGAATTATCGGGGGTAATACCACAAGAGCTCAGATTTAGCCGGATATTTTTTGTGGTTGTTTTCGAATACTTACTTTCATTGGCAATTTAACGAGAGCTGTTCTGACAAAATCACTCGAGCTACGCTCTCGTGATTTTGTCAGAACAGATCGAGTTAAATTACCTACAGAGAGAGTTAAAAGTATGGAGACACCGATTTGCTGTCGTTAATATTCATTTTATAAGAAAATGTTCAATACAAAAGTTTTTTATGAAATTTTTATCTACATATTGATATACAGGAAAAATTTTATTATTCAATTGTTTTTGAGTTATCACTTTACGCGATATTTTACTAATTGGGAAGTTAATTAATTGTAAATACTTCAGCTTTAACGGGCATTTTCTCGAAGAAATGTTATGCAAATTCAAAAATTTTTTATACCATTGTAAAGAGAAAAGAATTCTCTATCGAATAGCAGTATAACATTAATAGGTTGCCATTTAAAAAATATCGCGTAAAGTGATAACTCAAAAACAATTGAATAATAAAAGTTTTCGTGTATATCAATATGTAGATAAAAATTTCATAAAAAACTTTTGTATTGAACATTTTCTTATAAAATGAATATTAAAGACAGCAAATCGGTGTCTCCATACTTTTAACTCTCCCTGTATATGAAAGTAAGTATGAGAAAACCACCGTAAAAAATATCCTGCTAAATCTGAGCTAGCGTGGTATTTGGTAAGACAATTCCATGAATAGAAAACTCAATTCAATTAAACTTTATTTAACAAACTAAAAGAACAATAAGTAGAAGAATAATGTTTAGAAAGAACAATTGTTAAAAATACAATTATTATATACAATTGGTTCAGTAGACATTTGCTCCTTTACTGATGCTTGATAAACGAACAGTAAATGCTAGCGTTGCTACGGTGTAATTTATCCGATTTTTTTATCCACTTGCATTTCTGTTCCTTCCTATTTAGCCGATAGCAAACTACGAATTTTGTACTCACAAATGGGAATTATTATACATGAGTGGAATTGTCGATAATATTTAATTCGTTCGTGGGATTGCTGTTGGCAATTTTTAAGAATAAATGCCTTGTGCGTCTGAAGAAAAAAACAAAGAATTTTTTTGAACATAGAAAATGTTATTAAAATCAAACAAATTTCTTTAAAAATTGAAGAAAACAAACAATAAACCACGAAGCAATCTAAATCAATCGTAAATTGAGTTGTTTTTTTTTCGTTTTCCGCAGCATACATTTTTTCAGCATTTTAATATAAAATTTTCCAAATATAAATTTAACGGAAACGTTATACTTTGTATTGAACGAATCGTTGTGCTGCAAGCTAATATAGATGCAAAATAAGGTCCCTATCCGAACTTGGAAGTGTAATTTCCGCTACGAAAATTCAACATTTCAAATTTTTGCTATAATAGCTTCCTGTTGCTGAGGTTTAAGTTAAAAACTGGAACGGACTGGAACGCAATAACTCTGATGAATATTGTAAAACATACTTTAGGGTTGTGTCTCAAAAAATAATAACAATAAAATACAATTTGTTTCCAACTTTATTGGTTTAAAAGTATGTTATTGTAACAAAATTACAATTTAATTTTGTTTAACATCACATACAGAACAAACAATTAATTAATTTGAACAAACAAGTTTTACGTTAACAAAATACTTCAAAAAACAAGGGAATCGGGTTTGAGCTTTAGAAGGTTGTGGCGCACATAGAAACCGGGCCGAGAACTGACCTGTCTCGGTGGTGGTCTTCGGCAAGACCAGGTGTAGCCGCTGCTTCGCTCTTGACGAGGCTCATGGGGTTGTTTGGCTTCGAAACATTCGTTAGTTTGATCAGTAAGCATTTTGGAGCTGCGCGACAAATACGGAATCAATGCGGCCTAGGCCCCCATGGCCACCTAAAGATGTACGTTCTGTGATCACTGGTCGATACTCTAATTCCACTGTACTAAAAAGATCCCAAAAACACAATTGGTTGAATGAGCGGGTATTATCAAATTATAACAAGAAGTAACGACAACGATATCGACACAGCAAGAATAGTATCAACACACAACAATCTTATAACTCACTAGTAATCTCATAGCAATGCTACAGTTTACAGTTATACAGGGTGTGAATTGCAGGGACAAACTTCTAGGGCTGGCAAAACACAACAAAGCAAACAACTTTTGTTAATAAATGTGTGGTCAAAAGTGTTTCCTTTAGAAAATAGAGCCTCTTAAAGATTCTTTAAGAAATACCTGAAAATAGACAACCCAAATTGCATTTTCAATTATTTTGCACAGGTCACACGGAATTTTGAAAAAAAAACGATCTAGACATACATGCATTCAAATAACGTCAATTTTGACACAATTTGATATTTTTGTGATATTTTTTGACTTTTCTTGCATTTGTTTCTTTCTGTGCCTTTTATAATTCGTTTTTTACGTTTTGTGATTTTTTTTTAAATTATTTTCTTCGTTATTTTCGTTCAACAGACTCCTGGTATATTTGGAGCGGTGCGCAGGTTTTTACTTTGTAGATGTGCTTCGTGTGTAGAAGCTGAGAGGCGACATTTACTGTAATTTTGTTAATTTTTACTTTCCTATACTTTCAGTATAGGGAAGTATTGATTTCATGCAAATTTTCAAAATCGAGATTTTGACGGAAATACATGTTTTGGGCTTCCAGGATCCTAAAAAAGTGGTTTTTAAAAAATGTCTGTCTGTGGGTGTGTCTGTGTGTCTGTGTGTGGGTAACGCCCATATCTCCGGAACGGCTGGACCGATTTCGATGTGCTTTGGAATGAGGAGGTATATCAAAAATTCATCGGCAAAATAAGCTTTTAAAAATAATCCGAAACCGGAAGCGGAAGTTAGACATGTTTTTTTGGTAGCATTTTTTTCAGAAACGGAATTTTGGAAATTTTAATAGTGGAGATTAAAGAAGGCCTTAGGACAAATTAAACGATTTTTTACCGAACTCTCTAGCTTTAAAATGGCGGCCGCTACGAATTTTTGAACATTTCGAGTTTAACGCCCATTTACTCAAAAACCAGTTATCTGATTGGAATCAAATACATCTTGTTTGGTAGCCCTTCAAGGGTACTATACCATGATATATAATTAATTTTGAAAATATAAAAACGATCGTAATGACAGCACTCCAAAATTTTGAAATTTTTCAAAAAAATTTTTCTCAAAAACTGGCCACACGTTTTTGTTTAAACTTTTTAAGCTGATAAAGATAGGCATTTGCTACAATTCTGTTTTTTGCTCATTGCTATAATTTTACTGTGACGCCCTCTGTGAATTTTTGAAAATTAAAAATTGGTACCCTTTTATTAATTTAACGGGGGGCAATAAAATATTTCTGTTAAAGCAAAATAGCTCATCATTGACAGCAAAATCCGAATATCATAATATTTTTTTGATAATTTAATATTTAGGGGGGCTACTATTCCCCCTCCCCGCAAATTTTTTCGATAAAAAATTAAAAACTTGGTTTCTTGTTTTGTTTGCTCTAGGAGAATCTTTTTACAAAAAATCAAAAAATCGAATTTTTTGCCCCTTAATAATCTTTTTGTCCTTGGAAGAATTTCACATACTTTCTACAGCAGTTGTATTCTTGTACTAGTCGTTTAATGTTCAGTGTAGGCCAACTTTTTTATTTTAATAGATAGACTCGCAAACCCAAGAGCAAAGTTGTAGGGCAAATTCTTCTCGATTGTATTTAAGAAAAAAACTTGAGTTTCCAATTTTAATATGGCGGCCACGGTAAAAAATAACTTTTTTTAAAATGAAAACGTGACATTTTGGCTTTAAAATCAGAAAGGTTTTGAAATTCTAAATACAAATTAATAAGAGTAATTTCTTGCTAAAAATAATACTTCTCGAGTTATTAATACATTTTCAAATATCAATTTCCGCCCTTCCGTTGATTCACTCCGAATATTTTACCCAACCTTATGCTTGCAGAGCGCAGCGGTCGGTCTTTCTTCAACCGCTTCAAGATGTTACAACTTATAAGAACTATTTACTTTTACTAGCCGGGTCTAGACAGGTGTACAGCAAAAGTGTTGGAAAATATAAAACAATGTTAGTTTATAAGTGGGTATAGGAAAGTCCAGGCGAGTGTTTCGCTCATTTTTGAATTAGTTATTGTAAATTTTTCAAATAATTGATTTTTGCATTGCAATTTTGGTTTTTTCTATTGCTTAGTTTTGAAACATTTTGTAAATTAATTTATTTTAAATTTAATTTGAATTTGCAACGTGGGAAAGAGGGTTTTATTTATCCTGTATTAATTTTCGTCTTTATGGAAACAAATAGTAGGTAGTAAATTGAGTTGCCTACATTTAGGCGCTTCTTAAAGAATCTTTGAGAAGCTCTATCCCTGAAAGGAAACCCTTTTGACCACACATTTATTAACAAAAGTTGGTTGCTTTGTTGTGTTTCGCAAGCCCTAGAAGTTTGTCTCTACAATTCATTAACACCCTGTATATAGAGCAAACACAAACTTGGCATTTACATACTTGCAACATTTGAATTCAAACCGTTCTTTCTTATTGACTGACCTACCTTAAACATCTCGTCTCGTATCCCCAAGCCTAGTATGTTTCACCCTCACCAGTGGAATGCAACAGTTCTGTAGTCGGCCAATTAAAATTTTAACACATTCTTAGGCAACATTATTACAAAACCTAATACAATGAAGTGTCAACTGTACAAAATAATAAGGTAGTTCGCTTCTCCTATAAGTTATATTTCTATCTCTCTTTCCATCTATGTACAACACTATGATTGTATGAAACTTTTTAAAGAGTTAAATTACGAACTTAAATAACATTTTATAAAATTTTACAACTCTGATAATTGGATTTTATATTTTATAATGAATGTTGTTAAAGTTAAAAATTTATATTTCATGTTTTTTTGTTCACTTATTTTTACTTTCCTATACTTTCAGTATAGGGAAGTATTGATTTCATGCAAATTTTCAAAATCGCGATTTTGACGGAAATACATGTTTTGGGCTTCCAGGATCCTAAAAAAGTGGTTTTTAAAAAATGTCTGTCTGTGGGTGGGTGTGTGGGTGTGTGGGTAACGCTCATATCTCCGGAACGGCTGGACCGATTTCGATGTGCTTTGGAATGAGGAGGTATATCAAAAATTCATCGACAAAATAAGCTTTTAAAAAGAATCCGAAACCGGAAGCGGAAGTTAGACATGTTTTTTTGGTAGCATTTTTTTCAGAAACGGAATTTTGGAAATTGGAATAGTGAAAATTATAGAAGGCCTTAGAACAAATCAAACGTTTTTTTACCGAACTCTCTAGCTTCAACATGACGGCCGCTACGAATTTTTGAAAATTTCGACTTTAACGCCCATTTACTCAAAAACCAGTTATCTGATTGGAATCAACTACATCTTATTTGGTACCCCTTTAAGGGTACTATACCATGAAATATCATTAATTTTGAAAATCGAAAAACGATCTCAATGGCACCACTCCAAAATTTTTGAAATTTTCAAAAAAAAAGATCTCAAAAACTGCCCACACGTTTTTGTTTAAACTTTTTGAGCTGATAGAGCTAAGAATCTTCTACAATTTATTTTTTTGCGCATTGCTATAATTTCACTGTGACGCCCTCTGTGAATTTTTGAAAATTGAAAATTGGTACCCTTTTATTTATTTAACGGGGGGCAATAAAATATTTCTGTTAAAGCAATATAGCTCATCATTGATAGCAAAATCCGAATATAATATTTTTTCGATAATTTCATATTTAGGCGGGCTACTGTCCCCCTCCCTCCAAATTTTTTTGATAAAAAATTAAAAATTTGTTTTTTTGTTTTGTTTGCTCTAGGAGAATCTTTTTACAAAAAAATCAAAAAATCGTTTTTTTGCGCCTTAATAATCTTTTTGTCCTTAGAAGGATTTCACATACTTTCTACAGCAGTTGTATTGTTGTACTAGTCGTTTAATGTTCAGTGTAGGCTAACTTTTTTATTTTAATAGATAGACTCGCAAACCCAAGAGCAAAGTTGTAGGGCAAATTCTTCTCGATTGTATTTAAGAAAAAAACTTGAGTTTCCAATTTTAATATGGCGGCCACGGTAAAAAATTACTTTTTTTTAAATGGAAACGTGGCATTTTGGCTTTAAAATCAGAAAGGTTTTTAAATTCTGAATACAAATTAATAAGAGTAATTTCTTGCTAAAAATAATACTTCTCGAGTTATTAATATATTTTCAAATATCAATTTCCGCGCTTCCGTTGATTTCAGTCCGAATATTTTACCCAACCTTATGCTTGCAGCGGTCGGTCTTTCTTCAACCGGTTCAAGATGTTACAACTTATAAGAACTATTTACTTTAACTAGTCGTGTCTAGACAGGTGTACATCGAAAGTGTTGGAAAATATAAAACAATGTTAATTTATAAGTATAGGAAAGTCCAGGCGAAGTGTTTCGCTCATTTTTTCTTTTTATCGTCAACAACTTGATACTGTTTGTTATAAGAGATCTAAGAAATAAGACCGATATGAAATATGCGGCACCCATGATTGTAGGCTTTTATGAGGCCAGAAAATTGATCCTATTACGCGAACAGTTGTTGACAAAGTTAATGTAACTCGCCGTTTAATTTTACGGTTGTTTGATAACTGAGAGACAGCAATTATTTACATCTGCTTCAAAGTGTTTTTATTTTTAATGACTCGCCCTGTACGTCCAATTTACAGTAAACAAATAATCAATAAAACGTTTCATTCTAAACTCAATTTTTCAATACCTTCCTTATAACTTAATTTGACCAGATTCACTTTGCTGCAGTTCCGAACTACAATTTGATTGATAAAACAAACTTTCATTACAAATGGATGAAATTAAATTGTATACTACGCATTTTTGATTGCGAGTTGTATAATTTTTAATAGTTTTTGTTTGATCACTAAGGGCCGGAATTATCTGCACTAAAAGAACCCTAATAATAAGGTACGGACCTTTTTATATTAGCTGATTAGAATGAAGTGGTTGCGTGTTCAAAAATGTTGGTTGATGGAACTGAAGTGATCGGCGAATTACGTAAAACGATTTTGTATCCGAGGTTTCGTTGAATGAATCATCTGTAACCTTTGTAACTTCATAAGTTTAAAAAATCTAACCTCTACACGCTTTCTATTCACATTAGTACTATTTTTAATAGATCCATCAAACATTGTTGTTAACTTATAATGTTTTCTGGCGTCAGATTAGTCCAGCTTGAGCCTACAATAATTTAGCAAACACTTCCGTTGACGGTCGTGTACCAACATGACATTTTTGTTACGAAACCAAAACATTATCCCATATTAGTTTTAAACCACGAAAACAGTGTAGTCGTGTGGTTTTAGTTAGTGGGAAGGCAAATTAAAGAAAGTTCCATTACTTGCTTTGACTAATCAGAAACGGACTAAAATCGAAACAGAAACTTACCAGATACGGACCAGAAATGGATCAGAAACGGACCAGAAAATTTCCATTGACGGGCCAGATACGTACCAGAATTGGACCAGAAACGGACCAGGAACGGACCAGAAACGGATCTGTAATAAAACTCTCTTTGTGTTAATAAAAAACCCGTACATGATAAACGGGTTCGCGCTTTGTGTTTTCCGAACATGCTTTAAAGCTTTGGGCTTTTTTATTGACAGACTGTCGCTTTTTAAAACTCTAAGTAATGAGAACCCTCTGGATCGACACTTTTGTTATGGACGTTAGAAGGAGAAACATCCACATCCCTAGGGCCCGGGTCTTTGACAGAATGTCGTTTCTGCCTGAAAGCAAGTTTATAAACCGTTGGCTCTCTCATGCAGAGGGAGTAGGGCGTAGGCATATTATAGTCACGGGGACGGAGCCGTTATGTTTCAGGTGTTAGGACCTATGCTTAGGGTCAACCATGTTTTATCTTGTGAAATCACTCACGCAGTCTTTCATGGTCCCAATTAGGAAGACTTTGAATCTTAACGAAAGAGGTGGGTGTACTAACAAGAATTCCTAAAAGAATGAACCTGGAAGTGAAAATTAGTTTCAATTTTCTAGATTTTCCAAAAAAATATAGCTCAAAAACTGGCCACAAGATCTTTTTTAAGTTTTGTAGGTTCATACAGTTTGGAGCTATAATTTCGTTGGTTGCGATCTCTTAATTTTTATGTGGCGCTTTCTATGAATTTTTGAATTAGATAAAACATTTCTGTTAAAGCGATATTGCTCATGAGTGATAGTAGAATAAGATTCAAGTTAATTTATAAGTGCTGCCATATTTAGGGAGCTTAATTTTCCATCGCACTGAAATTTTGTCTGTCTAACGAATTTTCTCTTTGGTGTGTCGTTTTTTTTCGCGACTTTTTTATACAATTTAATGTCCTTAATGTCAGTATCCAATTTATGTAAAAAGTGACAATCAATTAACCGTCGTTTATTAGAAATACGAGCCATGAATTTTATTAAAAGCGTAACGCTTAATAGTTTATTCTCGGAAAAATTCCTGAAAGCTGTTTTTTATAATTTAATTTTCTGGGTGTCAGTAAGTAATTGATATTAAAAAAAACTCGATAAAAGATAAAACCTGTCATTATTAGAAATATGAGCTATTGATTCTATTAAAAGCAATTTTTTAAATAGTTTCATACCGCACAATTTCTTCCTCCATTTTCTAATTAATTAATAATAATTTCCCGAAGTTTCATTACGCCGCGGCCGCTTGATGCGATATCTAAAATTGTGTGGGGACCAATCAACATTTCTTTTAAATCCAACGATTTTGTAACAATTTTTTTGCAATAAATAATACTTAATCAACAAGTGATACCACGAGTGATTTGATTAATAACCGGGCAAAAAATTACGAAAAATTGTTGCGCAGCAATGAGTATTAGTTTTGCTTGAACATCTGTCTTGGTGCTATAGCGACAAGTTTGTGGCTCGGGGTAGGGCGACTCCGATTCGATTCCAAGGTCAGGTCATTTAAAATCAGGTACCCATGTATTTTACTTAAACCTGAGGCGTTCTCTATACTACGATCTGCGTTTATTTTATATTATTTTTGAAATTTGTAAAGTTATAATCTAATAATAATATAAGACAAAATTAGATTGAAGTTGGCGTAGGAAATAGACGACAAACATGAGTGGTTGGTCCGCCAAAATAAGGGGTAGTAGGGGTGCAGGGTTGCTTTAAATTACTAACAGACGCGCTTGAAAAAGAAGCTTACATTCGTATTCTACGCATGACCTTTTTACCACCTACCCGTGCCCTCACTATTTATTTTTTGTCATTTAAACAATTAGGAATTTTGGCTTTAAAATTGGTATGAAGCTGTTAAATCAAATAGAAACAACATTCCATTGGGAAAATACCACTTGGGGGGGGGGGGGGGGTCGCTTACCTGAACATTATATTAAATAATCAAGTAAGGAATTTCTTACTTATTCCACTGATTTTGGCTGTAGATCTTGTGCGTCCATCGACTTCTCTGCTAATGTATCTATTTATCTATTCGTATATTAAATACGGATCTCTTCCACCTGTCTCAACTTTTGGTGGCAACGGGTCCCCGCTACTAGAACCCACATATTTACGCGTTCATTATATAAGGCGCATATTTCTTTGACCGCTGCAGTTTTAAATGCAGATAAGCAAATTTAGATTAATACCGTTTGTTTGTATTATTAAAATATAATCTGCTGCTGGTCATTTCGAAAACAAACTCGGAGGAGGAAGCATATTGCAACTCCTTTTGAGTTGAAAGAAACGTTTCAAAAGTAGTCGATTGTTGCTATAAAATAACGGTGTTTGTGGGCCAAAACAGTGTGGACCGATTTTCTAAAACTATTACAAGACAAAATGGTGACTAAATTGAATGAAGAAATATCCATTAAGATATCATAAAATAAACTTGTATTCTTAGTAATTGTAGATAAGAATATGTGAATAATAAAATATCGATTATAACATGATCTTAATAAAATAAAATAAGGTAAGATATACCAAGCGTGCAGGCCCAGCTCCCGGCTTTATGTAAAAGGCTGGCCCAGCACTTAATAGGGTTGTTCCTATTCTTAATCATATTTGACTAAGCAAAGCCGATCCTACTCAGTATAGCATAATACAGGGTCGCTATTAAAGATGGAACCAAAGCTCTCCTGCTAAAACGGTTTGAGATACAGATATGAAAATTGGAAGGCTTCCATTTGAAATTATTTCGCATATTTTGAGGTTAAAAAAATTTTTTTTTGACATGATTTTTGAGCGCGGCCGCCATCTTGAATTTTTGTAAATGGCAACATGGGCTTTGTGATACATCATTAGAAAGCTTATTTTTTTCTCTTTCTCACTACCTTAATCATGTATGGTGTAAAGTAGAGAATAATGCCGTATGCTTGGCTGGGTAATGTATTGCACTTTAAATCTAGATACCTTTGCAATAACGAAACGTCAAAAATAAACAAAAAACATCAGCAGGGGTTTAATAAGTGACAAAAAACACAGTACATACATATGGTTTGTTTCCTTACAACTATTGTATTACGTGACAAATAAACCTTAATTTCGTGAAATATGGCCAAGGTTTTTCTAATTTTTCTGCATTATTTTCTACTTTAACACCATACATGATTAAAATAGTAAGAAAGAGAAAAAAATAAGCTTTCTAATGATGTATCACAAAGCCCATGTTGCCATTTAAAAAAATTCAAGATGGCGGCCGCGCTCAAAAATCCTGTGTCAAAAAAATTTTTTTTAACCTCAAAATATGCGAAATAATTTCAAATGGAAGCCTTCCAATTTTCATATCAATATCTCAAACCGTTTTAGCAGGAAAGCTTTGGTTCCATCTTTAATAGCGACCCGGTATATTATACTGGGTAGAATCGGCTAAGCAATGGCCCACTTGACGCTATTTTGTTATCGCATGTTAAAAGGTTTAGAAACTTCATTTGCAGCTGTGATTTCAAGAGGGCAGATATCCGAAAATGTTTTATGAACATTAACTATCTTATCATTTTCTACAGTTAGAAGAGTTTCAAATGTGAAAATTAAATCTGGAAACACTAATGAACGGGGCCAATTTAAAAGAAAAGTGGGTACATTTCTTTCATAAAACAACATCAATCAGTGTCGTAGCTTAACGAAGTAACATAATATGTCCTTTAATGTCGCATCGTAATGTTTGTTCGCTGATTCTGCAGAAAGCGAGAATGTGATTTAAGGCTCCTTTGAGGAACCGCAGGCTTATTGCGACCGTAAAATCAGTAGCTCGATAGAAATCGAGAAAATCTGCTAACCTGATTAAATGCTATCCATCTTCTTGGTTGGATACTCTACAAAGCCATTGAAAAGCGCAGACTCCGAATAAAATTAGATTGAAAAGTCTTTTTGTTACGGTCTTGTTCAAAATGTGTAAATCCTGAAGCTGAATATTTTTACCAGTTAGTGGATAACGCAATTTCTGTAGATACCCGTTGATGTTATCCAGAAATACTTAAAACAAGTAGTTAGGCCGCTCAGCAATGGAGCTGTATTGCAGCAACAAATTAATTTGAACTGCGTATTCCTTTCATGTTAAAGGGAATAGGTTAAATATTTACACAGGATCCTGAAACTACTCCACCATGGAAAGGGAATCGTTGCAATATCATTCAACATTTCTTTTTCCTGAAATGTATATGAGGAACTACGCATATACAACATTGCTACGTTAGGATTACTTGATTTATTATGAAAGCTCAATCCAATCGTTTTAATTAAAATTAAAATTTTTAATTTAATCGAATTTTCCGTTACTTACTGGTATTTGTTTTGTTGATTAAAAGATTTTGGTTTGCTCACTTCTAAGCAGATTTATATAATTAGTTGACTTCATTTTAATATTTTTAAGCAACCAAAGTTTATGTCCGCTCAGACGTACTTCTTGACACTTGATCACAAGTTTAAAATCAGTACATAAGAAGGAATGCAATTTCTGAAGATCAGAAAAAAAGCGTATTTCTGTAAGTGAGTAAATTTATTTTAAATCATATTCGTAGGTTGGTAAACACCGATGTGATTTAACAGGCCAAGACAATTTTAAAAAAATTACGGTTGCCTCTTGAAAACATTAAATTAATAGCCACTCACCGAAGGCCCTCAACAGTTTTCTCGACGCAGCCCGGTCGCATTGTCGAAACACCCTGTGGAAGCTCTATTGTGGTTCCGTACTTTTCGTGAATATATTGCTCTCGGACACATTGAACATTCAGAATATCACCAGAATTAACATGAAAATCGAGCAGAGCAGAGGGTATTCCCCGTAGAAATTCCTTAGCTTCTAGTGTAATTAACTATTTGACTTCACAATCTTCAGTACCAAACGCACCTAAAAACCTGTAAGAAACGAATAAGGCGTCGAATACCGTTCAGCTGTTAACCGAATCTATGAAAATACAAATATGACAATGTGTTCACTAGATGGAGTCCGTTTTCCCAAAAATAAGTAAACACAAGGAATCTAAAGGAACGTCGGCCTCCCGAGCCACCCCGAGATACGAATAATGCATTAAATCATATTACAAATAACCACGCCGAGGACTCTCAAACAGCCACGCCGAGCTGTTTAGAATCCAAGCACACGGCTAGCTGTTCACGGATTTAATACGCAGAACTTTTTTTTTCAAGAATTAAGTAAAATCTATAATGTTAAAATAACACGGGCAATACACTGTGTCCATAAAGTAACCTCCCCCCCCCCCCCCCCCCCCCCCAACTAACTTTTGAACGACTTGATATTTATCTACAAAATTTGGTGTGCTGTAATCGGAAATTAAATACTAATTTTCAGACCATATTAATATTTTGTATCATCCAAAATGGCGACTGGGCGCCATTTTGAATTTTTTTTTAATGGAAAAGGAGGTCGAGTGACACCTCATTGGAAAGGTCTTTTAGTTCTGCGTCTGATCCTAAAGTTTCAAAGAAAAATATTCAGCCATAACAAAATGACAATGTTTGAAGATAAGAAGTCTATTTTAAAAAACTAAGAATTAAAGCAAAAAGAAATTAAATTAAGTGTTCGAAATATTTACCATTCACTTCTTGGCACATAAAAAGTCGGTTATGAAATTCCTGCCGTACATTTTCATAAGTTTCTGGAGTGATAATTCTGCAAACTTCTGTAATGCGTTGCTCCAGTTTTTCAATTGTTTCTGGACGGGTTCTGTACACTTTCGATTTCAGATATTCCTATAGAAAAAAATCTAAGAAAGTTAAATCTGGGGAGTGAGCCGGCTATTCTACAGGCCCCCGCCTAACAATCAAAAATGTCCGTTGAGAAAGTCAGAACCAGGCCTATAATAATGAGGCGGCGCACCGTCTTGTTGGAACATAACGTTTTCAATATTATTTCAAGCCACCTCAGATATTTCTGGGAAAATTTAGTCCTGCAAATGAAAAAGTGGACTACTGGATAAGAAAATCAAAACAATTTTGAATTGAGTGAGTCCATTTGTTTAAAATCCGCCATTTTGTTATGGCTGAATATTTTTCCTAGAAACTCTAGGATTAGACGCAGAACTAAAAGCCCTTTTAAATGAGGTGTCACTCGACCCCCCTTTCCATTAAAAAAAAAATTCAAAATGGCGCCCAGACGCCATTTTGGATGATACAAAATTTTAATATGGTCTGAAAAATAGTATTTAATTTCCCATTACAGCACACCAAATTTTGTAGAAAAATATCAAGTCGTTCAAAAGTTAGTTGGGGGGGAGGTTACTTTATGGACGCAGTGTATATATTAGGAGCATGCCTAAAGGTTTAGAACATGTTACGAATTTATTTGATGTTCTTGAATCCTATCCTTAACCGTTTGGGTACGGTGTGACGCTCTTGCTATGTTGCGAGTTGGATTGTACGTCGGCTTCTACTTCAATCTCACTGAAGTGCTCGACCGCCAGATTTTATAATTGAGTTTACTCTCCGTTCGAACTTTTCTGGTTGAGGGAGGTTTTCCCCAGTGTGACTTCACTTTTTGGTGAAGACTCTTCTCTAGTTTGACTTCACTTTTTGACGAAGGCTCTTCCCTAGTTCGTCTGCACGGTTCCCAAGACCTGGATAGCCGCAGTGAAGGTTGACGGTATCCAAAAGTCTAAATAATTTTACCTACCGAAACCATTTGTGCTCAAGTAAAGTGATTAAGAAAACAACTTTATAGTATTAAAACCATATATATTGTTAAATAAAGCAAAAGGTTAAATACATGGGCTATTTACAATATAATTATTACACTAAAGCGCAACTTATTGCAAGCCAAGCAAAGCAAAATATATACAAAAGCAAATATGGTAGCAAAGAGTTGCAATATGGTAGCAGGTAAAATACAGTAGCAAACGGTAGCAATCAAGAAACAGTAGCTAACGGTAGCAACCAACTAAGCAACACTGAGACGTTCTGGTGCAAAACAATTAAATCTATGGAGGTAAAAACAGGGGGGTAAAAGCGTATAAGAAAGCAAGAGAAAAGCAAAGAAAAAAGAACTGCCTCATGTTGGGTCGCCGCGACAAACTTCAGAAATGAGGAGAACAAGAGAAAAAAGGAGAGGAGGGGGAAGAATCGTAATTGACACAATAATAAATACATAGATCACCAGCATGGCTCAAGTGTAACTCACTCGGTATACTGCCTAGAATCGGTCACCTTGGCTGGTCTTCCTGGTAGTCGATTGTAGATCTGAAAAATAATTTTTAGGAACTGTGCTTGCTACGGTATTATTTCCGCTTTTATAGGCGACACACAAAGTGGAGACTTGAATTTCCATTCCACTCTGTCAGTGCGCACATTTATACCGTCAACGGGTCCCAATACCTAAATAAAATTAAAATAAATATGCATCATTACAACTGTACCTGAGAGCAACTAAAGTCATACAATATGGTTTTGTTTTCAATATTATTCAAATTTCGTGAAGTATATTACTTTTTAAACAATTCTAACTTTATCTGCACTCTCCTAAGGCCCCCGGATATGCAGGAATTTGTACTTGTTTAGATGTTGTGTAACTGCTGGCAAAATAAGCCTTTAAGGCCACGGTGCTTGGAACAAGTTTATTGATACCAACTCCCAGAAATGAAAGAAAACTGCTGGCTCACTAGCTGCGTGAGAGGGTGGTTTAGGTACCCTTAGCAGCGGTAAGCGCACTTCAGTTCCAACTTAAATTAAGGCAGCATATACAAATACAAACGATGCTAAAAGTAAAACATTGCTTACAATTTACCTTTTTTATTACAGAGACTGAGCAATGACCACATATGTTACTTCTTATACCAAATACTACGAGGTCTCAAGTACATTCATTCTGCTAATGTTCTTCACCGGGATCTCAAACCTAGCAATTTATTGCTAAACACTACATGCGACCTTAAGGTACCGTATGCTTTCTTTTAAATTAATTTACCAACCTCTAATGATTATACAATTTCTTTTTAGATTTGTGATTTTGGATTGGCAAGAGTGGCCGATCCAGACCACGATCATACAGGGTTCCTTACAGAATATGTAGCAACTAGATGGTACCGAGCACCAGAAATAATGCTTAACTCTAAGGTATTTACTTAAATTTTTTTAAATAAAAACAACTAAAAATTTTCTTTTGAAGGGTTACACAAAGTCCATAGATATTTGGTCTGTCGGTTGTATACTAGCAGAAATGTTGTCAAACCGACCAATCTTTCCTGGAAAGCATTACCTTGATCAACTAAACCATATCCTGGGGGTTCTGGGATCGCCATCGCAGGATGACTTGAATTGTATCATAAACGAGAAGGTATTTACTTAGTTTTGTTGCCTAAAATTGTTTGATTTGTAATTTTGTAAGCAGGCAAGAAGTTACCTACAGTCTTTACCGTTTAAACCGAAAGTTCCATGGGTTAAATTATTCCCGAATGCGGACTCGAAAGCTTTAGATTTATTGGACAAAATGCTTACGTTTAATCCTCATAAGAGGATTGGTGTTGAAGAAGCATTGGCACACCCTTATTTGGAACAGTATTATGATCCAGCTGATGAGGTACGTGAATACAATGTTATTGGTAATTGAATGCTTATCATCGTGTATGATAACAAAGTAAAGTTAACTGAAATTGCTAAGGATGGGTTCTTTTGCTTCACTATACAGAGTGAGTAAAAAGTGTCACATAATGTCTATAACGTCCTAAATATTGTTTGTATGAAAAATAGCCATAATAAATTTGCTTGTTAAACTTCAGTGCATACTTTATTGGTGTTCAATTTTTTGTTTTTGGTTGCTGCGGCAACTAGGTTTTTGAAGGTATTTGAATCAAAAATAATTATTTAATCGATAATGCAAATAATTTGAATTTGAATATGGTTATTCGAATATATGGAATTATTGGGTATATTATTTGAATTATCGTAGCAAGTGCACAGCGCTTGTATGTGCTAGAATTAATAAAAAAAATTTATAGAATGAATATTTACAGAATTACGGACATTATGCATTACATTTTACTCACCCTAGTCTGGCTTACAAATTCCGATTATTGGCTTTTAAGAGGTAGTGGGTTTCATGTGCGTTTTTTACGTAATTTTTTCTTCTGAATTAGAATCTGCCGAAGCCCCAGTCGAAAAAATTGTGGAGGGGGTAAGAAAATCATGCTGGCTCCCGATTTGAATATTTTTTAGCAAATCGGAGGCCAGTCGTGTTTGGTTTTATATAAAAATCCATAATGTCTAAATTCGTAATATATACAACACGACTGTTTGCAAAAATCACATTTAGAGAGACAGATGTGTTTTATTACAGGGTTAGCAAGTAAAAAACATTTTAAAAAATCACTTTTGGTGGCTAAATGTGCAATTATTTCAACTAAAGACTGGCAGATTCTTATTCAAGGGACAAAAAACAGATATAACTCGGCTACAAAACTGGGTTTTGGACCAGATTTCATAGCCTCACTCTACTAACTTTGGGTCTTGAAAAAAAAACAATAATATGAATTTATGAAATTTGTAGCCCATTGCTGAAAAACCATTCCGATTTGATTGCGAGCTGGACGATCTTCCAAAAGAACATCTGAAAAAGCTAATTTTTGAAGAAACAATTTTGTTCAGACAGAGACTTAATCAAGAACACTCTACTAATTCAAATAACGCGAACGCAATGGCAACATAGTTATTTGAGATAAGTGTGTAAGATATTGTGTAGGTTCAGGTAATGTTCTGTTTAGTTTCAAACTTATATCTTTTTGTTTTTTATTAGACAGTAAACAAGCAGTATCCTTAATTTTAGCGTGTAAAGTTACTATTAATTATTTGTACATATTTTGTTCAATAATTCGGTGACTGTCATTTTAATGCAGTGTATTTTTCAAAATTATTCATGTGGTATAAATGTAAAGTACATACATATAAAAAATAAACTAAATATCTATTTTTGAAACATTAGTTTTTGTAAGATGTAATAATGGTTGTGTCACCATGCACCATGTGGTATTATGGGAAGTAACAACTCGATATCCTCATGTTTTTTCTTAATAATTTAGTGATAATAAATGTAATTAGGTGGTGCCATTCCAACGGTAGTTACAAATTTCCATTTCCATGAAAACAATTTTTGAGTACTACTAATATTGTACAAGGTGCGTCAAAAGTATGGATTGCTGGTTGTAATGTCTTATTATATTAATCAAAAAATTCTTCGAGGGGTATATGAATTTTTATAAAAATCGTTATAAATGGCACATCTAAAAAATGTTTGGGCAACCATTATGACATCATCGACATTTTTTATTAAATGGGAATATATCAAATTTCGTGTCGTTAGTTGTAGAAATTTTTTTTAATCTCAAAAAATTGCCGTTAGCAACGCATCGGCAACGTTTAATTGACAAAGTACTTGGTGTCGACCACGAACCCTACAATTCCCATGAGCACAAATGAAATTCAATGACTTTGCCACAGCAGGCTTTGAAAATCAATTAATTTCGGAATTAGAAAACAATAAATAATAGAAACTTTCGTGAAGACAACATTATTAAATAAGATTACAGCAATTGACGTTTTGATGTAAAATTGTTTTATTGCTGAAACGCTAATTTCAAAAGATGGAACTTTAAAAAAAATGCCGTTTAGTCTAACAAACGCACCGACGACGAACCCTACAATTGCTTAGAGTACAAATTAAATTCAATGACTTGAACACATCAAGCTTTGAAAATAATTAATTCCGAAGCTAGAAACTCTCGTAAAAACATATAATTATTAAATAAAACTACAGCAATTGACGTTTTGGTGTAAAATTGTGTTACTGTTGTAGCACTCACAGCATTTTAAATAATCTTTTAAGATTTATAAAAATTTTAATTTGAACAAAAAATCCAAACATTCGTATCACTGAATATATTTAAAAATGCAAAGATACCAAATTTGACGTTTCCATTTAAAAATGTGGGTAACGTCATAACTTCCAAATGGCTTCCCAAAACTACCTTTGTAATGTGTCATTATATTGCTTTTTATGACAATTTGTATACATGTTGAAGGAATTATTGATAAAATTAATAATGAAGATGTTACAGCCAGTATTACATACCTTTGACGCACTCTGTATACAATTACGGCTTTTAGAAACAAGCTTTGTTACTTGCAAATCAATAGAGCAAAAAAATTAAATCGACAGTGTTGTCTTACATGTTTAACAATATAGGTTTGATGATATTGAATTATATCAGCCCGGATCTGTAGTCGTAAGAATGTTTTTAGTATCACTAAACAATAATTTTGTAAATCGTTTGTAACATGTTGTTCTTATGATTTGCTAGAACCAAAGTAATATGGTAAAAGCAAAGGCAGTGAAACTGTTGCAAAATCGTTTAACTGAAAATTCTCTGTCCTAGTGTAGAGTAAAAATTAAATTAATAATTAAAATCTTTCTCTTCATAATAATATTAGATCCCTCAGAAATGTCTTGTATGTTCACAAATCACGCACATCTGTTAATATCAAAAAGTAACGACAAAGTTTTGAAATTTCTGTGTAAATGTTTATCATCACAAATTTTTCGTAATTATTCTAAGAGTACATATTTTATCTGTGATTGCCACTTGTTTAATGATAAATGTATACCTATTTACGCATAGTAGCAATTTAGGTACTTTGAAGTTAATTATTAATTAAATGTTGTCTACTTTTAACGATGTCTTCGTGCATATTATTGAAATTCTAAGTGTAGTGTTCTTAACAAAGTTAAGCATGTACCAGTTGTTAAAGGGAACCGTAGATAGGTTGACGTTAAAACTCAATCCTAAAGTTACTGTACATAGTTTATTATTGTGATAGAAGAAAATATTAAATAGATTTAGTTCTAGCTCAGTACAATACTTTTTTTTATATATATATAAGGTTTGGAAATGCTAACTCATGTTTGCTAAAACGTTTATGTTTTTTTTTGCTTTTGTATGTAAAATATTCACAGTAAGTGTATTAAGGATTTAATTTGAAAAATGCAGCAAGTACAAAGTAGCTAATAAAAATGTTACCTTTCTAAGTTTGTTGCTCGCCAATTTTCATTCTGTAAGTAATACTTCATATTCGTAAATTCTAACAAGTTTACTGCTATATTGTTTCGTGCCTGTGATGTAGCACACAGTTAAAAAAAACATGCATGCAGATAATTACCTTTCTAGTATTTAATAAACATGAAAAAAGGACAAGGTTTACAACATAAAAACAAACACGGCCTACAATACCTTTAATTTTAGTGTTGTTATCAACTATTGTTAGTAGTATGTTAATTCTTATCAATCTTCATGGTCGAAAATTGTAGCTCTTATAACTTCAAATAAAAAGAAACAAAACATGTAGACTTTTTTTTCACAGGCTTCCTTCAACTTGAAGTTTTCGGGACAAAAGAGTGGGAAATACTGCTCTTAAACTTAAAATTTTGGTTATTGTAACAGCCATATGGGGACAATGTTACTATTCACAAACGTTTGTGTATTTGCTTTAAGTTATCTGCATTTTTTATGGCTTTAGTTTGTTTCATTATGTAATTTGATCAATTTCCCGCCGAATCATTCAAAATCCGTAACATTTTTCAACATAAATGCCAAAATTTATAAGTTTCCCGCTTAAGTTATTAAAACACTACCGACAGCAGGACTGTACGTGTGACTCTCACATAAAATATACTACTTTCAAGAACTGGTTGGTGTAACCGAGTACTAATACAGTTCAATTCTTTCTGGTGGTTTTCTGAGTTCGATGTATAGTTTCCTGCAGTTTATTGCAGTGCCAGTTGTTGGAGGGATATCCAATGACTTGGGTAGGAAAGCAGTTGGTATAACTTGTCTTGTAAGTTTTTTTTACGATCAAAAGAATGTAGAATGAAGTTTCTAAATTTACCTTTTCATAGATAATTACTTAATTGATTGTATACTAAATATTTACGTCATTAAAGCATGAAATTGTGTGTTTATCTAGTTTCCTTTTGTTAGTATTTAATTTTAAAAGCTTATAGATAATTACTTTATTGATTGTAAATTTCTTTATTTCAAGTGACCATTAGAGCACAAAATGGAAAAAGCACCTCAATTGTGAAGATCTGGAATCATCAATCAGCCTTTTAGCGGGGAACTTCCCATCCTTTCAAGCTGTGAAAAAGTGAAACTTTTTGTATTAAATTTAATTATTGTGTTTACGTATTATTAAAGTGTTAATTACAAATTGTAATAAAAATATAAGAAATAAAATTAATATTTGCAACAATCAGCTTGTTTTAAGTATCAATTTTGTCGTTTATAATAAAATTACTAAAATACATCTGATGGCAAGTGGTCAAAAACTTATTTTAAAGTTTCTAATCTATACAGTCAAAATTATACAAAATTAATATCCCTGTATTGCTGTAATCCTGTTACCAAATAGTTAAAATTTTAAACTCTACTTTAAAATAATTTTGACAACCTCTACATCGTTGCTGTGCTCCTGATAGCAAGTAGTTAGAATTTGATTTCAAAATTAAAATTTTTGCTTATTGATGATCTCTTTACACTTCTATGATCCTAATAGCAAATGGTCAGAATTTAGTTTAGCATTTGATTTCAAAATTAAAATTTTTGCTTATTGATGATCTCTTTACACTTCTGTGATCCTAATAGCAAATGGTCAGAATTTAGTTTAGCATTTGATTTCAAAATTAAAATTTTTGCTTATTGATGATCTCTTTACACTTCTGTGATCCTAATAGCAAATGGTCAGAATTTAGTTTAGAATTTGATTTCAAAATTAAAATTTTTGCTTATTGATGATCTCTTTACACTTCTATGATCCTAATAGCAAATGGTCAGAATTTAGTTTAGCATTTGATTTCAAAATTAAAATTTTTGCTTATTGATGATCTCTTTACACTTCTGTGATCCTAATAGCAAATGGTCAGAATTTAGTTTAGCATTTGATTTCAAAATTAAAATTTTTGCTTATTCATGATCTCTTTACACTTCTATGATCCTAATAGCAAATGGTCAGAATTTAGTTTAGCATTTGATTTCAAAATTAAAATTTTTGCTTATTGATGATCTCTTTACACTTCTGTGATCCTAATAGCAAATGGTCAGAATTTAGTTTAGAATTTGATTTCAAAATTAAAATTTTTGCTTATTCATGATCTCTTTCACTTCTATGATCCTAATAGCAAATGGTCAGAATTTAGTTTAGCATTTGATTTCAAAATTAAAATTTTTGCTGATTGATGATCTCTTTACACTTCTGTGATCCTAATAGCAAATGGTCAGAATTTAGTTTAGAATTTGATTTCAAAATTAAAATTTTTGCTTATTCATGATCTCTTTACACTTCTGTGATCCTAATAGCAAAGGGTCAGAATTTAGTTTAGAATTTGATTTCAAAATTAAAATTTTTGCTTATTGATGATATCTTTACACTTCTGTGATCCTAATAGCAAATGGTCAGAATTTAGTTTAGAATTTGATTTCAAAATTAAAATTTTTGCTTATTCATGATCTCTTTCACTTCTATGATCCTAATAGCAAATGGTCAGAATTTAGTTTAGCATTTGATTTCAAAATTAAAATTTTTGCTTATTGATGATCTCTTTACACTTCTGTGATCCTAATAGCAAATGGTCAGAATTTAGTTTAGCATTTGATTTCAAAATTAAAATTTTTGCTTATTGATGATCTCTTTACACTTCTGTGATCCTAATAGCAAATGGTCAGAATTTAGTTTAGAATTTGATTTCAAAATTAAAATTTTTGCTTATTGATGATCTCTTTACACTTCTATGATCCTAATAGCAAATGGTCAGAATTTAGTTTAGCATTTGATTTCAAAATTAAAATTTTTGCTTATTCATGATCTCTTTACACTTCTATGATCCTAATAGCAAATGGTCAGAATTTAGTTTAGCATTTGATTTCAAAATTAAAATTTTTGCTTATTCATGATCTCTTTACACTTCTATGATCCTAATAGCAAATGGTCAGAATTTAGTTTAGCATTTGATTTCAAAATTAAAATTTTTGCTTATTGATGATCTCTTTACACTTCTATGATCCTAATAGCAAATGGTCAGAATTTAGTTTAGCATTTGATTTCAAAATTAAAATTTTTGCTTATTGATGATCTCTTTACACTTCTGTGATCCTAATAGCAAATGGTCAGAATTTAGTTTAGCATTTGATTTCAAAATTAAAATTTTTGCTTATTCATGATCTCTTTACACTTCTATGATCCTAATAGCAAATGGTCAGAATTTAGTTTAGCATTTGATTTCAAAATTAAAATTTTTGCTTATTGATGATCTCTTTACACTTCTGTGATCCTAATAGCAAATGGTCAGAATTTAGTTTAGAATTTGATTTCAAAATTAAAATTTTTGCTTATTCATGATCTCTTTCACTTCTATGATCCTAATAGCAAATGGTCAGAATTTAGTTTAGCATTTGATTTCAAAATTAAAATTTTTGCTGATTGATGATATCTTTACACTTCTGTGATCCTAATAGCAAATGGTCAGAATTTAGTTTAGAATTTGATTTCAAAATTAAAATTTTTGCTTATTCATGATCTCTTTCACTTCTATGATCCTAATAGCAAATGGTCAGAATTTAGTTTAGAATTTGATTTCAAAATTAAAATTTTTGCTTATTGATGATATCTTTACACTTCTGTGATCCTAATAGCAAATGGTCAGAATTTAGTTTAGAATTTGATTTCAAAATCAAAAATTTTTGCTTATTCATGATCTCTTTACACTTCTGTGATCCTAATAGCAAAGGGTCAGAATTTAGTTTAGAATTTGATTTCAAAATTAAAATTTTTGCTTATTGATGATATCTTTACACTTCTGTGATCCTAATAGCAAATGGTCAGAATTTAGTTTAGCATTTGATTTCAAAATTAAAATTTTTGCTTATTCATGATCTCTTTACACTTCTATGATCCTAATAGCAAATGGTCAGAATTTAGTTTAGCATTTGATTTCAAAATTAAAATTTTTGCTGATTGATGATCTCTTTACACTTCTGTGATCCTAATAGCAAATGGTCAGAATTTAGTTTAGAATTTGATTTCAAAATTAAAATTTTTGCTTATTCATGATCTCTTTACACTTCTGTGATCCTAATAGCAAAGGGTCAGAATTTAGTTTAGAATTTGATTTCAAAATTAAAATTTTTGCTTATTGATGATATCTTTACACTTCTGTGATCCTAATAGCAAATGGTCAGAATTTAGTTTAGAATTTGATTTCAAAATTAAAATTTTTGCTTATTCATGATCTCTTTCACTTCTATGATCCTAATAGCAAATGGTCAGAATTTAGTTTAGCATTTGATTTCAAAATTAAAATTTTTGCTGATTGATGATCTCTTTACACTTCTGTGATCCTAATAGCAAATGGTCAGAATTTAGTTTAGAATTTGATTTCAAAATTAAAATTTTTGCTTATTCATGATCTCTTTACACTTCTGTGATCCTAATAGCAAAGGGTCAGAATTTAGTTTAGAATTTGATTTCAAAATTAAAATTTTTGCTTATTGATGATATCTTTACACTTCTGTGATCCTAATAGCAAATGGTCAGAATTTAGTTTAGAATTTGATTTCAAAATTAAAATTTTTGCTTATTCATGATCTCTTTCACTTCTATGATCCTAATAGCAAAGGGTCAGAATTTAGTTTAGAATTTGATTTCAAAATTAAAATTTTTGCTTATTGATGATATCTTTACACTTCTGTGATCCTAATAGCAAATGGTCAGAATTTAGTTTAGAATTTGATTTCAAAATTAAAATTTTTGCTTATTCATGATCTCTTTACACTTCTGTGATCCTAATAGCAAAGGGTCAGAATTTAGTTTAGAATTTGATTTCAAAATTAAAATTTTTGCTTATTGATGATATCTTTACACTTCTGTGATCCTAATAGCAAATGGTCAGAATTTAGTTTAGCATTTGATTTCAAAATTAAAATTTTTGCTTATTCATGATCTCTTTACACTTCTATGATCCTAATAGCAAATGGTCAGAATTTAGTTTAGCATTTGATTTCAAAATTAAAATTTTTGCTTATTGATGATCTCTTTACACTTCTGTGATCCTAATAGCAAATGGTCAGAATTTAGTTTAGAATTTGATTTCAAAATTAAAATTTTTGCTTATTCATGATCTCTTTCACTTCTATGATCCTAATAGCAAATGGTCAGAATTTAGTTTAGCATTTGATTTCAAAATTAAAATTTTTGCTGATTGATGATCTCTTTACACTTCTGTGATCCTAATAGCAAATGGTCAGAATTTAGTTTAGAATTTGATTTCAAAATTAAAATTTTTGCTTATTCATGATCTCTTTACACTTCTGTGATCCTAATAGCAAAGGGTCAGAATTTAGTTTAGAATTTGATTTCAAAATTAAAATTTTTGCTTATTGATGATATCTTTACACTTCTGTGATCCTAATAGCAAATGGTCAGAATTTAGTTTAGAATTTGATTTCAAAATTAAAATTTTTGCTTATTCATGATCTCTTTCACTTCTATGATCCTAATAGCAAATGGTCAGAATTTAGTTTAGAATTTGATTTCAAAATTAAAATTTTTGCTTATTGATGATATCTTTACACTTCTGTGATCCTAATAGCAAATGGTCAGAATTTAGTTTAGAATTTGATTTCAAAATTAAAATTTTTGCTTATTCATGATCTCTTTCACTTCTATGATCCTAATAGCAAATGGTCAGAATTTAGTTTAGAATTTGATTTCAAAATTAAAATTTTTGCTTATTCATGATCTCTTTCACTTCTATGATCCTAATAGCAAATGGTCAGAATTTAGTTTAGAATTTGATTTCAAAATTAAAATTTTTGCTTATTGATGATCTCTTTCACTTCTATGATCCTAATAGCAAATGGTCAGAATTTAGTTTAGCATTTGATTTCAAAATTAAAATTTTTGCTGATTGATGATCTCTTTACACTTCTGTGATCCTAATAGCAAATGGTCAGAATTTAGTTTAGAATTTGATTTCAAAATTAAAATTTTTGCTTATTCATGATCTCTTTACACTTCTGTGATCCTAATAGCAAAGGGTCAGAATTTAGTTTAGAATTTGATTTCAAAATTAAAATTTTTGCTTATTGATGATATCTTTACACTTCTGTGATCCTAATAGCAAATGGTCAGAATTTAGTTTAGAATTTGATTTCAAAATTAAAATTTTTGCTTATTGATGATATCTTTACACTTCTGTGATCCTAATAGCAAATGGTCAGAATTTAGTTTAGAATTTGATTTCAAAATTAAAATTTTTGCTTATTCATGATCTCTTTCACTTCTATGATCCTAATAGCAAATGGTCAGAATTTAGTTTAGAATTTGATTTCAAAATTAAAATTTTTGCTTATTGATGATCTCTTTACACTTCTGTGATCCTAATAGCAAATGGTCAGAATTTAGTTTAGAAATTGATTTCAAAATTAAAATTTTTGCTTATTGATGATCTCTTTACACTTCTGTGATCCTAATAGCAAATGGTCAGAATTTAGTTTAGAATTTGATTTCAAAATTAAAATTTTTGCTTATTCATGATCCACGATGCCATTGAATAACAGATTTTATGTACCCAGTTTTCTAAAGTTCATTGAAATCCGACCATCTGTTATAGTTATGATGCACCACATACCCACTGGCCCACAGACACATTTTTTAAAAAACACTTTTTTGGGTTCTTGGAGGTCCAAAAAACATGTATTTCCGTCGAAATCTCGATTTCGAACATTTTCATGAAATCAATATAGGAAAGCAAAAAAAAAGAAAAAACAATAAAACATTGCAAATTGCCACAATATAATATTTATTAATTAACCTTTCGCATATTCAAAACAAAATACATAAAAAGGTAAATATCTTATCGCTACTTTTTTTAAATACACATTTTATACAAAAATAATAATATACAGGATATTACAGTTTGCAGCTCTGATGATAATAATTTTATGCCATCAAATTAAACTGCTCACTTTCCCATAAACTCCTGGAATTGATTACTTAAAGATACATTATTAAAAATCACCTTAAAATTGTAACCCGTCATTTTAAATCGATCATTCTTCCTTAAAATGATCGTTATTAATTTCTATACGCAGAGGACTCTTCATTTTGGCTACTGCCAGAGATGATTGTACATTGCTTCTAAATCCAGGTCGCTCAACAGTAGCCACAACTGGCTGTTGCGGTTCCTCCTCCACTTCTTCTTCACCATTGAATTCTTCCTCAGACTCCGAAGAACTTTCAGAAGAAGAACTCTCACTACTACTACTGCTACTAGTATTACTTTCGCTTGAACTTGAACTGGATTCTTTTCTAGGTTGCAACCTTTCAGATGCCGTCTTTAGTCGTTCCTTCTTAGGAGTAATTCGTGACCATATTGTGGAAGCAACAGTAGGCCGTTTCTGGGTTCTTATTACCACAGCCACTTTACTTTTAGGTTTGTGTTGATCAAAACCTTCATCTGAAAGTGAACGTCTTCGTCTTTCATACCTATCAGAATGAAGTTTATTTTTGTAACGAGATCTATCATAATCACGCCTTGTGCTTCTCCTATGAACAGGCGATTCACGTCGCCCTCTAGCTCTCCTTTCCTCAACGGAGGGAGATCTATGTCTTGCAGTAGTTGAACGCTTATCAATATTGTGCTGAATTTTCACTTCTTCATTCCTAATAGTTCTTGAAACTTCAGGTTTGTGATTTAAACGTCTTGATTCAATATCAACCCTTGTTCTGTTTTTCAGTCTCGCTCCCAAATCATTTGTGTCAATGGGGGACAACTCCCACTGCTCTAGAAGTCGATCAGATTTCTTTGTAGTGGTGCCTGAAATTAATTTTTCTTATTCGATATTATGTGATTTTCTTTTATAAATAAACGACCTACCTATTATACTTCGCAGATCCTGCACATTATTAGAAGGCTCTTCAATTACAACATTTTGATGCAACTTTACAGCCTGTAACTGTTTCTTTCTCTTCATCTTTTCTTCTTCCTCGTCAGCATACATACGCATTCGAGGAACTTTGCTTTTCTTCTTAACATTTTCCTGACTACCTACAGATTCACCACTGTCGCTCTCGCGTCTTCTCTTAGCACCTAAGCGTTTCATGACATCGGGCTGTTCGGGTGCATAATTAGTAACTGCCCTTACAGATGGATTATTTTTGATGACTTGGGGTTTGAACAATTTTTCAGAATATTGTTCATCTAGATCCCAGTTTTCCGCTAAATCTCCCCACGGATTTTTGCTATCCTCAGCGGGTTTGTTAGTGATAGTGATATCCTTATTTCGGTCAAAAATTCCCTTAAATTTCTTCCTACGGGACTCTGAAATTAAACCTTTCATACCACCAAAGTTGGGGTTACCATATTTTTTGTAATACTCGCTAAAGCGTTCGGCTTTTACCGGTTTCTTATCAGTTTTAAATGCAAACCTTAAAAGAATGCATTTGGTTTTTGGATGTTTTATACCTAATCGCCAATATCCAGGAGGTATCGGATTATTAACATCAGAAATACTTACAGAATCTTCCCCTTTTTCATCATTACTCGTTTGCGTGTCTTCTTTTTCAAACTGTACTTCCCTATTTTTCAATAAAATGCTACGGCCAACATTTGCATCTTCTTTTTCTGAGTTTTTATCGTCAGATTCGGTTACCTCTTTAGCAAATGGATCACATGGGCCTTCTATAGGCATGCCCTTAATAGCTTTTGAAATAAAGTGTAGTGCTCTGGCGGCTGATATTTTATCTTGCCAAACAACATTGCAACTTTCATCGTTAATCCATTCAATACTAGCGGGGCCATATTTTCCGAAATATTCAAACACATCTTCAGTGCTCATCTCGTCTGTTCCTCTCATGTGAACGGCTTCAAATCTTATAGTCTTTTCATTTTCAACTGTAATGCCTAAGCTAACATGAAGCTGTTGTAAATGGTCATCCGTAAAATTACAAACTTCACCAGGTGCAAGTCCAAATCGATTTGCTCGTTCTTGTAATTTTTCTTGCTCTTTCTTGTCGAATATATCGACACCAGTGGTAAAACCACCGTCTATATTAGTCCATGCCTAGAAATGGTTTATAATCGTTTAACTAAGTTAGTTTTAAATTTCGCGCTTAATCTTACCTTATTGCTTAAAGGTTTTGGTGGAGGTTTGACTTCTTCTGCAGGTTCATTCGTATCACTTATTTCGCCGTCTTCAAAATCACTATCTGCGGGTTTTTCCTCATCATCAACGTCCATAGGATCCGCTAAATTATTTTGAATTTCGATACGTATATTTGGCCTCTCTCCCACAGTCGCCATTTTTTACTTTTCTATTTAATTTCGGTTGGCGATAGTTTGCTTGCGGGTACAGCTTTTAAGTTGGCATTTCCAAGTGCCAACCTGCTACGGGCAAAAAGCGAAAATTGAAACGTTCCAAGGCCACACCCAAGATGCATGGATAGCTAATATATATATATATTGGTGTTTTCACTTTTTAATATTTACATTGTTTTGCGAGGGACCCACAAATGTATTGCCGCAAGAGGGCAGCAGTGACGGTAGATTTCTCTGACAGCGTCCCTGAATTTTAACCTAATCCTCCTGAAATGTTCTGACAGTTGACGAGACAATTCGATTCCTTCAAAAAGTAAAATAATAACGAATAAAAGCATACTTCGGTGATTTATTAATTAACACACCAATGTAATTCACAAAACTCAATTTAGTAGAAGCTTCAGCTTAGTAAAAAGACAGACTACCAGCAGAAAATTAAAGAGGAGTAAGTACTGTTTTAATTTTAATCAAATATGTATGTAGAATAACAATTAACTAGTAAAAACACAGTTAAGAAGTTGAGAAATACTTAAATTAATTATTTTCAGGCAGTTAAAAGAATTGTACTTCCGATCACTGTTGATAATAATCACAGCATATAAAAATTTCCTTTTGCTGTAATTTAAACAATCAACATCCTTTGTATTTTAGTAGGCAGCTACATGTTACAATGGAAAAAGCTGGTTTAATTTAAAATTACACTAATGCTAAATTAACTACAATTTAGCATACTCTACAATTCCTAAATAGTTAGGTATATCTATTTAATTATGTTTCTCATAATGATTGCAATATTTTTTAGGATTCATAACAACACGAATAATGGAAAAGTTAAAAGAGCCCCTTTACTTCATTTAAATGAAGTCTGCACAATTTTCGTTTGCCAAAGCAATGGTATACAGTGTGATTCATAACATGTGGAACGAATTTTCAGGATAGATTCATAATCTAAATATAATCGAAAGAATTCTCATAAACATGGGCCTGAAAACCCTTCATTATAGGGTTACAGTTTCTTGAAAATAAACCAGGCTAATCACTTTTTGTAGATAACTTTTGCAGTAATTGCACTCAAATTTTAAAATTTCATATGTGAGCATTATTCACGTAATTAGTTATTCATGTATTTGTAATAATTTTGGTTTGAATAAGAACAGCAGAGGTGTCTCGTACGGGGGGGGGGGGGTCACGTAATTATGTTCTACATATTTTAGATTTTAGCATTTTTTTGAAAAATCTTATTCTCCATACAAAATTGCCCAAAAGCATGTTCTCATGTTGAAAATTTCTAAATCTAACAATTTTCGAGATAATATGCTTTTCAAAAATTAAATTACCATGAAGGTCTAATAAGTGTTTTCTTAATACGATAGAATAGAATAGTTTACACAAAACTTTGAGAGTAAATTCTATAAACATGTGTCCATAAAAGCTGCTTATGAAATTAAATCTATGGAAGAGAATACTGTTCCCACTTCTGTAGACTGCAACTTGCCCGGTAATGAAGAGTTTTTGGGCACATATTTATAGGAACTTTTTATTATTTTCAGATTCTTAATCTGTACTGAAAGTACATCCCAACATATTATCAATCATCCTGTGTGCATCGCCACATATAACCACAAAAATATGCGTTGATTCCTCAACTGCAACTGGTATGTCGCCATCCCAGTGGCAGAATTACCAGGTCGAGAACCCTGTGTTATGATTACCTTGTCGACGTGCCATCATAGTAGGACAACGACAAATATAATAGTGACTACTTGTTCAGTGAAAGCTGCATTTGTATTTATTCAAAGCGTACAGACATGCAGTCATGTATGGTTTATGGTTTAATTATAATTTTTTGCAGACTTGCAAAACGCATTAATTATTTTATAATTTAAAAGATTTTTTTAATGAATTTATGTTTATATCAAGTATATGTTATTGGAATGCTTGTCTAGTGCTTAAGTTAACATGCTAAAAAAGTACTAAATTAGTTAACGTAGATTTTAATGTTTTCATGTTTTTTTACGTATTTTATGTGTTTTAATCCTGGTTTATACAAGCTACCCTTTGATATTTAAATCTTAGGTTTGAGATGAATATTATACAATGTTTATTGTGATCTGTATAATGGGCAGGAGCCCTTCTGAAATTTTGTAAAATAATCGCTATCCGCACACAAGTAAATAATAAACTTTTGAAGTACTTAAAATACTTGTTTTTATTACTAATTATAATGTTAAAGAGATGCACTATGTCTAGAGTGACTGTCCGCATAGATTTTGTCAATACAGTACAATTTTAATGTATTATTATGTACTGATTTTTGTTTCTGTTCTATTTTTAATGTTTTAAATTACGTTTATCATTTTGTGCTTATGCGGTTTGTATGTTACACAATTATAATATGTGCAGGTAGATGGTACCCTTGTAGGCAACTGTTAACCGAAATGACATTAAAGCACTGCATTAATTCTACGATAAAATTGCGCAGTTACTTCGTTGTCTTCTAATTCGATTACATCTTTATACTTTACTACTGCTATTGCCTACTTTCACTAAATAATTGCAATAAAAATTAGTACTCTATAGTGTTTAAGGAAATATGTAGAGTAAGCAATAAAGTATGATTCATATGGGTCAATTATCAATTTTTTTCATGTTTCTTTTTTTAATTACAATGCCTTACAGTCATTCCATTCTATAACTACATAAACTGTAGCATTCCACCGTGACCCATGCACATAATAAACATCAAATCGGGCGCATCAAATTGCTGTATAGAACCAATTTTGTTTTCGATTTTTTTTTCTTCGTATTTTTGCTTTGCAATAAGCGTTTTGGAGTCTTATCGATGTCAAAACTGAGTGCATTGAAATGTTTTTTTTTAGAATTTCCCAAAAAAATCAAAACCAATTTTACCGCCTCCTCGCATTAACAATCGTTTTCCCGAAGTTGATATACTAGTTGAATAACTACAGTGATAATCAGTGTGAAGATATAAATTTTCAGGCTATATTAAATATTAACCTTTTCAATATTGCAATAAATATTGAATTATAGGAAAATATGATCGAGAATAGTTGTCACTATAATGTTCTTATAATTCTTGAGTTATGACAGTATAATATCACAGTATGAACAAAGTCAGGTTAGAATAGCATTGCGTGCGGATTTCAAATTTGACGGGCAAACGTCTTTTTAGTACCTACTGCGCCATCTCTCCGCAAAACATTTCGTGACGCCCATATCAAACTCAAGTGACAACACCATACCTTCCAGTCATCTTGGCCACACCATACGAATAGGTTTATGTTCTGTGATACGAACACGCGCTTCTCAAACGCAATAAGGGAGCTCTTGGCAGCAACTCTAACCTAACCTTACTAAAGTTCTAATATAGAAATAAATTGTCAATTCTTTATTTTTTAATACAATTACGACAGATGATATGCACAAGACATGTTTAAAAAAATAGGTCATAGTAAGTCCCTTAACATGAGCTAATTTCGAGATGAGCAACAAGATTCAAAAGGGCGTGGATTGTATTTACAACAATAAATCTGGATTCGTAGTATGCAGCTGTTCATACTACGGCCGATGCAGTTGTTAATATAATTCATGTCATTTTGAAACTACATATTATTGATCGATTACATAAAATTAAAACAAAACAAATCAAGGAACTTGACTTTAGGAGACCTTTACAATACAAAAATGAGTATACAATATTTTTTCTATTCGTAATCTTAAAAACCAGCTGCATCTTCTCTGTATGGAGAGGTTGATTTGTTTGCCTCCTCCAGTGGTAGTCTGAGAACGTTTCTTTCATCCTACCCTTTACCTAAATATATTTCCCACTAAAAACTTTGCAATTGCTTTAAAAAATTTGTACTATTTAGTTTACTCTGAATTTCCTTATACCTTTTACATTGTTACATATTATATGCGTTCCAATCATTCGATTCCATGTAAACACTCCCAAAACGAGAGAAAAAAAAGTACACAGATATATTAAACGCCCTAAACGAAAAAAACATAAGTTACTCGCTACAACATGTTGTTAATTTTCACTAGTTTCCCAATTATTTTTGGTAAATCCTCCCCGCCAAAGTTAAGTTTAAGGGCAATGCTACTAGCATAACAGTTAACTTTCATATGAAAGCGTTAGTTTTGCCGTAAGTACATAAGAAATGAAAATGTTGACAAATCTGTTGGAAGAACCTAGAGTCACAACTTGAAACTTGGGGGGGGGGGGGCCTTACATAATATACAAAAAATAAAGAGACGAAATAGCTAGTAGCAATCCTATCAGCAAAATTTAGGTTCGGAGAAGGGTCGTGCCAGTAATGGGCGCTTGGTTGAAAAAAAGGAGTTTTAACCTTGCCGTGATTGAGATTATAAACACAGAAAATAATATGGGGCGAGAAAAAACGAGTGCAATAGCAAAACTTAGAAGTATCAAGGTCGTTGAACAAGTAAGCTTCCTCCATACCAAGTATGTTAGGCTCTTCGAAGTCACTTCGTGTATTGCCAACTACCGCCTGCTGAAGTCACAAACTTGATCAGCGACAACAACCACTTCCAAGTGATGCTATTCAAAACACTCGATTAAAAAATTGGGGAAATTGGTGGCTTATGCCGACTATGGCATCATCTCATAAGAAAATCAATGAGATGCAGTGCATGGGTGCACCCTTCCTTAAACAGAAAGGACAAGTGCGTAATGTGCTACTAGAAATAAAGATGAAACCATATCAAGAAAATCAGCAATTTTGTAGGTACTTGGAATTGAAAGAGTCACAAATACAAAAAGAAATAGCTACAGTTATAGCCCGATTAGAAAAAATGGACAAGTAATTATAACGGTAAGAGTTAAGGGAAGGTAATGGCTGCCTAATACACCAAGCTACAGGGAAATGCTACCCAACCCATAACGTGATTTCTGTTATAAATAATTATAAAAATATTACGTTGTTAAGATTGGCAAAATTAGATAAATTAATAGTGATGTGGCAGAGACGTAACCCATATCTGAATTTGTTCTAGTTACTCACACTTTCCGACATACATACATGCTTCCTGATACTCACATTATTTCAACAAATACCAATAAAAAGAAGCATATTTACATCAGCAGATAATATTCAAAACTCTCGAAAAAAAAAAAAAGGGGGAAAGTGGTGGCCGACAATGGCATAATCTCATATATTTTTTCTATATGTAATCTTAAAAAGCAGCTGCATCTATTTCTGTATGAAGATGGTTGTGTTTGCCTCCTCCACTGCTAGTCTGAGAACGCCTTTTTCTTCCTACCCTTTACCTAAATATATTTCCCACTAGAAACTTTGTAATTGCTTTAAAAAATTTGTACAATTTAGTTTACTCTGAATTTCCTTATACCTTTTACATTGTTACATATTATATGCGTCCCATTCATTCGATTCCATGTAAACACTCCCATTAAGAGAGAAAGAAAAGTACACAGATATATTAAGCGCCCAAAACGAAAAAAACATAAGTTACTCTCTACAACATGTTGTTGATTTTCACTAGTTTCCCAATTATTTTTGGCAAATCCTCCCCGCCAAAGTTAAGTTTAAGGGCAATGCTACTAGCATAACAGTTAACTTTCATATGAAAGCGTTAGTTTTACCGTAAGTACATAAGAAATGGAAATGTTGACAAATCTGTTGGAAGAACCTCGAGTCACAGCTTGAAACTTGGGGGGGGGAGCGCCTTATATAATATACAAAAAATAAAGAGACGAAATAGCTAGTAGCAATCCTATCAGCAAAATTTGGGTTCGGAAAAGGGTCGTGCCAGTAATGGGCGCTTGGTTGAAAAAAAGGAGTTTTAACCTTGCGGTGATTGAGATTATAAACACAGAAAATAATATAGGGAGAGAAAAAACAAGTGCAACGGCAAAACTTATTGGTATCGAGGTCGATGGACCAAGAGAGTTTCCCAACACGCCAGTTGCCGTCCGCCGCCCAACTAGTCGACATGCCCCATCAGAGAACAGAGAAGGTGTCTCTGACGTCGATAATGAATAGGCAGTGGTCGTAATGGGCCCCATACCACGTATTGGGCTCTCCGGGGTCACTGCGCTCACAAGGATTGCAAAATGTGATGGCTCACTGCTGTCAGCTGGAGTCCCTCGCTTGTTGACCAGCGACAACAACCACCAACAATTGATGCCGTTCAAACTTGGGGCGAAAATTGAAATGGAAGAGCTTATGCCGGTCGTGGCATAATCTCATAAGCAAACTTATAAGCTTTGTGTCTTGTAATAATGATTACAGGAAGTAGGCACATAAAGAAGACCTAATTCGATACTGTCCCACCCACTATACCAAATCGTAGAGAGAAAAAACGAGTGCAATAGCAAAACTTAGAAGTATCGAGGTCGGTGAACAAGTAAGCTTCCCCAACATGCCGGGTCGCCGCTGGCCACCCCTTGCGGGCTCCATACCAAGTATGTTAGGCTCTTCGAAGTCACTTCGTGTATAGCCAACTACCGCCCGCTGAAGTCACAAACTTGATCAGCGACAACAACCACTTTCAAGTGATACTATTCAAAACTCTCGAAAAAAAAATTGGGGAAAATGGTGGGGCTCATGCCGATAATAGCATAATCTCATTAGAAAAATAACGAGGTACTGTGCGTGTAATCTTTGAACTTGAGAGGACAAATACGACAACTAATGTGCTATCTATAAATAAAGAAGAAACAAATAGCAGTGCTGTGAATAAAACTTGGGTTTGAAGAAGTGGTGCCAGTGACGGCATTTGGTCATAAAAAAAAAGCTGGAAACTTTGCAGTTGGAAATTATGACCACAGAAAAGAATGTAGGGGGAGAAAAAACGAGTGCAATAGCAAAACTTAGAAGTATCAAGGTCGTTGAACAAGTAAGCTTCCCCAACATGCCGGGTCGCCGATGGCCACCCCTTTCGGGCTCCATACCAAGTATGTTAGGCTCTTCGAAGTCACTTTGTGTATAGCCAACTACCGCCTGCTGGAGTCGCAAACTTGATCAGCGACAACAACCACTTTCAACTGATACTATTCAAAACTCAAAAAAAAATTGCGGAAAATGGTGGTTCATGCCGACAATGGCATAATCTCCTAAGCAAACTTGTAAGTTCTGTGCCTTGTAATAATGATTACAAGAAGTAGGCACATAAAGAAGACATAATTCGATACTGTCCCACCCACTATACCAAATCGTAGAGAAAAAACGAGTGCAATAGCAAAACTTAGAAGTATCGAGACCGGTGAACAAGTAAGCTTCCCCAACATGCCGGGTCGCCGCTGGCCACCCCTTTCGGGCTCCATACCAAGTATGTTAGGCTCTTCGAAGTCACTTTGTGTATAGCCAACTACCGCCCGCTGAAGTTACAAACTTGATCAACGACAACAACCACTTCCAAGTGATGCTATTCAAAACACTCGATAAAAAAATTGGGGAAATTGGTGGCTCATGCCGACTATGGCATCATCTCATAAGAAAATCAATGAGATGCAGTGCATGGGTGCACCCTTCCTTAAACAGAAAGGACAAGTGCGTAATGTGCTACTAGAAATAAAGATGAAACCATATCAAGAAAATCAGCCATTTTGTAGGTATTTGGAATTGAAAGAGTCACAAATACAAAAAGATATAGCTACAATTATAACCCGATTAGAAAAAATTGACAAGTAATTATAACGGTAAGAGTTAAGGGAAGGTAATAATGGCTGCCTAATACACCAAGCTACAGGGAAATGCTACCCAACCCATAACGCGTTTTTTGTTATAAATAATTATATAAATATTCCCCTGTTAAGATTTGTAAATTAAGTAAATTAACAGTGATGTGGTAGAGATGTAACGTATGCATTTGTTCAAGTTACTCATTATCTTACATACATGCATACCACGTTTCTTGAAACTCGCATCATTACAAGAAACAACACAAAGAACACAAAACTTTAAATAAGATAAAGGAAATTTTACTGTTCGAAGAAAGATGCATCTCTAACGGATTAAAATTAAAATTTAAATATTTTGATTTTGAGATTTCACCCTCAACCCTGCTGCTTCCAATGATAATCCACAAATGAAGAAGAAGACTTCCATTAGCATCTACAATAAAAAAAAATTAAATAATAAGGAAACAAAATATTTACTTTCGAAATATCATTTTCAAATTTATGGTTAATTAAATATTCGAAATAAAGCATAGAGGCCAGAATAAAATTATCCAAAAATTTATATATGAAAATATAAAAAGCAAAAGTCAAAGTAAAATAGCTTTGAAGTAAAAATTGCAAAAATTCACCTTCTGTTTTAGTAATTATTTTTCCGATTCTCATTCTGACTGCATTCTGAGAAGCACCGTGTAGTTGAAATGTAGAAACTCCCTCATGTTGCTCTCATTATGAACATCTGGAACATCAAATGTAAAATTAAAGATTGAAATTACAACACACTAAATTGTTTGAAAAAATGTTTGCGAAAAAATCCTAATATTGAAGATACACTTTAGAAAATGCTAAAGTGTAATAAATTGAATAAAATGTACATTGTCCAAAAAATTGGTCAAATTTCAAGTTCAAAACACCAAAAATTAAATAAACTAGAGCTTTGAATTACAGATAACTACCAAAATTTTTGATTAATAATAATTCTCATACAAAATGATTGCGAATGCAGAATTCAAGCTGTCCGGAGTACGAGCGAATTCGGAATGCAGGTGGGGTTCTAACATTGGTTCTGATTTTGGTTGTTCTCCTTCTGACTGTGACTGCTTATTATTAGTCTCCATAACACATTTCTCCATAAATCCCAACTGCAGTCCTGTAGTGATCCTGTCCTGCAAAAACATGCATATTCAAATTAGGATAAAATTCTGAGTCTATTTGTGCCATTTAAGTGAAGTTTTGAAATTCAAAAAATATGTTTTGTTGGTAAAAACTTTGAGGATGAGTTCTACGTTCTACAAATCTGTTTTTACCCTATTTAAAATAAATTTCTGAAATTGCGTGATGTCATCATTTTTATTTGACACAAAAGGGGAAAACTTTCTACACTGAACCCCCCCCTCCTCTCCAAGGTTCACAACTGATTTTAACAAGAAAATAGTGACTTTGATCGCTTAATAGATACTTACGATTTTATTCTCTTATCTGTTCCATCCTAAATACAAACACAGAACAGAAAAGTTAGATTAAAACGAAAATAAAAATAATAGCTAGTGCAAAAATACCGTGATTCATAACATGTGCAACGAATTTTCAGGATAGATTCAGAATCTAAATATAATCGAAAAAATTCTCATAAACGTGGACCTGAAAACCCTTCATTATAGGGTTACAGCTTCTTGAAGATGAACCAGGCTAATCACTTTTTCTAGATAACTTTTGCAGTAATTGCACTCAAATTTTAAAATTTCATATGTGAGCATTATTCACGTAATCAGTTATTCATGTATTTGTAATAATTTTAGTTTGAATAAGAACACTAGAGGTGTCTCATACGGCGGGGGGGGGGGGGGGGGGGGGGGGGTGTCACGTAATATTTTCTTCTACATATTTTAGATTTTAGCATTTTTTTGAACTTTTGGATATAAAATCTTATTCGCCATACAAAATTGCCCAACAAAATGTACTCCTGTTGAAAATTTCTAAATCTAACAGTTTTCGAGATAATACCATGCTTTTCTAAAATTAAATTGCCATGAAGGTCTAATAAGTGTTTTCTTAATACGATAGAATAGAATAGTTTCCACAAAACTTTGAGAGTAAATTCTATAAACATGCGTCCATAAAAGCTGCTCGTGAAATTAAACCTACTTCTGTGGACTGCAACTTGCCCGGTAACGAAGCGTTTTTGGGCAAATAATTATAGGAACTTTTTATTATTTTCAGATTCTTAATCTGTACTGAAAGTGCATCCCAACATGTTATCAATCATCCTGTGTGCATCGCCACATATAACCACAAAAATATGCAGTGATTCCTCAATTGCAACTTATATGTCACCATCCCAGTGGCAGAATTACCAGGTCGACGACCCCGTGTTATAATTTCCTTGTCGACGTGCCATCATAGTAGGACAACGACAAATATAATAGTGACTACTTGTTCAGTGAAAGCTACATTTGTATTTATTCAAAGCATACAGACATGCAGTAATGTAGTTTTTGAGACTATGGAATTTGTAAAAATTTTGTTTAATGAGACTTTATGGTTTAATTATAATTTTTTACAGACTTGCAAAACACATTACTTGTTTTATAATGTAAAAGATTTTTTTAATGAATTTATGTTTATATCAAGTATATTGCTGCGATTATATATTTTTCATTATTAAATCCATAATATTGAAAATTAAAAATTTTTTTTTTATTTTAATTGATAATTTTGAAAAGCCCCACGTTGGCTAGCGTCATAAAAAGATGCTACATCTATGGATTTATAATAAAAAAAATTCAAACTTTTTAATAATTTTGAATAGCCCCACGTTGGGATGACCATAAATAAAAGCTGTGTGTTTTAATTTATGATTTAAAATTTTACCAATTAAAGAAATTATTATTTGTAATAAAATAATAGTATATTAAAAAACAAGTTTCATAAGACATGATTTTAGAGCACGCGTCCAAGTTAGAAAACGAGCCGCTTGCGGCGAGTTTTCTAATGGACAAGTGCGCTTAAATGTCTTATGAAACATGTATTTTATACTATTTTTTCTATTTTGGTCCAAAAAGTTAAAAATTACCTTATTTTATATTTTAATTTAATAGTATATTAAAAAACAAGTTTCATAAGACATGATTTTAGAGCACGCGTCCAAGTTAGAAAACGAGCCGCTTGCGGCGAGTTTTCTAATGGACAAGTGCGCTTAAATGTCTTATGAAACATGTATTTTATACTATTTTTTCTATTTTGGTCCAAAAAGTTAAAAATTACCTTATTTTATATTTTAATTTAATAGTATATTAAAAACAAGTTTCATAAGACATGATTTTAGAGCACGCGTCCAAGTTAGAAAACGAGCCGCTTGCGGCGAGTTTTCTAATGGACAAGTGCGCTTAAATGTCTTATGAAACATGTATTTTATACTGTTTTTTCTATTTTGGCCCAAAAAGTTAAAAATTACCTTATTTTATATTTTAATTTAATAGTATATTAAAAAACAAGTTTCATAAGACATGATTTTAGAGCACGCGTCCAAGTTAGAAAACGAGCCACTTGCGGCGAGTTTTCTAATGGACAAGTGCACTTAAATGTCTTATGAAACGTGCATTTTATACTATTTTTTCTATTTTGGTCCAAAAAGTTAAAAATTACCTTATTTTATATTTTAATTTAATAGTATATTAAAAAACAAGTTTCATAAGACATGATTTTAGAGCACGCGTCCAAGTTAGAAAACGAGCCGCTTGCGGCGAGTTTTCTAATGGACAAGTGCGCTTAAATGTCTTATGAAACATGTATTTTATACTATTTTTTCTATTTTGGTCCAAAAAGTTAAAAATTACCTTATTTTATATTTTAATTTAATAGTATATTAAAAAACAAGTTTCATAAGACATGATTTTAGAGCACGCGTCCAAGTTAGAAAACGAGCCGCTTGCGGCGAGTTTTCTAATGGACAAGTGCGCTTAAATGTCTTATGAAACATGTATTTTATACTATTTTTTCTATTTTGGTCCAAAAAGTTAAAAATTACCTTATTTTATATTTTAATTTAATAGTATATTAAAAAACAAGTTTCATAAGACATGATTTTAGAGCACGCGCCCAAGTTAGAAAACGAGCCGCTTGCGGCGAGTTTTCTAATGGACAAGTGCGCTTAAATGTCTTATGAAACATGTATTTTATACTATTTTTTCTATTTTGGTCCAAAAAGTTAAAAATTACCTTATTTTATATTTTAATTTAATAGTATATTAAAAAACAAGTTTCATAAGACATGATTTTAGAGCACGCGTCCAAGTTAGAAAACGAGCCACTTGCGGCGAGTTTTCTAATGGACAAGTGCACTTAAATGTCTTATGAAACGTGCATTTTATACTATTTTTTCTATTTTGGTCCAAAAAGTTAAAAATTACCTTATTTTATATTTTAATTTAATAGTATATTAAAAAACAAGTTTCATAAGACATGATTTTAGAGCACGCGTCCAAGTTAGAAAACGAGCCGCTTGCGGCGAGTTTTCTAATGGACAAGTGCGCTTAAATGTCTTATGAAACATGTATTTTATACTATTTTTTCTATTTTGGTCCAAAAAGTTAAAAATTACCTTATTTTATATTTTAATTTAATAGTATATTAAAAAACAAGTTTCATAAGACATGATTTTAGAGCACGCGTCCAAGTTAGAAAACGAGCCGCTTGCGGCGAGTTTTCTAATGGACAAGTGCGCTTAAATGTCTTATGAAACATGTATTTTATACTATTTTTTCTATTTTGGTCCAAAAAGTTAAAAATTACCTTATTTTATATTTTAATTTAATAGTATATTAAAAAACAAGTTTCATAAGACATGATTTTAGAGCACGCGTCCAAGTTAGAAAACGAGCCGCTTGCGGCGAGTTTTCTAATGGACAAGTGCACTTAAATGTCTTATGAAACGTGTATTTTATACTATTTTTTCTATTTTGGTCCAAAAAGTTAAAAATTACCTTATTTTATATTTTAATTTAATAGTATATTAAAAAACAAGTTTCATAAGACATGATTTTAGAGCACGCGTCCAAGTTAGAAAACGAGCGGCTTGCGGCGAGTTTTCTAATGGACAAGTGCGCTTAAATGTCTTATGAAACATGTATTTTATACTATTTTTTCTATTTTGGTCCAAAAAGTTAAAAATTACCTTATTTTATATTTTAATTTAATAGTATATTAAAAAACAAGTTTCATAAGACATGATTTTAGAGCACGCGTCCAAGTTAGAAAACGAGCCGCTTGCGGCGAGTTTTCTAATGGACAAGTGCGCTTAAATGTCTTATGAAACATGTATTTTATACTATTTTTTCTATTTTGGTCCAAAAAGTTAAAAATTACCTTATTTTATATTTTAATTTAATAGTATATTAAAAAACAAGTTTCATAAGACATGATTTTAGAGCACGCGTCCAAGTTAGAAAACGAGCCGCTTGCGGCGAGTTTTCTAATGGACAAGTGCGCTTAAATGTCTTATGAAACATGTATTTTATACTGTTTTTTCTATTTTGGCCCAAAAAGTTAAAAATTACCTTATTTTATATTTTAATTTAATAGTATATTAAAAAACAAGTTTCATAAGACATGATTTTAGAGCACGCGTCCAAGTTAGAAAACGAGCCACTTGCGGCGAGTTTTCTAATGGACAAGTGCACTTAAATGTCTTATGAAACGTGCATTTTATACTATTTTTTCTATTTTGGTCCAAAAAGTTAAAAATTACCTTATTTTATATTTTAATTTAATAGTATATTAAAAAACAAGTTTCATAAGACATGATTTTAGAGCACGCGTCCAAGTTAGAAAACGAGCCGCTTGCGGCGAGTTTTCTAATGGACAAGTGCGCTTAAATGTCTTATGAAACATGTATTTTATACTATTTTTTCTATTTTGGTCCAAAAAGTTAAAAATTACCTTATTTTATATTTTAATTTAATAGTATATTAAAAAACAAGTTTCATAAGACATGATTTTAGAGCACGCGTCCAAGTTAGAAAACGAGCCGCTTGCGGCGAGTTTTCTAATGGACAAGTGCGCTTAAATGTCTTATGAAACATGTATTTTATACTATTTTTTCTATTTTGGTCCAAAAAGTTAAAAATTACCTTATTTTATATTTTAATTTAATAGTATATTAAAAAACAAGTTTCATAAGACATGATTTTAGAGCACGCGTCCAAGTTAGAAAACGAGCCGCTTGCGGCGAGTTTTCTAATGGACAAGTGCGCTTAAATGTCTTATGAAACATGTATTTTATACTGTTTTTTCTATTTTGGCCCAAAAAGTTAAAAATTACCTTATTTTATATTTTAATTTAATAGTATATTAAAAAACAAGTTTCATAAGACATGATTTTAGAGCACGCGTCCAAGTTAGAAAACGAGCCACTTGCGGCGAGTTTTCTAATGGACAAGTGCACTTAAATGTCTTATGAAACGTGCATTTTATACTATTTTTTCTATTTTGGTCCAAAAAGTTAAAAATTACCTTATTTTATATTTAATTTAATAGTATATTAAAAAACAAGTTTCATAAGACATGATTTTAGAGCACGCGTCCAAGTTAGAAAACGAGCCGCTTGCGGCGAGTTTTCTAATGGACAAGTGCGCTTAAATGTCTTATGAAACATGTATTTTATACTATTTTTTCTATTTTGGTCCAAAAAGTTAAAAATTACCTTATTTTATATTTTAATTTAATAGTATATTAAAAAACAAGTTTCATAAGACATGATTTTAGAGCACGCGTCCAAGTTAGAAAACGAGCCACTTGCGGCGAGTTTTCTAATGGACAAGTGCACTTAAATGTCTTATGAAACGTGCATTTTATACTATTTTTTCTATTTTGGTCCAAAAAGTTAAAAATTACCTTATTTTATATTTTAATTTAATAGTATATTAAAAAACAAGTTTCATAAGACATGATTTTAGAGCACGCGTCCAAGTTAGAAAACGAGCCGCTTGCGGCGAGTTTTCTAATGGACAAGTGCGCTTAAATGTCTTATGAAACATGTATTTTATACTATTTTTTCTATTTTGGTCCAAAAAGTTAAAAATTACCTTATTTTATATTTTAATTTAATAGTATATTAAAAAACAAGTTTCATAAGACATGATTTTAGAGCACGCGTCCAAGTTAGAAAACGAGCCGCTTGCGGCGAGTTTTCTAATGGACAAGTGCGCTTAAATGTCTTATGAAACATGTATTTTATACTATTTTTTCTATTTTGGTCCAAAAAGTTAAAAATTACCTTATTTTATATTTTAATTTAATAGTATATTAAAAAACAAGTTTCATAAGACATGATTTTAGAGCACGCGTCCAAGTTAGAAAACGAGCCGCTTGCGGCGAGTTTTCTAATGGACAAGTGCGCTTAAATGTCTTATGAAACATGTATTTTATACTATTTTTTCTATTTTGGTCCAAAAAGTTAAAAATTACCTTATTTTATATTTTAATTTAATAGTATATTAAAAAACAAGTTTCATAAGACATGATTTTAGAGCACGCGTCCAAGTTAGAAAACGAGCCGCTTGCGGCGAGTTTTCTAATGGACAAGTGCGCTTAAATGTCTTATGAAACATGTATTTTATACTGTTTTTTCTATTTTGGCCCAAAAAGTTAAAAATTACCTTATTTTATATTTTAATTTAATAGTATATTAAAAAACAAGTTTCATAAGACATGATTTTAGAGCACGCGTCCAAGTTAGAAAACGAGCCACTTGCGGCGAGTTTTCTAATGGACAAGTGCACTTAAATGTCTTATGAAACGTGCATTTTATACTATTTTTTCTATTTTGGTCCAAAAAGTTAAAAATTACCTTATTTTATATTTTAATTTAATAGTATATTAAAAAACAAGTTTCATAAGACATGATTTTAGAGCACGCGTCCAAGTTAGAAAACGAGCCGCTTGCGGCGAGTTTTCTAATGGACAAGTGCGCTTAAATGTCTTATGAAACATGTATTTTATACTATTTTTTCTATTTTGGTCCAAAAAGTTAAAAATTACCTTATTTTATATTTTAATTTAATAGTATATTAAAAAACAAGTTTCATAAGACATGATTTTAGAGCACGCGTCCAAGTTAGAAAACGAGCCACTTGCGGCGAGTTTTCTAATGGACAAGTGCACTTAAATGTCTTATGAAACGTGCATTTTATACTATTTTTTCTATTTTGGTCCAAAAAGTTAAAAATTACCTTATTTTATATTTTAATTTAATAGTATATTAAAAAACAAGTTTCATAAGACATGATTTTAGAGCACGCGTCCAAGTTAGAAAACGAGCCGCTTGCGGCGAGTTTTCTAATGGACAAGTGCGCTTAAATGTCTTATGAAACATGTATTTTATACTATTTTTTCTATTTTGGTCCAAAAAGTTAAAAATTACCTTATTTTATATTTTAATTTAATAGTATATTAAAAAACAAGTTTCATAAGACATGATTTTAGAGCACGCGTCCAAGTTAGAAAACGAGCCGCTTGCGGCGAGTTTTCTAATGGACAAGTGCGCTTAAATGTCTTATGAAACATGTATTTTATACTATTTTTTCTATTTTGGTCCAAAAAGTTAAAAATTACCTTATTTTATATTTTAATTTAATAGTATATTAAAAAACAAGTTTCATAAGACATGATTTTAGAGCACGCGTCCAAGTTAGAAAACGAGCCGCTTGCGGCGAGTTTTCTAATGGACAAGTGCGCTTAAATGTCTTATGAAACATGTATTTTATACTATTTTTTCTATTTTGGTCCAAAAAGTTAAAAATTACCTTATTTTATATTTTAATTTAATAGTATATTAAAAAACAAGTTTCATAAGACATGATTTTAGAGCACGCGTCCAAGTTAGAAAACGAGCCGCTTGCGGCGAGTTTTCTAATGGACAAGTGCGCTTAAATGTCTTATGAAACATGTATTTTATACTGTTTTTTCTATTTTGGCCCAAAAAGTTAAAAATTACCTTATTTTATATTTTAATTTAATAGTATATTAAAAAACAAGTTTCATAAGACATGATTTTAGAGCACGCGTCCAAGTTAGAAAACGAGCCACTTGCGGCGAGTTTTCTAATGGACAAGTGCACTTAAATGTCTTATGAAACGTGCATTTTATACTATTTTTTCTATTTTGGTCCAAAAAGTTAAAAATTACCTTATTTTATATTTTAATTTAATAGTATATTAAAAAACAAGTTTCATAAGACATGATTTTAGAGCACGCGTCCAAGTTAGAAAACGAGCCGCTTGCGGCGAGTTTTCTAATGGACAAGTGCGCTTAAATGTCTTATGAAACATGTATTTTATACTGTTTTTTCTATTTTGGCCCAAAAAGTTAAAAATTACCTTATTTTATATTTTAATTTAATAGTATATTAAAAAACAAGTTTCATAAGACATGATTTTAGAGCACGCGTCCAAGTTAGAAAACGAGCCGCTTGCGGCGAGTTTTCTAATGGACAAGTGCGCTTAAATGTCTTATGAAACATGTATTTTATACTATTTTTTCTATTTTGGTCCAAAAAGTTAAAAATTACCTTATTTTATATTTTAATTTAATAGTATATTAAAAAACAAGTTTCATAAGACATGATTTTAGAGCACGCGTCCAAGTTAGAAAACGAGCCGCTTGCGGCGAGTTTTCTAATGGACAAGTGCGCTTAAATGTCTTATGAAACATGTATTTTATACTATTTTTTCTATTTTGGTCCAAAAAGTTAAAAATTACCTTATTTTATATTTTAATTTAATAGTATATTAAAAAACAAGTTTCATAAGACATGATTTTAGAGCACGCGTCCAAGTTAGAAAACGAGCCGCTTGCGGCGAGTTTTCTAATGGACAAGTGCGCTTAAATGTCTTATGAAACATGTATTTTATACTGTTTTTTCTATTTTGGCCCAAAAAGTTAAAAATTACCTTATTTTATATTTTAATTTAATAGTATATTAAAAAACAAGTTTCATAAGACATGATTTTAGAGCACGCGTCCAAGTTAGAAAACGAGCCACTTGCGGCGAGTTTTCTAATGGACAAGTGCACTTAAATGTCTTATGAAACGTGCATTTTATACTATTTTTTCTATTTTGGTCCAAAAAGTTAAAAATTACCTTATTTTATATTTTAATTTAATAGTATATTAAAAAACAAGTTTCATAAGACATGATTTTAGAGCACGCGTCCAAGTTAGAAAACGAGCCGCTTGCGGCGAGTTTTCTAATGGACAAGTGCGCTTAAATGTCTTATGAAACATGTATTTTATACTATTTTTTCTATTTTGGTCCAAAAAGTTAAAAATTACCTTATTTTATATTTTAATTTAATAGTATATTAAAAAACAAGTTTCATAAGACATGATTTTAGAGCACGCGTCCAAGTTAGAAAACGAGCCACTTGCGGCGAGTTTTCTAATGGACAAGTGCACTTAAATGTCTTATGAAACGTGCATTTTATACTATTTTTTCTATTTTGGTCCAAAAAGTTAAAAATTACCTTATTTTATATTTTAATTTAATAGTATATTAAAAAACAAGTTTCATAAGACATGATTTTAGAGCACGCGTCCAAGTTAGAAAACGAGCCGCTTGCGGCGAGTTTTCTAATGGACAAGTGCGCTTAAATGTCTTATGAAACATGTATTTTATACTATTTTTTCTATTTTGGTCCAAAAAGTTAAAAATTACCTTATTTTATATTTTAATTTAATAGTATATTAAAAAACAAGTTTCATAAGACATGATTTTAGAGCACGCGTCCAAGTTAGAAAACGAGCCGCTTGCGGCGAGTTTTCTAATGGACAAGTGCGCTTAAATGTCTTATGAAACATGTATTTTATACTATTTTTTCTATTTTGGTCCAAAAAGTTAAAAATTACCTTATTTTATATTTTAATTTAATAGTATATTAAAAAACAAGTTTCATAAGACATGATTTTAGAGCACGCGTCCAAGTTAGAAAACGAGCCGCTTGCGGCGAGTTTTCTAATGGACAAGTGCGCTTAAATGTCTTATGAAACATGTATTTTATACTATTTTTTCTATTTTGGTCCAAAAAGTTAAAAATTACCTTATTTTATATTTTAATTTAATAGTATATTAAAAAACAAGTTTCATAAGACATGATTTTAGAGCACGCGTCCAAGTTAGAAAACGAGCCGCTTGCGGCGAGTTTTCTAATGGACAAGTGCGCTTAAATGTCTTATGAAACATGTATTTTATACTGTTTTTTCTATTTTGGCCCAAAAAGTTAAAAATTACCTTATTTTATATTTTAATTTAATAGTATATTAAAAAACAAGTTTCATAAGACATGATTTTAGAGCACGCGTCCAAGTTAGAAAACGAGCCACTTGCGGCGAGTTTTCTAATGGACAAGTGCACTTAAATGTCTTATGAAACGTGCATTTTATACTATTTTTTCTATTTTGGTCCAAAAAGTTAAAAATTACCTTATTTTATATTTTAATTTAATAGTATATTAAAAAACAAGTTTCATAAGACATGATTTTAGAGCACGCGTCCAAGTTAGAAAACGAGCCGCTTGCGGCGAGTTTTCTAATGGACAAGTGCGCTTAAATGTCTTATGAAACATGTATTTTATACTGTTTTTTCTATTTTGGCCCAAAAAGTTAAAAATTACCTTATTTTATATTTTAATTTAATAGTATATTAAAAAACAAGTTTCATAAGACATGATTTTAGAGCACGCGTCCAAGTTAGAAAACGAGCCACTTGCGGCGAGTTTTCTAATGGACAAGTGCACTTAAATGTCTTATGAAACGTGCATTTTATACTATTTTTTCTATTTTGGTCCAAAAAGTTAAAAATTACCTTATTTTAGATTTTAATTTAATAGTATATTAAAAAACAAGTTTCATAAGACATGATTTTAGAGCACGCGTCCAAGTTAGAAAACGAGCCGCTTGCGGCGAGTTTTCTAATGGACAAGTGCGCTTAAATGTCTTATGAAACATGTATTTTATACTATTTTTTCTATTTTGGTCCAAAAAGTTAAAAATTACCTTATTTTATATTTTAATTTAATAATATATTAAAAAACAAGTTTCATAAGACATGATTTTAGAGCACGCGTCCAAGTTAGAAAACGAGCCGCTTGCGGCGAGTTTTCTAATGGACAAGTGCGCTTAAATGTCTTATGAAACATGTATTTTATACTATTTTTTCTATTTTGGTCCAAAAAGTTAAAAATTACCTTATTTTATATTTTAATTTAATAGTATATTAAAAAACAAGTTTCATAAGACATGATTTTAGAGCACGCGTCCAAGTTAGAAAACGAGCCGCTTGCGGCGAGTTTTCTAATGGACAAGTGCGCTTAAATGTCTTATGAAACATGTATTTTATACTATTTTTTCTATTTTGGTCCAAAAAGTTAAAAATTACCTTATTTTATATTTTAATTTAATAGTATATTAAAAAACAAGTTTCATAAGACATGATTTTAGAGCACGCGTCCAAGTTAGAAAACGAGCCGCTTGCGGCGAGTTTTCTAATGGACAAGTGCACTTAAATGTCTTATGAAACGTGTATTTTATACTATTTTTTCTATTTTGGTCCAAAAAGTTAAAAATTACCTTATTTTATATTTTAATTTAATAGTATATTAAAAAACAAGTTTCATAAGACATGATTTTAGAGCACGCGTCCAAGTTAGAAAACGAGCCGCTTGCGGCGAGTTTTCTAATGGACAAGTGCGCTTAAATGTCTTATGAAACATGTATTTTATACTATTTTTTCTATTTTGGTCCAAAAAGTTAAAAATTACCTTATTTTATATTTTAATTTAATAGTATATTAAAAAACAAGTTTCATAAGACATGATTTTAGAGCACGCGTCCAAGTTAGAAAACGAGCCGCTTGCGGCGAGTTTTCTAATGGACAAGTGCGCTTAAATGTCTTATGAAACATGTATTTTATACTATTTTTTCTATTTTGGTCCAAAAAGTTAAAAATTACCTTATTTTATATTTTAATTTAATAGTATATTAAAAACAAGTTTCATAAGACATGATTTTAGAGCACGCGTCCAAGTTAGAAAACGAGCCGCTTGCGGCGAGTTTTCTAATGGACAAGTGCGCTTAAATGTCTTATGAAACATGTATTTTATACTATTTTTTCTATTTTGGTCCAAAAAGTTAAAAATTACCTTATTTTATATTTTAATTTAATAGTATATTAAAAAACAAGTTTCATAAGACATGATTTTAGAGCACGCGTCCAAGTTAGAAAACGAGCCGCTTGCGGCGAGTTTTCTAATGGACAAGTGCGCTTAAATGTCTTATGAAACATGTATTTTATACTATTTTTTCTATTTTGGTCCAAAAAGTTAAAAATTACCTTATTTTATATTTTAATTTAATAGTATATTAAAAAACAAGTTTCATAAGACATGATTTTAGAGCACGCGTCCAAGTTAGAAAACGAGCCGCTTGCGGCGAGTTTTCTAATGGACAAGTGCGCTTAAATGTCTTATGAAACATGTATTTTATACTATTTTTTCTATTTTGGTCCAAAAAGTTAAAAATTACCTTATTTTATATTTTAATTTTATAGTATATTAAAAAACAAGTTTCATAAGACATGATTTTAGAGCACGCGTCCAAGTTAGAAAACGAGCCGCTTGCGGCGAGTTTTCTAATGGACAAGTGCGCTTAAATGTCTTATGAAACATGTATTTTATACTATTTTTTCTATTTTGGTCCAAAAAGTTAAAAATTACCTTATTTTATATTTTAATTTAATAGTATATTAAAAAACAAGTTTCATAAGACATGATTTTAGAGCACGCGTCCAAGTTAGAAAACGAGCCGCTTGCGGCGAGTTTTCTAATGGACAAGTGCACTTAAATGTCTTATGAAACGTGTATTTTATACTATTTTTTCTATTTTGGTCCAAAAAGTTAAAAATTACCTTATTTTATATTTTAATTTAATAGTATATTAAAAAACAAGTTTCATAAGACATGATTTTAGAGCACGCGTCCAAGTTAGAAAACGAGCCGCTTGCGGCGAGTTTTCTAATGGACAAGTGCGCTTAAATGTCTTATGAAACATGTATTTTATACTATTTTTTCTATTTTGGTCCAAAAAGTTAAAAATTACCTTATTTTATATTTTAATTTAATAGTATATTAAAAAACAAGTTTCATAAGACATGATTTTAGAGCACGCGTCCAAGTTAGAAAACGAGCCGCTTGCGGCGAGTTTTCTAATGGACAAGTGCACTTAAATGTCTTATGAAACGTGTATTTTATACTATTTTTTCTATTTTGGTCCAAAAAGTTAAAAATTACCTTATTTTATATTTTAATTTAATAGTATATTAAAAAACAAGTTTCATAAGACATGATTTTAGAGCACGCGTCCAAGTTAGAAAACGAGCCGCTTGCGGCGAGTTTTCTAATGGACAAGTGCGCTTAAATGTCTTATGAAACATGTATTTTATACTATTTTTTCTATTTTGGTCCAAAAAGTTAAAAATTACCTTATTTTATATTTTAAATTAATAGTATATTAAAAAACAAGTTTCATAAGACATGATTTTAGAGCACGCGTCCAAGTTAGAAAACGAGCCGCTTGCGGCGAGTTTTCTAATGGACAAGTGCGCTTAAATGTCTTATGAAACATGTATTTTATACTATTTTTTCTATTTTGGTCCAAAAAGTTAAAAATTACCTTATTTTATATTTTAATTTAATAGTATATTAAAAAACAAGTTTCATAAGACATGATTTTAGAGCACGCGTCCAAGTTAGAAAACGAGCCGCTTGCGGCGAGTTTTCTAATGGACAAGTGCGCTTAAATGTCTTATGAAACATGTATTTTATACTATTTTTTCTATTTTGGTCCAAAAAGTTAAAAATTACCTTATTTTATATTTTAATTTAATAGTATATTAAAAAACAAGTTTCATAAGACATGATTTTAGAGCACGCGTCCAAGTTAGAAAACGAGCCGCTTGCGGCGAGTTTTCTAATGGACAAGTGCGCTTAAATGTCTTATGAAACATGTATTTTATACTATTTTTTCTATTTTGGTCCAAAAAGTTAAAAATTACCTTATTTTATATTTTAATTTAATAGTATATTAAAAAACAAGTTTCATAAGACATGATTTTAGAGCACGCGTCCAAGTTAGAAAACGAGCCGCTTGCGGCGAGTTTTCTAATGGACAAGTGCACTTAAATGTCTTATGAAACGTGTATTTTATACTATTTTTTCTATTTTGGTCCAAAAAGTTAAAAATTACCTTATTTTATATTTTAATTTAATAGTATATTAAAAAACAAGTTTCATAAGACATGATTTTAGAGCACGCGTCCAAGTTAGAAAACGAGCCGCTTGCGGCGAGTTTTCTAATGGACAAGTGCGCTTAAATGTCTTATGAAACATGTATTTTATACTGTTTTTTCTATTTTGGCCCAAAAAGTTAAAAATTACCTTATTTTATATTTTAATTTAATAGTATATTAAAAAACAAGTTTCATAAGACATGATTTTAGAGCACGCGTCCAAGTTAGAAAACGAGCCGCTTGCGGCGAGTTTTCTAATGGACAAGTGCACTTAAATGTCTTATGAAACGTGCATTTTATACTATTTTTTCTATTTTGGTCCAAAAAAGTTATAAATTACCTTATTTTATATTTTAATTTAAAAACATAATCGATAGGAAAAATGTTTATATTTTGTTTTGGTTTTGTGGCTGTTGGTGACATTTAAAATAATTTCAAACAATTCAAACTACTGTCAAATTAAAATTGAGACAAACTGTGTTTGAAAGTGATTTAATTTTTAAAATACCTAAGATTTGAAGATAAGATGGAAGAAGAATTATCTTGCACCCCACCCGAGCTACGCAAAGTAGCGGAAAATACGCTAAATAATCTTAATTTTTAGAACTTGCAATTTGACGGTTACGTTTATAACGCGTGAAGGTTTTGTTGTCACATGGTTGTCACCAACCTAGCAAAATAAAATTTCGAATTCTTTAAGGAGTTGCTTTATGAAACCCAAATGAGTTTCATAAAGTAGTCAGTCAGTAAACAACCAAAATAGAAAAAAATATAATCGATTAGGAAAATTATTGGTTTTTTGTTTTTGTTATGTGGCTGTTGGTAACATTTAAAACACATTTCAAACAATTCAAACTACTGTCAAATTAAAATTTAGACAAACCATTTGAAAGTGATTTAATTTTTAAAATACCTAAGATTTGAAGATAAGATGGAAGAAGAACTATCTTGCACCCCACCCGAGCTACGCAAAGTAGCGGAAAATACGCGAAATAATCTTTTTTAGAACTTACAATTTGAAGGTTATGTTTATAACGCGTGAAGGTTTTGTTGTCACATGGCTGTCACCAACCTAACAAAATAAAATTTTGAATTCTTTTAGGAGTTGCTTTATGAAATCCAAATGAGTTTCATAAAGTAGTCAGTAAAGAACCAAAATAGAAAAATGAATTTAAGTACCAAATTTGTTTTAATTCGATTATAAGTATATAAATTTCTTTAGAACATGAGACTCTTTTTTAAATAAATAAATTTTCAAACAAAACACTTTAACTATTAAAATCTCAGGGATAAAAATAATTGGTAAGTTCTCGTGGCTTCCCACGTGCTTCCCATGTGGCTCATTCAGATTGGGTTTAATCAAAAACTTTTCCAGGATACAACCAAACAATTTTACACATAAATAAATAGACATCAAAATTGCAAATCCAACAATAAATAAAACCAAAATCTTTATTAAATTAAAATCTAGATTATTACTTATCTTACTAACCAAATTTTTCAATGAAACTTCTATGTGTTTATGTTCCTACGCGCAATTCCCTTAATGCGCTGGCTCCACCTGGTCCAAACATTCTTGTACAGATTGCAACTGCAAATGTACATTGTGCATGTACATACAAAGATTTTATGTTCTGTGATGTACATCTTATAGCAGTTCACACGTGCAGTTCGACGATTTAAACCATGTGCCGTCCAAAACACAGTTCAACATCAATTTATAGGTAAACAATTCGACTTCCAAAATTTCCATAATTATTCATTGTAGCAGTGTTTCATATTTAATAGTAATTTCATTTTAAACTTCTTAATATTTTTTTTTAATTCAATTGAATTCTGAATAGGTAAAATTTTATCACCTTATGTTATTGTATTCTTGTAGATTCAGTTAAAAACCACGAAGAAAATGTTTCCATAAATTCATTGCGATCACCTGTGCCAAAGGATCGACGATTAATTAAATTCAGGAAGATTATCAATAATTACATTCCCATGTGTCAAACTTTGGATGCCATTATGTAGCACTCCGCACTTCTGTCCAGGAAATCGCAGAACTACTTTTTATATACGTTACAATTATGCTCCGGTACCCACGCTTTCCTTACAATTTTAATCTAATTATAACTTTTAAATTATTCGAAGAATTTTTCTGATTTCACTTTAAATAAGAAAACACATTATTAACTTTACTTTGAAACACTTTTAATTAATTTAATTTATAAATTTTCCACTAATTTATTAATTTTATTGGGAGCAATTACAGACGCTACCCACGAAAAAGAAACCTTCAACCAAACAGGAAACAATTAAGTTTCAAATCTTCCTTGACCAATAGGATTGCCGCATTTCCCCATTCGTCCAATCATAGCGAAGAATGGTAAAATCAATAATCTCACAGATACATGTACATTCACGTCAATAAATTTACCAACTAATATTACAAACATTTGAATCAAATTTAAAATTACAATCAAATTCATAAATTCGTTTAATTAACAGACCAGTTAATTATAAAAATGTAACTTAGTTTAAAAAAAGTGAAATTGCTGTTACAATTACCAATTACAATCTAAACTTTCGTTTTATAAAATTAAATAGAATGAGGTCAACGACCTGCTTTCTGTCTCGGAGTGTACATAAAAAACTGTCTAGCCCCATTTCTTTAACCTTGACCTACTTTTAAATTGCAAACAAAACTATTATTAAATACATGGTTGTTATACAAGTACTATCAAAATTTATATGGGTGTTTCTTACATAAACAAATAAATACGTTGTTTGAACATGTTAAATAACACAAACACTTTTAAACGAATAAACACATTACATTATCATTACATTTAAATTAAATACACAGTTTGAGTCGAAATAAAAAAACCAAGTATGTCCTTTTCATATTTTACCTTACACAATAGTTATTTAAGTAACAAGGAATGTAAAGACGTAATAACATTCGAGGTAGGTAAATACGAGCCGAGGCTTGTGGCCTGCCGAGAATGTTAATAGTCGATACATTCCATGCTACTTATTAAATTTTTCACGCTACCGACAATGTAAGTAGGCCTGCAGGTAGAAATTTAATCATATTTTTAAAAGTTCGTTTTGACAGCTGGCATCGGAATTATTTTTTAAAAGCCCCATTATTCTAAGTTGTCTGTGCTTGTTACCATATCAACGAACAGTTAAAATCAACATTATTTTCCTAGGAATGTAAGTGACACTGTTAAGTTCTGTCGTCAAGGATAACTAGTACACGAATGTTATCAGCCATTTACAATCAATGTAGCTATGGATGTAAGGCCTACTTACATTGCCGGTAGCGTGAAAACACTTTTTCACCAATGTAAGTAGGCCTTACATCCATAGCTACAGGGATCGTAAATGGCTGATAACATTCGTGTACTAGTTACCCTTGACGACGGAACTTAATAGTGTCACTTACATCCCTAGGAAAATAATGTTGATTTTAACTGTTGGTTGATATGGTAACAAGCACAGACAACTTAGAATAATGGGGCTTTTAAAAAATAATTCCGATGACAGCTGTCAAAACGAACTTTTAAAAATATGATTAAATTTCTACCTGTAGGCCTACTTACATTGCCGGTAGCGTGAAAAATTTAATAAGTAACACGGAATGTATCGACTAATAACATCCTCGGCAGGCGACAAGCTTCGGCTCCGCCTCAGCTCGTATTCGCCTACCTCGGATGTTATTACGTCCTTACATTCCTTGATACTTAAATAACTATTAAACGAATTAACTATTAAATTAATATTAACTTATACACAGTTTGTGTCAAAATTAATTACACCAGTATGTTCTTTTCATACTTTACATATAACATAAATGTTTGAAAATGCATAAACACATTAAATTAACCTTGAATGTGATCTTGTCACTTAATTATACTAATGTTTGCATATTTATTTTAGAATTTGTATTCTGGAAAATATAATGCTGACAATTTAAGCATTTTAATGTTGAAGAAAACAAAGCCACAATGCTCATCCTATTACCATCATCCAAGATAATGAAAAATAATATTCAACATGACCACGAAGAGTACATACAACTCCGAAAACATCTATATCCTTCTATAATTATCAATAAATAGTTTTAAATTTTAGTTTTAAGTAGAAAAATAATTATTAAGCATTAAAATACACAGCAATATTTTATTGGAATGCTTGTCTAATGCTTAAGTTAACATGCTAAAAAAGTACTAAATTAGTTAAAGCAGATTTCGTTTTCATGTTTTTTACGTATTTCATGTTTTAATCCTGCTTTATACAAGCTACCCTTAGATATTTAAATCTTAGGTTAGAGTCCTTCTGAAATTTTGTAAGATAATCGCTATCCGCACACAAGTAAATAATAAACTTTTGAAGTACTTAAAATACTTGTTTTTATTACTAATTATAATGTTAAAGAGATGCACTATGTCTAGAGTGACTGTCCGCATAGATTTTGTCAATACAGTACAGTTTTAATGTATTATTATGTACTGATTTTTGTTTCTATTCAATTTTAAATATTTCAAATTACGTTTATCATTTTGTGCTTATGCGGTTTGTATGTTACACAATTATGATAAGTGCAGGTAGATGGTACCCTCGTAGGCAACTGTTAACCGAAACGACATTAAAGCACTGCATTAATTCTACGATAAAATTGCGCAGTTACTTCGTTGTCTTCTAATTCGATTACATCTTTATACTTTACTACTGCTATTGCCTACTTTCACTAAATAATTGTAATAAAAATTAGTACTCTATAGTATTTAAGGAAATATGTAGAGTAAGCAATAAAGTATGATTCATATGGGTCAATTATTAATTTTTTTCATGTTTCTTTTTTTAATTACAATGCCTGCCTTACAATCATTCCATTCTATAACTACATAAACTGTAGCATTCCACAATGACCCATGCACATAATAAACATCAAATCGTGTGCATCAAATTGCTTTACAGAACCAATTTTGTTTTCGTTTTTTTTTCGTGTTTTTGCTTTGCAATAAGCCTTTAGGGAACCTTATCGATGTCAAAACTGAGTGAATTGAAATCTGTTTTTTTTTCGAATTTCCCAAAAAAATCAAAACCAAGTTTTACCGCTTCCTCGCATTAACGATCGTTTTCCCGAAGTTGAATCGCATAACTACAGTGCTCGCTACAGTGATAATCAGTGTGAAGATATAAATTTTCAGGCTATATTAAATATTAACCTTTTCAATATTGCAATAAATAATGAATTATAGGAAAATATGGTCGAGAATAGTTGTTACTATAATGTTCTTATAATTCTTGAGTTATGACAGTATAATATCACAGTATAAACAAAGTAAGGTTAGAATAGCATTGCGTGCGGATTTCAAAATTGACGCGCAAACGTAATTTTTTTAGTAACTATAATCTGCTGCGCCATCTCTCAGCCAAACATTTCGTGACATCAAACTCGAGTGACAACACCATACCCTCCAGTCAGTCATCCTGGTAGCCAATATAAATTTATAATGGCTAAATTACCCTACGGTCAGGATGCATAACTATCCATGATGTGCCCTTTGCGCCAAAACCTTTTACAATAATTATGGGCTGCTAAAAAGTTTGAAAATACCTCCATATCTCCGTTATTATTAGTTTTCGAAAAATATTTCAAAGTTCCTCTATTCTAAGTGTTCTACATAGTTCTACAGAACGCAGTACATTTAATGAAAAAAGGCCCACTGAATCCCTATAAAACAATAAACAACCTTGATTTTTTAATGCCGGTGTTCTGTCGTCGTTTCTGTATAGGTAAAACATTCTAGGGTTACATAAGAAAATTTATGAGAAAAACGCAAATCAAGATGATTTCCATCCAGATTTGCTTCTAAAAAAAAACAAAAACTATTGTCTAATTTTTTATTACACCTATAAAGTAGTCGATCCGGAAACACCCTGTATATTTAGTTAAAAAATATATTTCATTAATGCGTTTATGCTGAAAAGCTAAAGCAATAAGTTTTAATTTTGTTATAAAAGAAAATAATCAGCATTCGGTAAAATGTACGTGCCTGAGTAGTAAATTAAATTTTGTACTGAGCCTTTATTTTGAGGTCCAACCACTTCTGCTAGTGGTCATCAATTTAACGTGGTGATAAGCCTCACTGGCCGGTTTGCTGTTGGCAACGTTGAAATTAATCCTGTAGTCATGTAGTGCTGGATTGTTAGACACTACAATTTTCAAAACGTCCGAAACTGTTTTGCATAAAATTAAAAGTGTGGTTATTTATTTATATTTTAAAATTACTGGTATGATTACAGAAGACTTTACCATGTTAGGAAATCAACCAGAAACTTTTCTTGTACGATCTTATAATCTTTCCAATTTCCCAATTGTAATATATTGTTTTTTTTAGAACCGTGTAACACAATCACTGACGAGACCCATACGAAGTCGTTGTGCAGAATTAGCAGTCTTATTTGATCGTGGAACCATGAAAGACTTACACAATGTTTTCCCTTTGTTAGTGGATAACATATTTGGACCGAATGGCACTATGTGTTGGGAATTACGATCTATCACTTCTACAATGAATAACCAGGATTTTCAAGCATTGCAGCATTTTTTATCACCTCTAGGCCCAATGTTTAAACTTATTTATGCTCTATTAAGAGATCCACTTTTAAAATTCGAGTTTCACCTAACACACTTACCGGTAAATTAAAAACAAGTTTAACAATATTCATTTATTTTAATTCTATACCATATTTACGTCATTATCAAAGGTAAAATTAAAAGTAAAGTTAACATGCCATTATCAAAGGTAAGATTAAAATAAAACAGTTGGTGTTGCTATAGGAACAATGGAACTTGATGGTTAGCTACACGAAGTATAGCTATAGAGTAAGGTTTTGTGATTGCCATGTAGGATTTGGACAAATGCGATCATTTAGTGAAGTTTTTTCGCTTTGGGTTTACTGGCCGATTTAAGAGTTATGCCTATAAGAAAGGTACTTTTATGGGAGACCGATAAAGCGGACCCTGCAGAGGTATCTGTGTCTGTACACACTTTACAGTCCATACGCCTGAATGCAGAAAACCCAAATTTGGCGTAAAGATTGGTAATTGTAGTTGGATGAAACTGCAAGGAAATGAGGTTGGTCTGTCAAAAATAGGGGGAGGGGGGTGTTCTATTTCAAAATAAATTGATCAAAAAGTGAAGGTTAGATTCGTAATCTAAGTTGCAGGCTTCGGCGGCCGTTGTTAATAACAGCTAGGCTTCCGGGTTGGAGCCGCGTCATCGGTGCATGAACTGCCGACGTTTCGTTCTCGGTTCCACGGGACATCTTCAGGGCTGTGGTCACTTTAGGATCTGGAACACAAGAACACACTGGAAGTTGTGTTCCAGATCCCAAAGTGACCACAGCCCTGAAGATGTCCCTTGGAACCGAAGACGAAACGTCGGCGGTTCATGCACCGATGACGCGGCTCCAACCCGGAAGCCTAGCTGTTGTTAGATTCGTATTTTGTTTTTTCAAAAATTTACGAAATTTGGGTATAAAATCGGTATGAGCATGTTAAATGACAATAGGAACAACTTTCCATTGAAAGAGACCACTGAGAGGTTTCTTTTTGGTCGTTTGCTTAACAGTTTATTTAAGTCACCCAAAGGTGTATAGGACGTGAAAAATCGATTTTACGATTTCAATAGAAAACATTCGTTGCAACTAGAAAATGTAAAACTGATTGCTTAAAAAAATGGGGGGGTGCTCTAAACTAAGTCTTAGTAAGTAGATTCAAATAGCCGATCTGCGCAAGCTTGATCTTTCTCCCACCCCTCAGTGCGCTCCCCCAAACCATCGGGGCGTAAGAAGGCGTTGTCAAGGTAAACATTTGTAAATAACATATACGAAAAATCATTGTAATTTAGGTAGGTGCATGAATAAAATAATCACTTATAATACCACAACTAGTCAAAGTTATGTTGACTGTTTTTGCGGTAGTACCACGAATGTCCATTGTGCTTGGATACGGTTAGGACGAGTCACCAGCACGAGTCCTAATCCCAAGCGCAATTTATGAAATTTCAAAATATGTTGGATTTTGAAAATCATCTCATTTAAAACATATTTGAATGTTTTAAGAATTTTAAAATGTTCTAAATTTCTTTAAATTGTCAAAATGTTCGAAAAATTTCAATAAATGAGAGGAAGATCCCGTGGCGGTTGCCCAACAGCTTTTCTATGTCTGAAGATGACTGGATTTCTTAACTCCAAAACTTCCAACAATGGTGAATTTAAGAGAACAATTTGCTCATTCCTTAAAGCTACAGTTTTTAAATGTTTGTGAATTTCAAATGCTTTGAAATATAATACAATCATTTAATAACATCTAATAAAACTATTAAAATTTGTACATGTCAGTGAGTATTAACGTATATTGGATATACTGAAAGCATTTGAAATCCACAAGTATTTAGAAACTGTGTACCTTTAATGAATGAGCAAACTGATCTCTTTAATTCACCATTATTGGAAGTTTTGGAATAAAAAATCTAAGTCATCTGTAGATATATGTAGATAACCATGATCAAGTTCTATTGATTCTATAGAAACACCAACTGTTTACTTTTAATCTTACCTATGATTATGACATGTGAAGATGTCGAAATGCTTATAAGATAAAACTAAATATGGTTATAGTTATTAATTATTTTATTTATACATTAATGTGAACTTAAACAAATTCTGAACTAATTGGTAAAGCTGTTTATAAGGCATGATTTTTTTTATAGAGTACAATTAGGCAGAATTTGAATGGATCTACTATGCACCCATTTTATGTTGATTTAATTAACGTGAATCCTCAAACACATCAGACAGTTTCTTTAATGCTAAGTAAGTAGATGTAAATAAACGCTAGTTAAGAACTCTGCAATTTTTATTTGATTGCAGATCCATTCGATTATTACTTTTTTCATTTTGCATATCACTTGGTAAATCCATACCAGCAGCGTGCTCATAACACAGGTGCATTATCGTGGAGCACTGTGTATTATGTTCTTTGTTGTGATTATGTTGTACATTTTTTACCCACGAATCCAAGCAATCCCGTTTTGCCTATTCTGAACTTTTACAATGGTAAAAATCCTATTTACATGTTGCCATCTTTTAATAAGTAAGTATGCAAATCTATTTTACAATAATTGATTATTAATGTTTTATATTGCAGAGCTGCTAAAACTTCAAAACTTCTTCGTTCTGATGTACAAAACATCAGCAAATTGCAAACTCTGGAACATCATCCGAGAAATGAAATTTGGAGAAGTGAAACAATTATGACTGTTTTTATAGATATGTGGTTAAATAATGATTTAGTGTTATGTGGTGCCCCATATTTTGATAGAAGTTATAATAGTTCACTTTCACCTTTCCAGGTAGGTAATGTTCCAAATTTTAACACTATTCTATTATTTGGTCAGTTTTGTTTTTTTATTGTGTACATGATTTAATGGCCGTGCCTGAAGCTACGCAGAAGGCGCGAGTCATGCGCGCAACTATTTACAAACAATAATAAAGATAAATATATAAAAACTCGCGTGCAACTTTGTATAAACAAAAAAAAATACAAAAACTGATCCAATAAATACCAACTAAAATTTAATTTGAGCATTCAAATTAGAGTTTTTATAATTCCAGCCCAAATTTTTAACAAATGAATTGCCAAGTGGGGAATACATAAGAATAGTACGAGTTCTTGTAAAGCAGTTGTATTCATTCTCATCTAGTGCTAAAGTAGATGATACGCACATGGGGGAACTTAAGAGAATTGTCATTCCATACCTGCAAGGGAGAATGTACACATTTTTAAGGCATCTTTTACATAGATGGCCTTTGGATGGTTCATTTCGGTTAGTACTGGAACTTTGGCTTAGCTTTTTACAACCGTGGAGGTATACAGGAAATGAATATACGAAAACACAAGAAGCAAATGTTGATTTGGAAGATATAAATGCAAGTACGGTGCCATTGAATACCGTTGAACTTGATAGGGAGTACATGCAATTTTTGGCAGAAAATTTACTAGCTTATACGGTTTTACTTCAGCAACTATTACCAAGGTTCTGCAAAATGGATTTGTCTAGTCCAAAAATTGCTTTAATTCTCTACAGATTAATCAAGGTATGTCTTTTACATCAAATGTACACGGTCTGGTAAACATTCGGAACCAAATGTTGCCATTTAAAAAATTGAATACTTTTGCTCCATGCTTTTCTAATAAATAATTCATTTAAAATTTCAGGTGTTTGCACAACCAAATCTGGTACCGTATCTTCGTGAAATTGAAAGATGTGCTGAGAATATTTCCAACTCACCTGTACATTCATATATGGCTAATTCTACAAATAATTTGCCCCCTCTGACAATGACTTCTATGTGGTCAACAAATTTTAACAGCTTGGGTTCATTATCTGCTTCAGATCTAGGAAGAGATTTATGGAATTCGGAATCTACTTTAAACGGTTCCGCTTTTCGTGACAATAGCTACAGACTAGGAGGTGGAAAATGGGAAAATATAATCAAGCAAAAAATTCTAGAATTGGAAGGTCCCAATTTTTCTTATAAACCTATATTTAGCACCACTCCAGCTCCTGAGGTAAATAGTTTCAACATAGTATTGGCACTGTTACACTGGATGCAAAATACGGCTACTAGAGGGCGCCAAACCTTTTTATTTTTTGGCAAAAAAATTTGGAGGTGTGCGGTTCATATACTAACAGAGACATTTCAAATTCGGGGAGCATTTAGCTCCCACCTGGACTTGAAAACATATTTCGGCTCCAAATTGTCCTACTTTGGTCAACTTTTTTTTTGTTTGATGTTTAATCAAATGGGCTAACGACTTATTTTAAATAATTTCTCGAACACTGTAACAGTGCGATTCATGTTTTTTTTAAATAAAACAAACCCCTCGTTTATGTCTCAATTAGAGAGCTTGTGGTGAATTTTTAAAGTAGAGCTGCAACTTTGGGCAGGGTTTGACTTAAAAATTGTACGTGTCAGCCCTATGAAAATGGTGTCGTTCTGCTTCTTCAAATAGTTTCGGGACACATTAGGGAATAACATATGGGGTGTACTGTTTGATTCTGCCATCTAGTGACGAACGCCACTGATGAAAACAAAATTTGAAAATTAAGGTGCAAAAATTACTAAATTTTGTATAAACTTCCCAGGGGCGCGCGGCGCTCATAAACGTGTTAAATAATTTCTCAAAAACTAACAGTGCGATTCATGCTTTTTTAAAATAAAACAAACCGCACATTGAAGTTCAGGTGCAACTTTAGGCAGGGTCGGACTTAAAAATTGTACACTGTGCTCGTATAGAAATGGTGTCGTTCTGCTTTTACGTACATACGTTTAGGACACAGCAGAGTATACCATGTTCTCTGTTTGTGCTGCAATCCCATATTTTCTTTGCTTTGTACAGTTTTATGTTCCATCTTTGGAACCATGTTTATTAAAATAAGACAAATAGTTAACTGCACGGTTTGCACTCGCATCTCGTACTAGTGGAAAATTTGCAATCAAATAAATATAAATCTCTGATTTTAAATATTATGCCTGGTCATACTTATTTATTTTTGGGCCTGTTACAAATTTGAATCTGCTAACCGTTTTAAAAGCGGCTGTCGGACTGATTGTGACAATCCAGAGAGAGGAGTTCAACTGTAACAAGGGTGAGCTGAGTCTGCGTGAATTTCAGCTTATTTGACATCTTCATCAGTGAGAATTTGAATTGGAATATGCTCTTACTATCCTCGTAAAATTTATATTTTAAACGTTTTTGTTCTTTTAACAAATTGCATTAATTTTTAAGCCTTAATTAATAGACGTTGAATATTTCAGGTTTATGACTTAATCCGTCAGATAAAGGGATCTGAACGAACAGCCCAACATATAATTCAATTACGACAGGATGAAATGAGACAAAAAGCAAAGGGAATATTTGGTTTTTTGAAATCAATTTTTATTTCTATGGAAAGTAATAATGATGAGTTTACCTTAGAAGAGCGCAGAAGGGTGCCAAATTATCTCCAACTATCTTTATCTAATCTGAAACAAATATTTCAGATATCGGATGTATGTTTTTGTTTCACCCTTTTCACTTTTGGTACTATTTACACTTTTTACAGGATAAAGATCTTAGCAACCAGCAACCAGTAGAGGATGTATCAGCAAATTCATCAACATTCCAAAATGATATTAGTCATATGTTAACTCCGCAGAGAGTACGTGAACGCCTGAAGTGTATGAAATACGAAGGCGATCCAGATTTGCTTCCAATAAGATCCGACGAGGTGAAAATTTTAGTAAGGGTATTGTATCAGTTAGCTTTGAAAATTAATCAGGATGTAAGTAAAATCAAACTATAACCAAATAGTTGTAATATAAATATTATTTTTCAGTTTGGAGCACATATATGCGATTTATATCACAAGGAGAATTTCTTAGGAAGTCTATCACGTCAAGTAATTTTGCCACCTATAACAATTTATAACTATGACAAATCTTTTCCCGGAAGGTCTCCCCGAGTACCTCATTATTTACCACCAAGAATTAGCTTCAGATGTTTTGGGAGCCAAAAATTTATATTTTATTTAATAATGGCAATAATTGTAAGCAAATTGTGTGGTTTTGGGTGCCTGACATTCATCTATGTTGCTTTGGCATTTTGGTTCATGTACACTTGCCTAAAAGCAGCTTGTGATAAAGAACAAACACATTTTGTTACACATAATGAAGAGGCTATGGATGTAGACAGTTTTAGTGCTAATGATACATTTTAATTTATTGTTTTCAGCAGTAATTTGTTTTTATAATATTAAATGGCTACAAAATTGAAGACGGCTCCATCTATTTTGTATAATTGTATGCCCATATTTGTATGTTTATATTTATTGCATAAATAAAACTTAAGAATTAATCTTGTTGTGTTTCTTCTTTTATATTGCCCAGGAATCCTTTTTTGGAAGTTTGGAAGGGTGTGCTTGTAGGTTTAACCTCATCACAGTCTCCCTGTAAGAAAAGATTATTAAGAATTAGCTTTTCCATGGGAATTTATTTTGATTTCTCATTGTAAGTTTCAAACTATGGAAATAAAAATAATGATTGATCTATTTCTAATTTTTACCAGTGCTTTTTCTGTTTTAGGCATGTATTTGTTGGTATAGCCAAAATTGGAAGGAACTTTTCTACCCAATGTAATATATATCGAAAAAGGAAAATTTTGACATGGAATAATATAACCTTTGATAATGGCATGTAAACATGTCGAAATAAATAAATAAATATTGTTGAAGTAATAAAGTATTTTATTTATACTAAATATTCCTTCAAAGAAGTAAAGCTGGAACTTATAAATAATATTTTGACATGTTTGGCACATTTTTTTCACCGGAAATGATCCAAGTTTTGGATTTCACTGTATATTTTGACGTTTTTTTGTATCTCAGTGCACCTAGCGTCGGTTTTACCTGGGGGCTTTTCGGGGCTATAGCTATGGTTGGTGAAAATTTAAGGGGCGGTAGTACATGTGAAGCGCTAGTGTACTGGGTGTCAACGGAATTATTAGACAGCTTTTATTTCCTAAGGTTTTTGAAATATGGCAACGAAAGTTAGCATAGGTAATACGTAACCAAAAATGCACATTTGACACAATTTTTTAACTTCCGGTCTTACGTGAAATGACTCCAACTTTTGAATTTAGAAATTTAGGTAGGACACCCTGTATATTTTGACATTTTTGGAATCGTGAGTACACGCACTATTTTCAAGGACATGCTTGCTTTTTTTTAGTTAATTTTTATTTTAAATCTGAAGTGCTATGACCAGACTCAAATCGTTCTAAGAAATGCAGATTTTCACCAAAAATCCAATGATGTCCTCAAATGCAAAACTGGAAATGCCTCTAGCTACTAGAATACTTGTAAAAAAATCATGTTTGTATTTTCTTTAAAATAAAGATTGACTCGAAAAAATTTAAGGCGGCTTAAAATTTTTTTAAATAGTACAGGTCTGAATTTTGTAGAACTATACATTTTTCTCAACTCTCTAAATAATTTGCGAGGTCAAAAATTAGACACGCTACAAACTGAATTTCTTAAGTCGGTAATTATTTTGTTTTGACGTCAATAACTACTGTCGAATTGAATTTTTAATTGAAATATTTACCTACTAAATTCTGCGTTTAATTTTTTGACATCAAAAAATGAATTTTTGGCGCAACCGTTACTGGATGTCAAACCAATTTTCACGTCATATAATTATATATTGGCGTCAAAGAATCCGTTTTGTTTATAAATAATTAAATTAATTAAATTTTCTTTAAATTCCTACATTGAAGAAAATTATTTTCATACATTTAAAAAATTAAATTTAAAATGCCATAAAATTAAATTTCGAAGTCAAAAATAATGATGTTTTGAGGTCAAAAAGCTAATTAGTGATGTTAAGAAATATTTTTCGGTGTCAGCAAGAAACGTTGACGTTACAAAAACATATTTTGTCGCAAATAAATAATTTTTTAACGTTGAAAAAATAATTTTTTGTAGAGAATTTTAACAGCTTTAATTTTATATAGAACTATTTTTGCCGTACGGCGAAGGGAAAACGCCTTATTGGTGAAAAAATAATTTATTGTACATTTTCAGCATTGCGGTGACTAGCGCCGACCTTTGAGAAGGGAAAAAACTTAAGATTTTGCAAATGATACTCAAATGAAGCGTTCAAAACCATTAAAAATTTTTTTTTTAATTTTTGGATATTGTTTTTCGGCCTGCCGCTTGGCTTAACAACTTTTTCCAGTAAAACGTGTATTGCCTTGTACACATGATCTTTTCTTTTTCATTGTAACTGTCAAATCATCGAATGTCAAACTATCAAGCGTGCTTTCAGAAGGTTCTTTACCGCGTCTTTCTGTAAATATATGATTTCTTCAAAAAATAAATAAGGACTTCAGTGAACTATACGAGCGGATGTACGTTTTGTTTGTATTAAGAAAACGTTGCTATGCAGCGGAAATTAAAATTGTATAATAAACAGCGTATTTGCACAGGAAACTCAGTAAATGTCGCATCGAGCAACCGGTAATGGTCTGCAGCAAACCAACACCGCAAGCTCCTCCTAGAACCCAGCTTCCGAATCGAGCGAAAGCTTTTGGTTCGAGGCAAACCAGTCCTGCACAACAAGCTCCACAGCACCCAGTTCATTCTAGAACCCCCCACTACCCCAAATAGAACTAAGCCAGATCTCAAGGCCGGTGGAGGAAACAACCATCAGGATCTGCAACTCCTAGTATATTGGTTTGTGGCAACTCCCTGCTCGGTCTTTATATAATTGTTTGGCCTGTTTAATTTTAAATAAATACTTTAGACACAAAGGTGTTAACTTACTGAAAAAAAATAAGAAATTGTATTTAAAAAAGTTAGAGACGAACCGGTAGAGTATACCACTGAGAAAACATTTGAACAACCCAACTCTTAATGGCAATTCGAAAAGAACTAATTAGATGTACAATTAGAGGCACTAATACACCTACAGAGAATGTGAATGAAGCGCTTCATTAATGACAATGTTTTTTTTGAACTTCAAATTCGCATTTTATGCAAAGGGACGACCGTGTGACCACGTGTTGAGAAACTACAATAAATGTATTATAAAAGATGATAAACTCTTACTATAAGTTTCGCAAAATCATGTTCGTCCGGTTCAGAACTTTCATCGTCATCATCAGAAGCGCTTGAAGCTCTTTGCAAAAATAACTTCACTTTTCTCAAACTCTTTAATGAAGATAAACTCGACGTTCTAGTAGGTTTATTTGAAGCAAAAGTGGTAAAAATATCTTCAGGAACAGTCGGAAGATTAACGACATTGTTCAAATCAATAAGAGATTCTCGAGATAAATTTTCCGGATATTTTTCGTCAATATCTGACTTAACGCTTTTAGTGCTGTTCGATGGAGGTAAAAGCGAATTATCTGACATTTTCTGTTTAGCTTCCAAATATTTAATTTTTTCTGCCATGTGTTGAATGCTGGTGGTCCCATAGCTGCCAGTGATAGAAGCATCTAAAGCTTCAGAATCCTCTATATCAGCCAGTTCCCTTTCTATAACGGCCAATAACTTTTCATATTCTAGTTTAATATTGTAACATGTCTGATCGGCCACGGGCATGTTATCAACGGTTGCCATTACGGATAAAGTCAATTTTTGAGCAAGCAACAAGAACCCTCTTCCTGATGTTTGTAGAGCGTTTATGGCTTTCCCTGCTCGAACAGCTAAACTTCTTAAATAGCAAACATATTTTTCTCCGGCCATGCTTCTCTCTTTTAGATCCATGCCCATTTCTGTCATTAGGACTGCGTTTTGTAGCATGTGCTCCATTTGAGCTCGTAAGTTAATCAATTTTGGCGAGGATACATCGGGAGAACCAGAAGTTGATTTCGGTTTATCTTGTTCAGCTTCCATTGCACAGTGTCATCGATTACGTGCAACTTTAGGTGGTTAAGTGAAAAAGTGACACACGTCAAAATATAAAAGAAAAGGCAACTGAGATTTTCTAAAAAATAACTGAAATTGTCGTCTGCGTTGATTTGTTTGTGTGCGTCAGTTGTCACACGTATCAACGCAGACGACCGCGACGCCGACGTGAAATTTATCAACCCGCAAAGACTATCTCTGACAGTGTCAGTTTACCACTGATGAGGACAGCTTTGCTGTTCAAATACGTATCTGGTATTTAGTTACTTGTGTGGAAGGGTGCTGTGTTTTTCAAAAATAAAATAAGGCTTTTTTGATTACAAAACGGTCATATTAGGAACGTAAAAAAACATTTAAAAGTCACAAAATCAAGCACAAAGTAGTAAAATAAGCATCAATAGCGAAATCTATTAAAATAGGCAAAATAGAGCCATTTTGTAGATTTCCTTTGTTATAGCACTCAACGACTGCTAAATTGGCTTGAAAAACTGGTTTGTTGAAGAGCCACAGAAGTGATGCCTACTGCGGCACTAAAGACACTTCTCGTTCTCGTGCCCTTTCATATGTTGATTAAGCCAGAGACTGAAATAAAAATAAGGTGATAGAAACGACTAAGAATATACCAAGACTTCGCTAGAATCTAAGACAAATGATTTTAATCTATAACTATTTAGTGCCCAGAAGACCAGAAGTCACCATAACAAAAGATAATGAATTATTGGTAAAAGTCAGAAGCAGAATTATAAAAGCCAATAAAACATACCATGCGCTAAATTCGATATAGCGATCCAAACTAATAACCAAGAAATATAAAGCGATGATTTTGACGCGGCAGAAACTCCACCAGCCTGCAGCTTTAGATGTCCACGCTACGAGTTTAGTGAAAATGTTAACAGCGAAGCAGCTCAAAATGCACACTACGAATTAAAAAAAAACAATGAGAAGGACAGCTCCTTTGTTCGCGTTCCCAGCCTATCAGCGCTCCGGAGGGCGTTGTCCTACACAACTACGAATTAAACTTTGTGTATAAAATAAAAACTACTTCTTATCTCTTCATCTGCACCACAAGTCCGGTCTGCCTCACTCTCTTATGGCTTTCTAGAAAAAATCGCTTAATAGAAAAATAGCAAACCTCACCGTAAAGGTTACGAATGCGCACGAATAATGTTGGTATTAAACTCGCCACCAAAGGCAACGAAATGATATATAATCAAACGCAAAAACGCAGAAAATCAGTTTATCTTTAGGATAAATTAGGCCGGTCATAAACAAACGCTTGAAAACGATCGAGTTTTAGTTTCTGTTTCTTAGATCGAGCTTCAGCTTTCGGTCATCTTCAGAGCGAGCTCTAGGTTACGGTCACGAGATCTAGCTCTAGCCTTTAGTCAACAGATCAAGCTCTAGTTTGCGGTCACCAGATCGAGCAGTAGCTTGCTGTCACCAGCACTACCCCAGGATCGAACACTAGCTTTAGGTCACAGGAAGCATCTTTGCAGGCTCTTCTTAGAGCCGCATAGACTAACCTCCAAGCACAGCACTAGCTCCTGTTCAGGGTAAGTCCTCTTCACTGGTCAATGAGCACCCAGCTCCAAGTTAAACAGCACTTGCGCAGAACTCAAGAAAGCCGCTCTCAGCACCACGAGCTTTACAGCCACCTACCAGATCTCGACGAAATTACCACACAATAGAGGAGGATGAGTCGTTCCAACGAAAATGGAGAGTGGACCCAGATAAACCTTAAAATCTATGAAAATTATGATGACACATACCACCTGGTAATTTTCAGGAGGTTGAGACAGAAGAGGCAGACCTGAGGTGTATGCTCTTTCTCATCTTCTCACATTTTATACCAGGTCATTAGTTTTGAGATGCCAACACATTGGAATCGTTTTTCCAGAGTCAGAACTACAGAATGACACGTCAGTAAGATACCAACCTGTGGTTTAGGTACCGATCTGTACAGAGATAATCCTAAAATAAGCGGTAATGGCAGAATTAACCACTTAGGCCAGAGTGTGGCGGCTTTTCGCAATACTGCAAGGAAAAGAAAAAAGAAAAAACATTACAACAAAATTTAACAAAATAACACAATTATAGAATTAAAATAAATATTAACCTTCTAGGATTTAACGTTATAATACAAAAAAGTAGCAGCGCTCTGGAGTATGAAAGCAAGTAGAAAGTCCAAACATTAACAAGCTGCTTTTGGGGAAAATATAATTTTCATTTCTTAATGAACTGTTTATTAAATTTTGATATTAACGTCCGTCTCTCTTATTCTAAATTATTAAGCATTTCAAATTTACTTAATGATTAATGAAGGTTCTTGAGATGAAAGTTATAATTAATTTTTGTAATAACTGTGACACGTATAGGTTACAGTGGGTGTAATGGCGTGAAATAATCTACATATTTATATTATGTCGAAGTCAAGCGAAATCGATTATTTATTTCCGGAACTTTTATACATAATAAACGTGTTTGTATGCGAGCAAAAGATAAATAGGATTAAATAAACGAGGGAAGTACTTGATAGTGTGATGATGGCTCAATAATCCATTAATCCATATTGCACTGCAGACTTGTATTTAAGTTAAGTACTGTAGTGTAATAAATGTATTTACCATTAACTAGCATCTAGCAATAAATACGCTGGGTTTAGGAAATATAACCGCAAAGACCTACAGGGATTCTGGAGGTAAAAAATTCTTACACCTAAAAGCTCTGCGTACAATTTTTATTCGTTTTTGCCACCAGCCTAGAAATAAGGAACTCCTACCATGTACGGTATTTAATTGACATTGACTTAAGGAATTTCTAGCAGCGAAGAAACTTAATTTTCAGCTTCTCAGCCGACGCCGTCTAAAGAAATTTATATTTTACTCATGGCTTAAACTATGATCGTCAAGTTATGTTGCTGGAAATCCCCATTTCAAGAGCTTTAAAACAAGACGATTTTGTGTTGAATTAAAACGTGGGCGGTTATAAAATTCCCAGCGTTTTTCAGCAACTTTGGGGAGGCGTAATCAGTAGCGGCTCGTAAGAGCGAGGCAGTGTGCAAATAATATTACGTATAATAAAGTCTACTTTTCTAAAATGTATAACACCGTTTAAGTTGAATAAAGGGAGGGATACTGTAATAAAAAATTGTACAGCACAACTTCAGAAACACGCGTACCGAATGGGCACCGTTGTTTTTACAACGAGACCGGGGTTATATAACAAACAAGATACAACATACAAGCCCCTCCCCTGCAGGGAGACTTGTGACATGATAGTGTGGATCAGAAACAAAGTAGCTTATTAATGCTGCGTTTCGGCTGGTGTTCTTATCATATGTTTATGTTATCATATAAACAAAGTTACATTTGAGCCCTTATTAGTTTATGAATGTGTTTATTATTTATAACATTTAAAATCAAACAGAACAACATTGAACACATAATTCATACAAAAACATTTAAAGAAAATAAAGAACAAAAATGAGTGGTGGTAGCTCAGAGGTTAGGGGCTTAGCCTCTAACGCTAAAGGTATGGAGTTCGATTCCCCGCCGAAGCCATGCAGCAATAAAAATCTATGTCGCAACCCGCCACTCACATTCCCCAATCTGGTGTAGGCAGCCATGGGTTTTTAATGCCTGAAACCTTCTCTGGTATTTAGCCGTTCGGATTCGACGTTAAACTGTAGGTCCCCTGTACTCCACCTTATCGCTAAGGGGAGTACGTTGCAGAGAAAAGTGCCGGTGTCCAGCAGTGGGACGTAAAGGCTGATTGCGAAAGAACAAACAATTAATTAATTTAAACAGTCTAAGTTGCAAGCTTCCGCGGCCGTTGTTAATCACAGCTAGGCTTCCGGGTTGGAACCGCGTCATCGGTGCATGAACTGCCGACGTTTCGTCCTCGGTTCCAAGGGACATCTTCAGGGCTGTGGTCACTTTGGGATCTGGAATACAACTGGCGAGACCGGTGCAGGCACCGGGTTTATAAGGGACGGGTGGGTAACAAGGTGTGAATGCTGGGTCTGTGATTGGCTGTCGGGCTGTAGGGATTGAGCGGTTGCAGGGCGGGGCTTGGATTCCCTCGGAAATAAAAGTTTGTAGGCATTGTGCAGGAGATAGCTGTGGTCTTGGTTAATATTGTTAGGAGTTTTGTGTATTTCTATGGATTCACGGATCACACGGTTGAGGTAGGTGGAAGAACGGGCTAGGATTTTGGTCTTGTCAAATTGAATGTTATGGCCTGTATCGTGTTTATGTTCTGCGATAGCCGACTCTGCGGGACGTTTCAGTCGAGTGCAGCGCTCGTGTTCAGAAACTCGAACGCTGATCGGCCTCTTCGTCTCACCGATGTAGGCTTTCCCACAGGAGCAAGGTACACTATACATACCGCAGGATTGGAGGGTAGGTAACTTGTCTTTGGTCGGAGGAAGGAAATTGGAAAGTTTTTGAAAGGGAGTAAAAACGGTTTTTATGTTTTGTTGTTTAAGTAGTCTGCTGATGCGGTCGGTGGTTTTGTGTATGTAAGGTAGAAATGCTATAGAGGTAGGTGGTGTAGGAGTATTGGTACTCTATAGCATTTCTGCCTTACATACACAAAACCACCGATCGCATCAGCAGATTACTTAAACAACAAAACATAAAAACCGTTTTTACTCCCTTTCAAAAACTTTCCAATTTCCTTCCTCCGACCAAAGACAAGTTACCTACCCTCCAATCCTGCGGTATGTATAGTGTACCTGCTAGGGGGCTTCGCCGAGACCTGGTTAGCTGCTGCTGCTTCGATCTTGAAAGGACTAACGGCGAAACGGGGCTTCGTCCGGCATTGGTGTAGCCGCTGCCTTATCCTTGAAAGAATTTGTTGGTTTGTCTGGCTTTGGACAGTTCGTTAGTTCGACCCGGCAGCGGGTTCGTAACTCTTGGTGGAGCCAATGAAGTTGATTTACTTGGACCGGAGGCAAATGCTCTATTCATAGACAGCTAGGTTATAGTTTTAGTAGGAGATGCGATAATGGTTTCTGCTTTGGACCGTTCTGAGCGATCCAGAAGCGCAATTCTCCAGCATTTTTTCTTTGGAGCGTTCCGTTCGATTCTCATGTTTCGCTGTAAATTCGGCTGCTTATATACCCGTTGCATAGCAATACCAACAAACATATATACGGGGAGGGGGGTTATTATAAAAAAAGTGGCTTATCGATTTTAATATTTTATTATCAGATCACATTTCAGCTTTAATAAACAGTAATAATAAACAGTAACCCTTTCGCTGTTGGATTGTAATAAATTCGGAAACAATATTTTGACTTAAAAAAGAATTTGTAGCAGTTTACTTCAGAGGTAAAGCCAAATTAAAAATATGAACCCACTCTCGTCCGCCCTAACTTATAAATTAATCAATCTGACAAAAGAAAAAAATAAGAAAATGCGCGAAAATTTAACACAAAATATATATAAATCTATGAACTGCATATGCGGGTGCGAAGTGAGAAGAGCTTTATTTTCTTTTATTTATCTAATAATGGAATGTGGTGTCTGTGTCTTTTCCTGCAAACCGAGCAGTTTTTAAGGTTTAAAATATTTAAATATGGCTGTAAAATAACGTTTTAAAACTACAATAATTTTAATGGTTTAGTGAATTTCTCTCTTTTTCCCGTAGTAAAAGTACAGCAATCGCCACTGTGCGTAATAATTCAAATCTCACAGCATTAAGAAACTCACTTTTTTTATACAAAAAATTCAATATAAAGCTATACAATTTTTTGAAGAAAATATTTGTGATTGACGTCAACTAAAAACCTGATATTGAAGAAGAAGCACAAGAAGGCAGACGATTAACGTCATGTGGACTGTATGCAAACAGCACTAAAATTCTATTGGTATAGCGATATTAAAGGATGTCTCTAACCCTGGGGATTTTTATTACTATTAGTACTAATTAGAATCGACCGAGTGACTTTATTTATAAAACTTAATAAGTTATAACCCATTTTTTGTTGTTAAAAATGTTTACATAGTATTGAATGTTTTCAAGTGCTTTAATTAGGTGACAAATCTTATGACTCAGCGGAAATTTGAAGCGGAGAACATAACACAAAAATTGAAATTTGTTGGCCAATATTACATTTCAACGACATGCAAATTAAAAAAAAGTCTGACAATATTTCTTTTACGTTTTTAAGTAACTTGCTTACCTACAGATTATCACTATTTCAGAAGAATCATGGGCGACAAGGAAGGGGATTATAAACGGCCCAAGTGGGGACTCACGCATCATGTATACTTTGATATTTCAAATACACAGGTTGAATGTAAATTCAGGGCCAGTTGATTTGCTCATCTTATATTAGCGATAAAAAAAAATGTATAAGTAAAAGTTATAAAGTTTATGGTGACGAGTATTTTGGTCATACAAAACAAAATGGCCGACTTCCAGTTTAAACGGAAGCGACTATATCTTTATTTTTTTTTTATATTACACCCTGTATTTTTTTAGGCCAATTCTTTTACTTAGTTATTTATTTTTTTTTCTACCGCCAATAATTAATGAGCAAATCAACTAGTTCTAATTTTACAATCAACCTTTGTGTTTGTAATATCTAAATTTTTGAAGTAAAACTTCTTTAGCGGCTGGCAGGAGTATCTTGTGAACAAATAGAACAAAAATTCTGGAACGTAAATGCGAGACGGAAGTTGTTCCACGCTTGCGCTTGGCCGCCATCACAGCCAGTATCAGTATGTGCCCGACTCCGATGAAAGTAGATCAGGCGGGCGCGTTTACGTTGTAAGGCATATTTGGTGGGTAATACAACTTAAAATTAAAATATGCGTAAATGCTATCACTGCTTATCAATCTATCTATTAATTAAAACGCAAACCCTCTCTACATTGTCTAATGTGACGGACCAAATATACGTTACAATAATATTGTAACGTAACCGTAAATTTTTTTATATTACTGGCCTATCAAGGTTGAAACAACAATGCTTATCTGGTAATTCTAGCGGCTGCGGTGACGCATTCTTTGAACTTTAATACATTTGTTAGTTTGAAGGATATTTCCTTATGGCCTTTTTAGCTACATATTTTTAATTATTAATTTTTGGCACTTGTTGTGTCTGCGTGATTTAAGTGTTTATTTAATTATGCAATGCTGTTTAGTTCAATTACTATGTAAACTTATATCTTAGGGAAGTTCTTATTTTTAAGTACTATTGTGAAATGTTTAACAACACATCTTTGTAAGAGCGTATTGGATTTTCTCGGTTCGTTAGTCTGCAGACAAATTGCAGGAATATTTCTCTGCTAAATGAACTTGATTCTTTAGGTACTAAATTCTAATTGACGCCAAACTGGCGGCGCCATTTTTTGAATTATGATTATTTAAGGTTTTTTTGTAAAAATAGGTATTCGGGCGATTTCGGGGCTGCTAATTACGTATCTTTTAATTTGCAAAATTCAAGATGGCTTTATTTAATTGCACTAAGATAGAGACAAGAGAATAATAATTACATATATTAAGTTTTGATGTAACTCACTCACGTGCATTAACGTTTGTATAGCGATTCCTACAACTAACTAAAACATGACATAACCGTTATTGTTTTCTGTTAAGTTATACAATTTAAAATTTACTTTCAGTCAGAACAAGCTAAGAAGTTTCACTTAGAACTTGCGTGCTTGCCCCACACATTTCATTTCTTTTTTAGTAATTTGAAAGTATTCATGGATACAGGAATCCCTCCATTATTTCCTTTCTTTGTCGCACCTATTAGTTACGTATTTATTTTCTGTAAAATAATTACAATCTATCATAATGAAAAGCGACGAGAACATGATCAGATAATGAACACGCATGCAACGAAGTACCTACGTGTAATATTTTTATTGATTCATAAAACAGAATAGGTATATAATAATTAATAACTATTAAGATGGTATTAATATTTTAACAATACATTTATTGTTTACATTCGGAATTATTTATATTTTATTTGAATGGATTTGTATTTAAAAATCGTATATGTTCCCGAAACCATTCTCTATATAAATGTAGGTGCAACAAAAAAATGTAAACCCCATGTACGAGTTAAAGCCCGGGTACTTTCACCCTCTAAATTGCATGACGACGCAGTCTAAGCCGAAAGTAAATTGTAATATGGACAGCTCGAGAAACCGCGAAAGCCTCAAAAGAATTGTGTGCAATTCGTTTAATAATTAAAATGTCTCTATTATAATTAATATCATCTAAAATTGAAATAATTTTTACTTTCCCATACTTCTACTGAAGTACAGAGTGGCTAGGAAAACCCCGGCCACTTTTCTTGTGGCGGTCAAGAGATGGCGCTTTAGTAAAGAAAACTTAAATTAAAATACTGGCAATAACGCAGAATCCAAGACGTTTTAGTTATTAAATACGCCCCATATTAAATCAAAACAACTAAAACGTGTTGGATTCTGCGTTGTTGCCAGTTTTTTAATTTAATTTTTCTTTACTAAAGCGCCATCTCTTGACCGCCGCAAGAAAAGTGGCCGGGGTTATCCTAGCCACTCTGACAGACAGTTATGTCACGAAAAATTTTCGAATTTTAAATTTTAACGGAAATACACGTTTTGGGTCCAAAGAACCCTAAAAAGAGTGGTTGTGTAAAAATATCTATCTGTGGGTGGGTGCGTTCGTTTCCCTATATGTATCTCCGGAACCCCTTCACCGATTTTTATAAGATTCGGTATGTGTAAGTATTTTGGTTGGGGGTAGTTCTTTGTAAGGCTTTTAACCGGAACCGAATTGGTTATTATTGTACAAATTTAAGGCAATAATATTGTCGTTGTAGGCTCTTGTTTTAAGAAGAAATTTGAGGAGTGTTAGTTTAGACAATTTTTTAGTCTTAAATTATAACAAGACGTAAGTAGCAGTCAATGAAAGATAATCTCAGATAATTTATAAAACTATCCATCATGAATTACAATGTCATGGTCAATCTCAATTTCGACATTGACTGATTTCCCAGATGATTCGAGTTACAACACTATAACTATAGCATTATTTTGTACGTTTAGAAGTCGGTGCAGATGTTGTCTAATAATATAACAATACACCAATTAATTGATCGAAAAGGAAAACATCCTAGAGACAGGAATTTTGAACCATACAAGTTGTTTTGCAGGTTACAATAACAATTATTAAATTTAAATAAACTGTAATAAAATACAAAAATAAATTAAGCGATGACCGATTCCTAATTATTTAAAACTCTTAACTTAGGGCGTCATAAATGTGCTAGCCTGGGGTTAGCACATTTATGATTTTCAATAAATTTCAATGAAAACAAGACCATATTCCAAGAAGTTGGCTCGTTCATTTAAAACAACAAAGCGAACATTCAGGTTATTTAATGAGTCATTAATAATGACGATAAGGTATCGACATTTTTTTTAACAGTATCATAATTTAAAACACTGCAGCTTTAAAGAGCTTAGCAATTAGAACATAGGTTTCTTAAAATTACTTTTAAAATGAGTATGCATCCGTTTTATTAAACATGTTTCCTACGAATTATTTAACAAAAAACAATTTAAAAAAAGCTGAATTGCTCATTTCATATTAAATTAAGAATTTTAATTCATCTAAAAATAGAGCGAAGGACATTAACTAACTACAGAACGAAATAAAAGGAAGCAGTAAACTTGTGGTGTAATAAGAAATGAATAATAAAACAAAACAACAAAACAATGAAGTTTTAAATAAAAGAAAATATAACATTTGGATTTGAATAATAAAAACAATTTTCTTGGCATTACTTTGATGACAAAAAAACAAACACTACTAATAATTATGCATTTGATACAAGCGATCAGTTAACAACCGCAATAAATTACAAACTGCAGCGTTATTAATGAGCTAAACGGAAGTCATTAAAGCATTTTCAAGTTCAAGTTTAAAAGTGATACAAGTGGTTTGCCATGTTTTATTATCAAATTATAGACAGTCAAAAGTTGGACATCTTCGTCTGTTCTGTTGTGATAAGCAAAGATCGAAAAGGACAACATTTTGATGAAACACACGATCATGTTTTGCAACTTTGGCGCAGTCGCGCGAAATAGCGCGCCTAAAGCGATAGCGCCGGATTCAAGCGTCGGAGACGTCAGTTTGTAACAGACCCTTGTTGCATTAAATAAGCCAAAGTGTCAGTTTTATTTAACACAAAAAAAATTCTACGAGTTTGAGTAATATTTATAAAATTAAAAGTGAATAGTTAATTTAGTTGCGAAACATGTGTTTTGGTGATATATGAATTGCGTTGGGATTATTAGAAATTAATTGTTTACGTACTACGTAATTACGACTAAATGATATTTAAAATGTTAGCTATAGTAAATACAAAGAGACTCGTCCTAAATTTGATAACCCTAACCACAATGAATGTTTGCGAAGTATCAGCAATCATAGTTGATTATTAATTAAATTAATTAAAGTGGAATATTTGATTAAAAACAGTGTTTATAAGCCAGAACTGATTAAATTCAAGAAATTACAAACAAGACTAATAACGTGCAAGAAATGTTAGGATAAACGATTTTAATTATTCTAATGAGTTGTAGGGTAAGTACACATATCCGTGCTAATTAAGTTTTTCAATAACAGGAAAAAAAATAAAAATCGTGTCAGTGTTAAAAAAAATCAAGAAGTTGAGTTTGAAAGCAGTAAAGTTCGCAACAGGTTTTTATGCTAAAAACTTGTTTTCTGGTTATAACCTGCCTAAAAGAAATTTATTAACATTTAAATGTTACTAGTAACGAAGCTCTAACTTTTATCGTATTTTAAACATCTTATTAAGAAGGTCAATGGGTTAGGCATAGATATGTGAAGCAATGAGTTGGAAAACTTGCAAAACACTTTGGTTCTTAGTACTAATTTAAAAAAAAAAACAACGAAAATGCTTGGAAAACACAATTGTAAAAAACACCATTGCAAATAGTTCTTAAAATATAATTAATTCTTAATATTTTAATTTTAAATTAAACATTTCTTGTAATTACTTGAAAACGACAAGAGCTTACAAATAATTAAAAAATTAATAGATTCCAGAAAAACGTTGGTAACGCATCAATACTTAAAATTTTCATATAACACAGTAGAGATGAACTCAACCTGTTGATCTCTAACATGCGGATCAGGGCCGGATTAGTCATTAAGCAGAGTAAACAGCTGCTTACAGCGGCAAATTTGCAGGAGCGGCAAAAATGAAAAAATAAAATAAACGTAAGGTATTTACTACATATTTACTAGCAGACATGCTTCAAAGGCGCCGATAAAAAAATATAACTGGTCTTTCTTTAAGATTTCTCTAACGGGCGCGGCGGTTTGAGTCAAGATTATTTATTAAACAAGAACTTTTTAAGAGAGCAATTTTTTGAACGAAAAAAGAAACATATTTCGATAATTAATTTATTTAGAGGCATATTTTTATTTCTTTTTTCACAAAACTTTTCTTATAAATATATTTCTCTTAATGAAATATTTCTCGACTGAAAAAAGTTCTCTCACAAAAATATTTTTTTTGAAAAAAGTTCTCTCACAAAAATATTTCTTTTGAAAAAAGTGCTCTCAGAAGAATTTCTCTCTTTGACACATATTATCCCAAAAAAAATTTCTCTTTTAAAAAAGTTCTCTTATAAAATTTTACAATTTGTATAAAGGGGGGGGGGGGTGAAATTCTGTAAATAACTATAATAATTACGTTATGTTATTAGTTAGCAGTTAGTTGTTATCAATTATCTCTAAGTTTTCGTAGTCCAAAGTTAATTAATAAATGAGTACGAATTAAGAAAAGGTTTTTTTATTATTCTGAAGAAGAAAAAGGGACCTGGTCTAAACACCCACATTGATCATATCCCCCAACTTATATTTTAAACACAATCTCCACTATAGTTACAACCCCCCCCCCCCCCCCCCCCCCCAATAGCGTTTGGAACAATACGACCACCTTAATCGCAAGGCCAACGGTTCCTTTTGGTCACAGGCCCTATTTATTTATCGAACACATCGTTCACTTTTCGATTCGGTCACAACAACCCAATTTTTTTTGTGATTCCATTTTCTAATTATATTCTTGGTTACTGCTACAAAGCTGTGCCATTATAAAATAAAGAATTGATTACTGATTGTGAAAAGAATCGACCATTATTTAAATAATTGATTGTTTAATTAATCAATAGTGTGAATAATTGAATTGATTGTTTAAACTAATAAGTTGAAAGATGTTACCACGAAAAGGAATTGGGCGTTGTGACCAAAAGAAACAATTGAATATGCGTCTAAAAAATTAATTGCAATTTGTGACCAAACGAAAAGTGGAGCTTGTGATCAAGGCGACCGTAGTTATATTTGGGGGTTGTGTCCAATGTGGGTCTTGTGACCAAAATGAAAGTTAGAGGGTTGCGATCATCACCAATTGAGAAAGATACACTGTAGGAGTTGTGTCCAGGGGGCAAGGGGTTGTGTCCTAGATTTAAGAAAAACGTTTAAATTGTTTTTTCCTGGAAAATGGCTGGTCACACAAAAGAAATCAAGGATTTTTAACGTGGAATCTGGTTTAAATAATTGTATTTGGACGGTGTTAGATAGTAGCACTTACTAGTACTAAACCGTATTCAAGATTTCATTATTTTGTATTAAAGGGTGTCCGAGATAATATTTAAAATTTAAATTACATTTGTCTCCTTCAGGGGTACGTAGTTACCTTCAGAAACATTTTAAGACATATGTTTATGGGAACTGTTTTTCTTAAACTGGCCTAAGGAATCACCTGCCGAAAAGTAAACTTTGAAACACCCTGTATTATTGTAAATCCATCCAAGTTAACCGTGTGGTCTTATAGTACCGCTTGGGCCTACAACGTCCGTGCAAAAATACTTCTGAAAATGATAAGTAACAATATTGACTAAAGTATACGAAAGTCCAAGTGAAGTACTTTGCTCATTTTTAAAATGATGTAAATATGAAAATGTTGTTATAATTTAATTATAAAATACATGAATCAGCTAAGGTTCTAAAACTAATACGAATTTGCTTCTGTTGCCACATCTGGTCATATTAATAAATATTTAAATTTAAACCTTGAGTTATATCTATGCCAATGCAGTTATATCCCAGAAAATTGTAATGAGCATGATGGCACAGGGTTGCATTACATACAATTTTGTGATTACTGTGAATATTTATATTAATAGTGCATATTGCAAGTATAAATTAGAGCGACTTACTACACTCAAACTTTCTCATGCTTTAAATATTTTAAATAAATTATGTGTCAAAGTTCTGGTCCCAACAATTACTTTGTATGTTCAAATGTTCAATTTGTATTAGCATCCTCTATCAGAATCTGCTCTCAAGTCTGTAAGAAATATTTGAAAAAATAGCGATATCGAAGAACATTCTTTTTTAACATCTTTTTTCGGTTACGGATTGTTTTTCTGATAAATTTTTCTAAGTATTTCAAATAGGTGCAGTAGTTCCGCAGATTTTGATGCGTCGCACCCAAATAGAGTAAGACATTTTTTCAAAAATACCACTTTTTTATGTTAGGCTGACATATTTTTGTATGAAATTGTATAATTTTTTCATGACAAATTTGTATTTTCATACTACAATTATGGAAACGTTAAAATCGGGATTAATTGTATGTATGTACAACGAGGGGTAAACCGCGCTTAACAATTTTGTACACCTACTTCTATTAACACAAATACTTCCACATACTTCCACTTGTAGTTCAGCATACTTCCACATACTTCCACATACTTTCACTTACTTCCACGTACTTCCACTGTACTTCCACTACCTTGTACACCTACTTCCACTTGCGGTTTACCTCTCGATGTACAAAAAGTAATAAAAAAGTATCCTAAAGATTTTTTTTATCTTACAATTACTTTTTATTTAAAACTTTAAAATTTGTAATGAGAAAAACCCCTTTAGTTTTCACAAGAACAACTATTTGTATGTTCATATGTACATTTTGGCTGCTAAGCAGCCATCTTCAGTGAACTAAAACGTAAGAAACAAACACTACGCCGAAGTAGAAAATACGCCTGGTGATATCAGAGTCACCCTGATATCACCTTTGGCTTTGGTCGTATTTTTTAGCGATTAGTTCAGATAAACAACGCAAAGGAAACCTTTTAGTGATGTATTCTCAATGGAAAGTTGTTCCTGTTGTCATGTAACATGCTCATACCAATCTTGAAGCCGAAATTCGTAATTGTTTGAAAAAATAAAAATTGACTATGGAGCCAGTTGGGGGGGGGGGGGTGATAAGGTGATCGCGTTTGCGCAGATTGGCTTTTTGACATGCGTAGAATACGAATCTAAGGGTATTACTGTAAAGTGTATCTTCTTCTTCTTATGGTGCCATACCCACTCAGGGCGTTGGCTACCTCCCTCCTATGTCTGTGTTTGGTGCGCGGCGATAGATAATTTTGCACAGACAGACATAGGGGACCTACAGTTTAACGTGGGCTCCGAACCACAGGAAGTGCATGCACTTCTTCACCAGAGAGGTTTTCCTGGGGAAAAATCCACCTCGCTGGTTTCCCGTTGCCTTGCGAGGGAGAACTACCGGGCCGGGGATCGAACCCGGATCCGCTGCATTGGTAGCCCGCGCGCTTACCACTGAGCTACGGCCGCTCTTGTGTGTATACAGACACACAAACAGACACACACACACACAGACACCGCTGCAGCGTCCGCTTTATCGGTCTCCCAAGGCCCTTAAACCTGCTGTCAAAATGTTTACGTTAAAAATGTGAAAAACTAAAAATGACGTGTTCAATTAAACAGTGGCACGCTATTGGATATTGAAAACAGCACTGTATTATTTTTTTCTTTCATAGTTCGTAATTTTTTTGTTAGAATTTAGTTTATAATTTGGCATCGTGCAGTACCATTTTATTATGTTGAAATTGGTCTAAAGTGCGAAAGAATGGCCGCAAATTTTTCGAACAAAGAGCAATACGATATGCTAATGCCACTCGGAGCTTCTGGTAATCAAGCAGGACGAGCGGTAAATGTATATGCGGCCATTCTTTCGCACTTTGGACCGAGTTTAGATAATTTTTCGATTTTGACAAAACATCTTACATCACCGTTTTTAATCCCAAACCATCTTCGCTGCCAATTTTTTTTATTCTTTTGCGATGGGCATCTTACTACTATATACTGATATTCTTATAGACGTTCTGAATTTGAGTCACAATTTACCAGCACAGTTACGAGCATACAGACTTTAAAGTATTTATAAGGGATACAACGTTATGATAAAAATATTTTAAAAATATTATATGAAAACTGATGTGAATTGATCCTATAATTGATAGGGTTGCCACCTTTATTAGAGGGGATTACCGAAGAGTAAGGTTGTAAATTTATGCAAAGTGTAATTAATTTGTAGAGGGTGTTAAATTTAAAAAAATCAATTTTTCTTAAATATTACAGAAACAGCTCGAGATATTTCAATGAAATTTTGGATATGTTCTTCTGACATAAACGGCAAAAATCACGTTTTAATCAATTTAATATTTAATAACCAGTGGCGTCGCAATGGGGTACCATGCTCATCTTTGGTAAAAAAACTCCAATACCATTGGCGTTAGAAAAAATCTTTAAATTTTTAAAATCCCCAATAAATCTGGAACGAAACAATATTTTTTCAAAATATTCCAGTGTGAGTTAATGCAGCTCAGGTCGAATATTACATCTAGATTAACAAAGTAAAGACAAAAAAATTCAATTGGCGATGCCGTAGTTTTTTGAAACAAACTAATTATTTTTGGCATTTCTTAATTTAAACAAGCCTATTGTTATGAGTATCTTTTGTATGCATCTTAGAGTTTTCTGTGCTGGGTTATTAAAACATAGAAAAGTGTTCCTTTGAAAAATACGTAGCTATATGCATTACTTGTATTGGAATATCTCAGAAAAGGCGAATTTTACGAGAAAAATCCAAGAATAATTTTTTTCCAGATTTATTGGAGATTCAGAAAATTTAGAGAGATTTTTTTAACACCAATATATGCGTCGGAGTTTTTTTCACCAAACAAAAAACGGCATGCTACCTTATAGCAACCCTAATAATTGATGATAAAATTAACATTTTATTGCAGTTTCATTTTAGTATTTTTGAAATGTGTAGAAATAACTGTTTAAATTCCATGTCGAATTTCGCCATTTCAAGTACTTTTTCTTCATTGTAAGATGGTGGATCTGAATATTTGTTTTCGTTCTTGATACATCGACAAAGAATTTCCAACTTTACTAACAAACAGTGTGTCTGTGTAGAATTCAAAGTAACTAATTTTATCTGAAAGGAGACTGGTTGGAAATCGGTGCATGATCTTGATGCTCCCAAACATTGTGTAAAATCAGCGTTTTTATTGCCTTTGTCGAGCACTTCGCAACGTCATGTCATTATTCTACCAATCTTATTCAATATAATGAGTTAACTTTAATATATTGTAAATATACAGGATGAGTCATTTAAGTGTCACCCCACAATTATTTTCTAAACTATTGGAAATATCAAATATATTTGTTGATAGAACTTGTTGACAATTAGCTGCTGCATAACTTAAAATTATCACCAATTATACTGGGTGTTTGGTTATGTCTGTACAGCACATTGCTTTGTTATTTTTAACGGAACATTCTGTATATTATTGCATTTTCAGGTTCTACAGCTAATTATAGATATAAAAGTGTTAAGGTACTATGGTGTTAGAATTAGTGTTTTTTGAGTTATTTTACATACAATAACAAAGTACTTGCTGTACAGGCATATAACCAAACACCTAGTATAATTGATAATTTTAGATTATGCTGTAGTTAATTAACAACAACTTTTAATACGAAAAGTTGAAATTCTCACTAGTTTAGGAAATAGTTGTGGGGTGCCACTTAAATGGCTCATGCATGAGTTTAGAAGACATTAACTTAGAAAGAAAGTGTGCCGGGACAAAATTAATAAATTACATTTTGTTAAGTTTTTATTCATAGCTTGACCACTTTCAATTCTCCAACTTTCAGACATATGCAACCTTAACCTAATTTCCATTTACTTCAACAGACGGAAGTTTTCACCCACAAGGGGAACTCCAGATTCAAATGATAGCTGTCAATTAAACATGTTAAACCCAAACGCTTGCACAGCATGGGATTAGCGGGGAACTATTTTTTATATAGAACCTGAATCACATGAATCACACATTCTATCTATGAATTTTATACAATTTTCAAAAGTTGTTTAAGCTATTTTGAAACATTAAGAAAAATGGCTACGTTGTCAATATTTTAGTACAAATAAGTTGATAATTTAAAGTCCCTCAAGATTCCAAAGTTGTCTAAGCTTATTAAGTGGAGAACAGGGATGAGAAATGAGTCATTATTTAATAAATAGTCGTTATTTTGGAAAGAAGTCATTAAAAGTTATTTTTTTTTGGGTGTTTAGTCATTTCTGTCGTTATTGTTATAATTTCTTATTTCGCGCAATATTAACGTTGTACCAATAACATAACAAAAAAGCTGTCGGGCAACCGCCACGATCTTCCTCACATTTATTAAAATTTTTGTAAAACATTATTATATTTCGATAATTTTGACAATATTATGAAAATTTAGAATATGTCAATATTACAATTTACTTTTGGCTTAGACCGCGTCGTCATTTGGGAACTACACCCAGCATAATCAGGTAAGGACCGACCTGTAGCTTGTCTGCCTTTACACGCATTTGCTCTAGAAGTTTGAGCAATATATGTTCGTAGGCCCTGCCTGCCTAAACAGGGCCGTGTGCTTAGCTTATTTAAACCTTGGGGCGGACAAGGATTTGATCTTAATGTATTTTGTTTGCCAGGACAATAATACTTAATCGGCTAATGCCTGTTAGCTGTTTGTGAACCCATACAAACTAACGTTTCGCAAGGCATTGCAGCTTGCATCTTCAAAGTGAATAAAACACTGTCCATAATAATCAGCCGGGATCTACAACATCCCTTGCTCTTGTGGCTCAAACTACATCGGACAAACTGGTCGTTCCATTGAGTTAAGACTGCGAGAGCACAAAGGTGATTGCAAACACAAACGCATCACAAAATCTGCGGTGGCTGAACATACTGGTTTAACTGGGCATAAGATGGACTTTGACAATGCTCGGGTACTAGCCAGAGTACCTCATAACGTCCTTTCGTAATTGAGAAACAACCTGACAACATAAACAGGGAGGATGGTTTTAGACTCAGTAAAGCTTGGACTCCGGTAGTTTATCCTCTGAGGACTCCTAAACATCATCGATCTCACGATCACGTTCCACCAGATCCGTCTTTGCCCAACGGTGACAGCCAACCAGAACTCCGCCGTTCTGCCCAACTGGCTCAACGAGGTTTATATACCTCTGCTTCCCGGATTCGAATTCAGTGTTTTATTCATTCTGAAGAAGCAAGCTGCAATGTCTTGCGAAACGTTAGTTTGTATGGGTTCACAAACAGCTAACAGGCATAAGCCGATTAAGTATTATTGTCCTGGCAAACAAAATACATTAAAATCAAATCCTTGTCCGCCCCAAGGTTTAAATAAGCTAAGCACACGGCCCTGTTTAGGCAGGCAGGGCCTACAAACAAATATTGCTCAGACTTCTAGAGCACAAATGCTTGTAAAGGCAGACAAGCTACAAGTCGGTCCTTACCTGATTATGCTGGGTGTAGTTCCCAAATGACGACGCGGTCTAGGCCGAAAGTAAATTGTAATATTGACAGTCTATAAGTTATTTTCTATCGTGAAAATTTGATTTTGTGACGCAAAATTAATTGTTTGACGTCTTAAAATAGTTTTCTTTAGTGTAGGCATGTAAAAGCAAAATATTTAATTATTAATTACGAAAACTAAGATTTTTTAACTCCAGTAAAGTATTTTTGACGTCAAAAATAGATTTGTTCACGTGAGAAGTGGTTGACGTCAAAAATTCATCTTTTGACCTCAAAGAATTATTTATTAAAGTCTGAAAATTATTTATTAATGGTTTAGGAACAATTTTTTCGTTTTTTAATATTTAATTTAAATTGTCTGAATTGCATTTGGACGCTGAGAAATAATTTGGCGTCATAAAACAAAGTTTTGACGGTAATGAATAATTTTTTGATGTCAAAAACTCCAATACAGAATTTAATAGATTAATATTTAAAAAAGACAGTACATTTTAGACGTCACTAAATTAATTTTAGACGTCAACGAATGAAGTTCAAAATCTAATATTCAATTTGTAGTGTGTAAAATTCGGGGAATCGAACCCCAGACCTTTAACGTTAGAGGCCAAGCGCCCAACCTCTAAGCTCCCGCTACTCCTAGTGGGTAATACGACACTGCTAATAATAATCGAAGTTTGTTTTACACCGTATTAGCAGTGTGTAATACACTTCTATTTTGTTATGGTAAATTTGCATGTGTAGCCAAAAAACCTTGTACATGTGACGAATAGCAAAAAGCGTAACATTACATGTCAAATGATCATTAAAATTGTTCTAGAACCTTTCTACGGTTAAAGCTCCTAATCATTGAAATTGAAGAAATAAAAGTTCTACACTTTAAAATGCAATTTGATTAATGTAACTTCAAACTGTATAACTTAATAGTCTCATTAATGCACAAGTATAATGTACGCCTCCTGAAGTCTAAAACGAATATTAAAATTCTTATTAGCTACTGCAGACATATTTAAATATTCAATTGCATGTGTTATGACAATAAAGCTTCCTTTTAAGTTCTAAAAAAATGGCGTTTGTAGGTTGTTGATCCATTTAAAAACTCATATTTTATTTTAAAATATGCTTACACTATTAAGATTAATTTTTTTATAAATTAAATTTAGGTTGGTGAAAATGTTGCATGAACAGTCTGATTTTTTTAGATTCACATTTGCAAAAATTTGCGTAATAATCAAGTTTATTGTATCATCGCTAGTTCTTTGTTACGAGCTTGGCTTCTCTGGGGGAAATTATTTATAAAAGTTGCGTAACAAATCATTAGGTTGCATCATACCTCATTTTCTCAATTACTATTGGGGTTGTTTTATTATCATACAATCTTATGTTCTATTTTAGTGTGTGACTTATTTCTGCCTAATTAAACAGAACTTATTTACTTTACGTATTATGCATTAAAAATTTTATACAAGGTACGCCAAAAATATGGAACACTTGCTGTAAAGCTTTTATTATGAATTTTACCAACAAATTGTTTAAGGGATACAAATTTTAATCAGATGCTATGTTAAAGTCGGCAAATTTAACTTATCTTTATGGTATTCGAACGGTTTGAGGTCGGCACCAAGTACTTTGTCAATTAAACATTGCTGCGTTGCCGGAGCATTTATTAGGCCAAGTAGAGTTTTTTAAATCCTCTTTTGAGATGTTTTTAATTTATAGCTAAAGCAAAAACAAACAAACATTTATATCGCTGCATAGATAAAAAAAATGCTGTATTCAACGATACCAAGTTCGAGATCAGCACCAAGTACTTTGTTAATTAAACGTTGCCACATTGCCGGCGCGTTTGTTAGGTCTAATGGCGTTCTTTTAGTTCATCGTTTGAAATGCTTTTAATTTTTGGGTACGACAAAAAAACAAGTATTTATATCACTGATTAGATCAAACAAAGCTCTACCCAGCAATACAAAATTTGACGTATACCGGGGGCACACAGGCACATAACTTCTTTATTTAAAGGGATTTTGACGGGCTTGGTAGGTAAAAAACATGACAGTCAAAAAGTTGTTATACATTTTAATCTGTTCTGTTAAAATATTTTTTCTCTGCACACTTACGAAGATTTTGTTAACATAATTAAAAAGAGCATTTTATTACCTTCAAATTGATGTATAATACTAATATGATCGATTACATTATTTTTTTTCTTTATACAGGGTGTTCGGAAATTGTTTTTCTCTATCAAAGGAGCATATTGTACGTTTAAAAAATAAGACAAAAAGGTCCTTGTATGATGCAGATTTTCTTGAATAACTTGTTGATCGTTTTAAGCTAGGTACTTCATATTGATTGTGGAGTCGTCCTTATTAGATTTAAAATTACCTACAATTTGATGCCAGGCCCGTCATGATACCTCTTTAAATAAAAAAGTAATGGGCCTGGGGAGTCTTAGCCGTTCCCTGTACATCTTTCTCAAAAATACATCAATAATGTCATAACTTCAAAATCGCCACTAAAAATGTATTTTTAAATATGCCAATATATTCCTTTTTATAACAATTTGTATACTCTTTCAAAAATTTTTTGATAAAATTAATAACAAAAACATCGCAGCCAGTATTCCATTTTAGCAGAACTATAATTACTACAAATGAATATAAAATATAAATTATTTTCAGAAAATTAAGAAAAATCTTACTATTTCTCAAAGGAAAACCACCCAGACTTATTGATTACATCCTCTTCGTTCCAAAAAACGATTGGTTACCTAATTAGGGCAATGCAATTGACTATTACTTTTGTAAATAGTGACAACGGCTTAATAGAATATGCTAAGTAGAATATAAAAGAATCTTTACGAGCCATCGTCTATTATTATTTCAATTTAGTCTCTTTACAATGTTGTAAGCAGCCAAAAATAATTTCATGAAAGATTTCCTGCCCGTCCTCGGTGTAGCTGCATCGAAAATTGAGCCGTTTGAACGTGAGTATACGCCATTAGAAGAGCAAAGCTCCCTCTTGACTCGAGTATGTTAAAAGTTTGGATTACATTTTGATTTGTGTGGTTTTTTTGACGTTTACGTTTATGAACGTAAAGTAAAAACGTAGGTAGGATCAAATTCCAATTTACACGACACGAAATAAATTTAATGGTAAAAAACGGATTAATTTGTGGCCGTGTAATTATAAATGATTAAAAAACCTGATTACAACATTATGCTCTTATTTACGTAGATTACCGTTTTTTTTTGTAGATCTAAGGAATGAGACACAGTTTTCTTTACTATCGCTTTCGTTGGCAAAAATAATTTCAATTCCCTGAGATACAAAATTAATTTTAACAGTATCATGTTAAATATTTGCGAAAACAATTATGTCGCGTATAAAACCGCACAAAAAAAATATTTAAGAAAATGTTGGATTGTGATATTACTGATATTAGTAATATTATTTTATTCAGATTTACACTCGATCAACTCGTCGCAAAAATTACAGCCTGCAGGCATTCTTTGCAGTTCAAATTAAACCTCGAGTTAAACTCGAAAGTCTAAAAATTAAATCTGAAAATATAAAAGGTTCCTTTAGAATAAATACTGTTATTACACGAAACATGTAAATTACAAAATAATTAATTCGTCTAGTATAAAAGGCAAAACAACCCCACGATGCGTCTCACACGCACACAGAAATCCCTTATTCGTTTTTTCGAAAACTTGTATTTTCATCAAAATCTTCTAATCGGTTGTTATACTAGAAGAGTTGCAAAAAACAAAAGATGGTTAATGGCATTATTATTTTCTCATACTTATAAAACAATTAGGTTTTGTATTTTCAGACACCTGCTTTTCAGTATTTCTGTCTGTCTGTCTGAAGGTGGTTGGGTGGGTAGGGTACGTGTGCTCTCATCTTCCAAACGGTTTGGCCAATTTTGATACGCTTCGGAGCACAAAACTAAATCAAGAATTCATTGTGAAAATAAGCATTTAAACAATACTCGATGTAGATGTTATTTTTCATCAGAAACTGAAGTGAGCCCCGAAACTTTTTATAGCTTCAAAATGGCAGCCACTACAATCTTTTGAACATTTTGTTCGTTTGTTAATTTTTCTGTAATTTCCCTTTGAATTTTTGAAAATTGTAGATTTGTAACTCTTTATTTATTACATGGGGGACGATGATAAAACATTTTCGTTTAAGCTTTATTTCTCTTGAGTGATAGTAGAATAAGATTTACAACTATTTTTAGTGGGGTTAATTATCCCTCTGCTTTTAAATTTTTGCCGGATGAATTTGTTTTTACGGTTTTGGTTTTGTTTAATCCCAAAGATTTTTTTCCCAAAAATCAAATAATCGATTATTTTCCTCAGAATGGAACTTTAAAAAATTGTCGAAATACAATAAGACATGCCCGCGGGCATAGACGGGTAGGTACATCTTGGTGCCTGTCATGTAGCTGGTAGACTAGAGGCCAGTCGGTTATAACTAACAGGTTACCACCGTAGGCTGCCGCTGGTCGAGCCGGTATAGTGGCAGCACTGGTACGGCCGTACAAGTCGCTGTTCGTGCGCAAAACGTTGAGCCAAAGTTACGAACATACTTTTGAAGGATGGTAAGACAATTTTTAAAGTATAGGAAATTGTGTGCTCTTGTAGCTAGTGGTGATATTCTATGCAAAAAGTCAAACAAATGACGGTGGCTCAAACATGGCAGTTTTTAGTGCCTTTCCTTCCTAAGTCTGCACCTAAAAATTAAAATTTAAATCAGAATTAGAATTGAAAGTTCGGAAAACAAGTGTAGTTTATAAAGCGATAAAACGATTTTATTTTACGCTAACAGTTATTCATAATTATCGAAAACCATTCCTGTTTATGCAAGTAATACTTCATAGAATTTGATCACTTATCAAATAATAATAGACAGCATTAGTTTGATGAGAACAGTAAAATTCTGATGATCAAAAATCCGTCTTTTGTATAACAGAGTACTGCAACGCTTCGTAGAGGATCATTAAAATTTTATTATCCCATATTTCCAATGTAAGAAATTATTAATGATGCCATAAAAAATTTCAGTTGCAGTTCAGATTTTGTGAAGTTTTCTTTGGAGAGTATCTGCCTGCTTATATTGATTCGTTTCCTGGTCATTTCGTGACTATGGATGCGAATGATCCGATTTTAGTAAAACTGCGTATGTAAGGATAAAACAAAAAAGCTGTCGGGCACACCTACATATTTAACCTTATGCGAGGTTGTTTAGATACGTATTATTTACTTGGTCAGCTGCAATTGATGCTTGTGTAATAGTAAAATAAAATAAAACAGGGTTCATAAGCGTAGAATATAAACTCTCACGGGTTTTAAAAGTAATACACGAAACAATTTTATGAAACAGCCTCTGGTTGTGCACTCAAAAGCCTACCCACGCTGGGTAGGAATTTAACTAGGTACAAAATAAACATTCGCAAGATTCCTTTGTTAATCAAAAAAAGTTTCCTTCTGCAGACACCTTGTATGCAGCCACCAACTTCAATATAAAAAAACTAAAATTATTATTTGCACTTTAATTAAAATCAAGTTTTAATTGCCATTAAGAACAATTCCTGTATCATTACAAAATTATTGATTGTGCTAACAAACTCTATTATTGTCAGGCACAATAGACTACTGTAACCACTCACAAAGCCAAAAATCAATGTATGACATTATTTAATAATACGGTTAGATATGAAAAAAAATCGACAAAAAATTTTGAACAAAAGCACACCTAATTAAAATTACCAGGTTCTTTCAAGCGCCTTCATACGAGGGGTTGTCATCTATATACATATTAATTTACATAGGTGTAATTAAGATAAATCCGTCACGTAAAGGGTTCATTATTAATCCGCCAAGTCTCGACATATACACGCACGAATCATGCAGCTGAAAAAATTTCCCCTGTCAGAAATAGGGTCGGAAAAATGTTAGCTGATTTATTTCATGTTTGAATAATGCAAATATTTATTAAAATGTAGTACATATTTTCAATTAGAATTTCAGGGGAAACCTCGTCAGTGTCACAGAAGAACGTGAGGGTGTCATCACATTCCATACAATGGCTGTTTACTATTGAGGTTTCCTACACGTGTACCGTTATTAAATTTTCATGTACTAACCATTGGGTGGGAGTAGTTTGTTTATAAATCACTTCAAAACTAATTTTGTGCTACCATTACGCAACGGAATAACAATTAAATTAATTTTCTGAGAAAATTTCGATTCCTGATTATCACATCTTTAATCTTGCAGACTTAGACGTGATCAATATTATTTACATAACTTAGCTATTCAGGATAATGATTTATTGATGATTTAACTAAAACTCATATAGCTATTTTCACACTAGACCACATACAATCCATTATTCTCTCGCATATTATTAAAGTGCAAGCTCATTCATAAACGGTAACAAGAGAGCATCGATCAGAAGGTTTGACAAAACCGCCGCTATTTTTCCAGGATGGATAGCAAAGTGAATCTAAAAAAATTATGTAAATTTATTATTCTAGTGGAACCCGTGGGCTACGGCACTTCCCGCCGCTTTATGTTTTGTTTATTTACTTGGTAGTCCTATCTGTAGCAAACGTGGAGCGTAGTCCACGAATTCAGCTAGTTTTATAAAATAATTTGCGGATTGCTTTAATTCTTATAAATGGTAAATGTCAGCGGTTGTTATTTTAACTGGAGCTCCCAGTATTTGGGTTAATGAAATGTGGAATTTGTAAACATGATCGTCCATGCTCGCAGCTGCCAGATATGCTTACAACGTTCTAATCAAAATATGTTCAAGTGGTTTATTATACTGTAAGGACCCGCTTAATTTTAGTACTAGAAACAAACAGACAGACAGACATTATTTTATAGTCTGCCACTGTTACCACAAGCAAAATGATTTTTTTTAAATCAAGTATGATGTGAAACACGAAAACATGTTTGTTGAAGCTCTTTTCATTAAAAATAATAAATGACTTGGTGTTGTAAAACTAATCCATCAAAATAAAGAAGCATGGCAATTATTAATGTTGAGAGTATAGCCTACTTAAACAACCAAAAGAACAGTTATGTTTAGGACTAATTACAAAAGTACAACACATATTTTCTAATATTGATATTACAAGGAAAGTTAGTTATTAATATGATCAAAAGCGCACAACGTTTCGTGGCATTTTTGCTTAAAAAAACAGTTTTTTTAATGAAAAGAATTGATGGAAGGTCGTTTTAGTTTTTACAGGCTATCTTCGGCAAATATATTTAAATTATATGTATCTAAGATATTTTTATTTATTATTTAAAAAATTTTATTTTTATTTGTCTATTTAGAAATATCTCATAGATATTTTTAAATATATTGTAAACTAAAGATATTTCAACATAAAGTAATTGTCGAATATCTAAAATATTTGAAAATTACCGACATCTTTACGGTTTGTACTACAGCTAAAGCCAAAACTACATCTGGCAACGTTGCGTGGTCATACATAACCTCATTTTAATAAAAATACAAAATTTATTTACTTTTTTTTCCCGTAAACCAGAGCGTTATGATCAACAAGTGATCAACAACAAACATTTTCATGCCATGAATGGTCACAGAGTTCGGGTTTCAGCCTGCAGTCGGTTTCTGTTGTCGGCTAAATTTTAAAACGTAACGTAAAAAGTACCAACCGTATATACGGTAATTTCCAAACATCTGGATATTTAACAATTCCACAATTGTAAAATTTGTTGCGCATTTTCCAATCTAGGATATTGAGTAATAGATGTGTTTTAAAATATCTGAGATATTTGAAATTAAAATTATTTTAAATATCTAAGATATCGAGCAATAAATGTGTATTAAAATATCTGAGATATTTAAAATTACAATTATTTTAAAATATCCAAGATATTTTTATAATTACAAATTTATTTAAACAATCAACATTTTATTAATTAAAAATAATTCAGATATTTGCAAATAATTGAATTTTAAATATCCCTAAGGTATTTTTAAGTATCTAATAATAATTCAGAGATATTTTTAATTGCTTTAAAATGCAGGCAGAGAATTTTAAGTAAAATATTAATTTCTAAAATGTTTTCAATATATAAGTTATTTATGATGATGTGACATATTTTAATTGATTCCATATACTTATTTTAGAGCCAACATTTTTATTAATAATGAAAAAATTTCAAATTTACAAAGATCTTGAATATAATTTTTATAATAAACAATTTATTAATTTAAACCGAGGGGTCAACCACTGCCCAAAACCATGTACAGGTATTGAAAAATTGACAAAAATTTTCGGTATTGATGGTACTGACACGTACTGCGGAGTATTGACAAGTACTGTGGGATATTGACAACAATTGACATATGCTGCATAGTATTGAAGAGTATTGCTTAGTATTGACGACTGCTCGAAGTATTGACAAGTACTATAAAGTATTGACAAGTGCTTGACCTTGAAAGTGCCCAATGAAATAAAAAAGGAGACCGAAGGAAACTTTGTTAACTGCGAGGTTTATAGTGTTTGTTATGAAACTTTTATTGTAATAGATAATTTTAAATTTTCTCAAGACAATTCTTGAACTCCTTATATTTGTTATTAACAATTTTTTTTCCGTACATTTTAGTCTAAAAGGGCCATTCTCTGTTAGATGTAATGGCCCATAAATTATAAACTATCGACAATTTGTACGACAATATCTTCTCTAGTTGGCCAGATGTATTCATCTAAGTCGTCTTTGAGTAACTTTACAATTGGTATCACTGCAGGTCAGGACCCTCCCAATGTACCATTGCTGGTCAAAGTAGACTGTATAGTATTGTTTACACTTAACATCATTGTCGATAGAACTCTCCTTTTTTTCTTCGCTTTCGGAAAACACTTCAGTTAACGTGTCGCTTTTCTCACTATACAGGATGTATCAAATTGCGTGTTACCTATGGGGATCTCGCTTATTTGAAGAGATACGATGATGGTTAAGTTAGAGAAAAGTTGTGGAATTTTATGCCCACTAGTAATCTGAAACAAAATTTGAAGCTATCTTGTTTAGTTTCTGAATAAACTAAAAAACAAAACTGAAATTTTGGATTTTTTGTTTTCGGCTATAACTCATTTGTCATTTATATTACATATTTCTATTTAACGCATTATTAGGACACGTTTTTATGGCGAATCTAAATATTTTATCAGATTTGGTACAACTTCTACCACTTTGCTGGTTTTCGACTGTCAACTTTTTTTTCTTGTGGTCGGCATTTTAAATTGTTCGATATTTGAATAGAGTTTTAATTCTGATTTCAACGATGGGTCAGACTTTGCATTTTGTTTAAGTTTGAGCATTTTATTACAGAATATTAAACTTTCATAAGAGTGCCATGGAAAGACCACGTCATTTAATTTATTTTGGAAAAATTCTAGTAGTCCATGAACTGATGGAAGTAAAACAAAACACCGATTTTATTTACTTTGGTCTTTAGATACAATAGGTACGCGAACATTTCAAGAAACTTTGTTTTGAGCGTAGGCAGCAGGTTAAGTTATTTTTTATAAAAACAAATCAATGACACAGTTACTAACACACAGATTAGAGAGTTTATTTTATACGAGATTCTGAACATGATGTACAAAGGTGTCAAATGTTTTGAACATTTATTTAATAATTGTTTAAATTAGTGCAGTTCTAGTGTTATCTGTTGTATTTATTTAACCTGTTATTCAAATTTGTTATGTCATGTCAGTTGCAAACATAAAAATTGCAAGTAAAATTTTCAGTAAATTGTGTATGTTAAAAAATTTGTCATTTATTTGTTTTTATAAAAAATAACAACCTGCTGCCTACGCTCAAAACAAAGTTTGCTGAAATTTTCGCGTACCTACCTAATGTATCTAAAGGTAAAAATAAATAAAAGTAGTGTTTTATTTTACTCTCATCAGTTCATGGCATACTAGATTTTTCTCAAAATAAATTAAATGACGTGGTCTTTCCATGGTACTCTTATGAAAATTTTATTTTCTGTAATAAAATGTTCAAAACTTAAACAAAATGCAAAGTGTGACACACCGTTGAAATCAGAATTCAAAACTCTATTCAAATATAATAAAATTTAGAATGCCGACCATAAGAAAAAAAACAGTTGATAGTCGAAAATGAGCAATGGTAGCAGTTACACCAAATCTGATAAAAAATTTAGATTTAGCATAAAAAAGTGTCCTAATAATGCGTTAACTAGAAATATGTAACATAAACGTTAAATGTTAAAGTTATAGCCGGAAAACAAAAAATCCAAAATATCAGTTTTTTCCAGTTCTTTCAGGAACTAGGCAAGATAGGTCTAATATCTTTTTAGATTATTAATGGGCATAAAATTCCACAACTTTTCTCTAATTTAATCATCGTCGTATCTCTTCAAATAAGCGAGATTCCCATAGTTAACACACAATTTGATACATCCTATATTTTTTGCGCAGATTTGCAGAGACCTTTGTATTCTTTCGTTTTGAAGGTTTTGAAGCAGAACCCATATCTCTCACTCGCAATGTTCTGTCACTCGACATGTGATGCTTTTCCGAGAAAAGCCAGCAGAGAGACGACTTTCTAACTGATTTGTTTGTCTTTGTTTTTTTGAATTTTTAGAAGTGGACTGTTTTTGGAAACATTGGTTTTCTCATGATCTTTTAAATTCAATGATTCTATATTTGATAAATGACAATGCAGATAAGTCGTTTTTTATTGCGTCACTTTCTGGATCATCAATTGCCGGTACAGTACAGGCGAAGTAACTTACACCTCGCCTAAACCCAATACCGCACAATGCGCATACACCATTTAGTGGCTAGTAGCCTCACACGCGTCACTCGTATATTTCCGAATACATGCGAGTCGATCCGAGCGCGGAATTTTTGTCATCAGCAACGAGTTTGACTAATCGAATACAAAGTTTCAGTTTATATATGAATAATATTGTCGAAATATATGCCAAATTTACAAAATTTCACACACATTTAAGGTTATTTATAAAATTATCGAAAATTATTAATAGATATTGAAGAGCATTGAAAAGGACTGATGCGTATTGACAAGTATTGACACGTATTGACAAGTACTGAGAGTATTGACGTGGACTGACAGATATTGTTGTGTATTGAAAAGTATTGACGATCAACTTGTACAGGTATTGACACTAGTGGTTGACCCCTCGATTTAAACAATCAATATCTTAATGTATATTAAATTTTGGCTATCATGCTTAACACTAATAAAAAATATCACAGATGTGTTTATAAATAATTACAAATATCTAAGATATTTTCAAAAATCAGAAATAAAAATATCTCAGAGATGTTTTTAAATGTTTATTAATATCGAAGATAGTTCTGGATATTAAAAAAAATATAAAATATTTTTAATTATTTAAAAATATCTGTAAGATATTTACAAATAATGTCAATTCATACTTTTATTTCAATGAAAATCGCTGCTACTTTAAAGTAAAAGGACTTCCATAACAATTATAAGTATTTTGTGGCTAATAACGCAGCCCTAGGGTAACCGTGCCTTTGTTTAATCAAGGGAAAGAAGCTGGTTTTTAAAATAATTTTAACATTTACTGGAGAGGTATAGAAGAAAATTAGAATAAATGCATTCAAAAGTGTTCAAGAACTGTACAAAAAATAAACTTAAATATTAAATCTTGTGTTTTCCATTGGCTTCACACGCGGCTTCAGAGAATTGTGACAACTAAATATTATTCGGGAAACTCAGTGGCCAGGATACTCACCTGACTTGAACCTTGCAACCTTTGCGTAAATTTTAAATTGTGTAAAATAAAGTAAAATCTGAAATATGACAATAACATAGGGTAGGACGTTATTCCCGAAAAGTGTTGCATTAGTTTATCGAGAGCACCACGTGAAACCAATAGAAAACATGCAAAATACTAACTTGGTTTTGTGTTTTAGTTATCTATTCTAATTTTAGCTGTGCCACCCTAGCCAAAAGATAATGCGGGAACATGATGTTGTACTAGCAACAAACTGTTATCGTACAAACGTTTCTAGGAACCTTTAAAAACTGTAACTTCAGCATTGATTTTAGGCAAAGCGACCACTCCTATAATCCGCATGCTAATTTGCTAAGTTATAATTTATGACAACACTCCACCTGTAATAGAAAATAACAAGTTCCCCAGGATATTTTAATTAAAATTATAATTTTGTTTCAGGAATGTCACAAGATGCAGGAAAGAAGCGAGCTGATTTTCAAAACCACCGAGCTGGGATAAGGAAACTTTACCAAAGAAATTGATATGTAAAGGAAATAAAACTGGCGCAACGCATAAAACCAATTAGCAACTGATTTAAATTTAAATGAAAAGATAAGCTAGTAGAAACACCAAAGCCCTTTATACACGGACAATGATTTCATCCAATCCTCTTGAACAGCAGACGACTGTGACAAACGAGAGTTTTCATGAACCGGAAAAATACGTACCGAATATTTATTACACCATCAGTGAAGTTTTGGTATCGCTTTTTGCCATCGTGGGAAATTCTTTGGTGATAACGGTTTTTTGCAAAGAAAGACGTTTGCGACGAAGAACCAACTATTACATCGTGTCCCTAGCTGCAGCTGACCTATTAGTGGGACTGTTAGGAATCCCTTTCGCCCTATTGGCGTCTGTGGGATTACCTACTAATTTACACGCTTGTTTGTTCACCGTTTCATTGTTGGTTGTGTTGTGTACTATATCAATTTTCTGTTTGGTGGCCGTGTCGGTTGATCGATATTGGGCTATTTTACACCCTATGGGATATTCCAGACATGTTAGGACTAAAACTGCCTTAGGTAAGTTGCAACTCGTTTATGCTAACTTTTAAATTAATTAATACTTTAGCAGGAAGTGCTATGATTTTAACTTATGTTCATGTCAAGAACTAACGCATGCATCTGATTTGAGTTAAAAAATAACAGCAAATTCGTCTTCTACGGGGGTAGTTCCAAAACTGGAATTGACGTAGTACATTTAGTGCTTCGCGCAATTATTTGTTATAGTCATATACACATTACTGAGCGTACCCTACTCTAAACCGAAAACAAAACATAGGCGTGTTGTCATGGAAACCATTCACTTGTAACATGGCGGATGTAACTGTCGACTGTACCGTGAAAAATAGCATATTAAAATTAAATTTCTCGTTAGCGAAAGCGCCAAACCGGCTGAAATTTCCCGTAGTTTAGCTTAAAGTTTCAAAAAAGTACACTCAAGAAGTCACAAGGATTTGTTTTAAAAATGGCCGAGAGACTGTTCATGACAATCCAGGAACGGGAGGTTCAAGTGCAACAAGTCATTCCTGAAATACTTCTGACTTTTTGAGTGTGTTTTATTGAAACTGTGAGCTGACTCTGTGTAAACTGTGACGTTTGACATTTACATTTGCCATGACAACAGTATCGTGTATTGCTTTCTGTTTACAGTAAAGTACGTACAGTAATGTAATGTTCGAATTTAAGTGACCATTGTCTATGGTGATTTTGATAAATCTTGACGATCATTTCTTTTTTTTTTTAAGCAAATGTGACGCTTATATGAGTTATAAGTTATGATTTATAATACAATATATGCCGTTTAGATAACAAACATTCCAACCATATGCTGATAGCACGAGCGGCATGAGTAAGAATGCGTAAATAAAAACCAAATGTCTTAACGCTATTCGTTAATAATTTGCTAACTGTTTTGGTTTTTCCATACTTCTTAGAATAACCACACTTGCATATTTTAATCCGCATAATGATTATAACATCCTATTCATATAAAAAGAATTAATTTAAAATTCTGACGAAAACTATAATAAATTACTTTAAATATTACGTCTTTTTTTGTTTTTCTTATAATTTTGTCTCTAAACTGACGTCAGAATAAAATATAATTTTAATATTTTTTATTCCTATTTGTAAACCCAAAACAATGAAGTTTGTGAGAAATTACTACAATTAAGGAAAAAAGAAGAAGTTTTTAATTCATTAAAAGATCATTTATTAGCCCGCTGTGCTTTATGAAGTCTTATAATAAATGAAAATTAAAAAATATACGATAAACCCAACAAAAGCTCTTTCAGATTCACTTAGTTCATTCACCTAATGTCGTATTTATAAACTTACCGCGAAATGAAGTACAAGGGTTTAGAATTTCCCTAATAACGATAAAGTTTCTTATTTATTGTTTTACCATAATTAATTTGAGCAAAGTCGTTAGTGAAGTTAAAACAAGTAATATATTTGAAAAATTGCTTTTAATATTAAGTATCTCAATTGTTTTTTTTTAAGAATCATGAGGCCGTGCGTGAGCACGACTCCATGATTCCCATCCCACCCCCTTACCCGGGCTCAGCGGACTTGCGCTATACACCGGTCTAACATGCCCCACCCCTGAAAGACATGCAACCCAACATACACACCACACCATCCATAGACACGCCGGATTTAACTTATTCAGTAAATTTTCCGACGGCCAGAGGACTCGAACCTATTGCTGTTGAGAGTCTAGTTTCAAAGCCTGGGACTTTAACCACTAGACCACCCGCTGGCCCCTCAATTGTTAATAAAATTTTAAAAAACATTCAATTTTATTTGACTAAATTCTTAAATACACTAATTCATTCAAGATGGCAGTTACACTTCTTCTTTTATGAAAATGCAAATATATTAGCTAAATACATTAGAGTAGTGGACACCAGTGGCGGTTCGTCCTATTACGCAGGCTGCGCCTAACTAATCTGTAATTTTTAATACGTTTGCTTGCACATTGGTAAAGGAATGCAATGGTCCGATGCAAAGAAATAGTGGTGATGTCACGGCGCAATAACCACCGAATAGGCGCGCCTGTTAGCGTGGTTCCTGTAGTTTTATTTGCATCCGTCAGTCAGCGGCAATCAGCAGCGTGCAGGTTTGTATATATTTTAATCATTGTTTGCACGTTTGCAGCGAAGATGGAAAATCTCATGGATCAACTTTTAAAAGACAAATACATATTTGTTTTGTTGATATTTGATAAGAATAATGAGTATTTTAGGATTTGCATTTGCCTACCCAAATTTTGAACCCACGGAACGCCACTGGTGGACACAATGGCACAACATGCACACTTTTAGCTGGATACAATAGCCACCTTGGAGACAACTTACAGTCTTCTTGGACACTACGGCCACTTAGGGCAGAACGACTAAAGATGTCTACTGTCGATGGTCGTTGTGTTTCTTAAGCGTCGTTGGCCGTTGTGTCTAAAGTAGTCATTGTGTGCAAGGTGTACGTTGTGTTTAGGTAAAGGTGTAGCTTTTTTTTTACCAAACCAACGTCTCCAAGGTGTTTATTGTGTCCACCTGAAAGCGTGACCGTTGTGTCCGTTTCCGTTTTGTTCAACATGGCCGTTGTGTTTACCTAAAAGTGTGGCCGTTGTGTCAAAGATGTCTGTGGTGTCCACTATACTAATGTAGCGGGTGTGTCCACCTGAACGCGTGGCCGTCGTGTTCACTAAACCAATGTGGTCTTTGTGTCTAGCTGAAGGTGTGATAATTCTGCCCAACGTGGCCATTGTGTCCAGCTAAAGGTGTGGATTTTGTGTCTAAGGTGCCGTTATGTCCACATATGGTCGTTGCGTTCAAAGCGGCCGTTGCATCCAGCTAAAGGGGTTGTTTCCACCTACAAGAGTAGCTTTTGTGTTGAAGGCAGTCGGTGTATACAGCTAAAGATGTGGTTTTTGTGTCCCAGGTGGCCGTTGTGTCCATCTAAAGGTTTGGATATTATGCCTAAGGTGCCGTTATGTCCACATATGAACGTTGTGTACAAAGCGGCCGGTGTATCCAGCTAAAGGTGTTGTGTCTACCTACTAGAGTGGCTTTTCCGCTTTTGTGTCTAAGGCAGTCGTTATATACAGCTAAGAACGTGGTTGCTATGTCTAAGGTGGCCGTTGAGTCCAGCTAAAAGTGTGGCTGTTGTGTCTAAGGTACCGTTATAACAACATACGCCCGTTGTCTCCTAAACGGCCCTTGTTGCCAGCTGAAGGTGTTGTGTCCACCAACAAGAGTGGCTTTTGTGTCCACGGCAGTCCGTTGTATACAGCTAAAGATGTGGTTCTTGTGTTTAAGGTGGGCGTTGTGTCCAGCTAAAAGTGGACTACTGGCAATCCAAAAAAGTATTTAAAAAAATGTCTAGTTAGGTATAGCAAAATTTTTAACAAGCCTAGAAGGTTTAAAAATAATTTGTACCCAGTAATGGAAGTTAGCAACGTTTATTCGGTGGGGCAATTACGATTTTTGAAAGTTTGGGCTTCTAGGCTTATTTAATCAAAAATGGGTTGCCAGATTGATTTAAACTTTAGTTATTGCAATAGTCCTAAGGGGACAAATTTTACAATAAAAAAAGTGATGTACAAAATTTTAAAAATATTTGTTCAGAAAATATTGACGAAAACGTGGTGTATTTAAATTTTATAGGTTTGTTCATGCGGTTACAATTCGGTTGGCATCTCAAAGCGTTTGTCTGTGACACATGCAACAGGTATTTGAAATTAACGGCGTTTTAGTTATAATAAACAGAGGATGATAAAACATTCCTCATGAATAATATCAGAATATGATTCGTAATAGTTAATGTTTATGATCGTGAAATTCCATAACACTAAATACTGTAAATAAAAAACGTAGTTAATTATTACTAAATTTATATTGTATTTGCCACCATAGCTTCGCCTTTTAGAGCATTTACGTGTTGCTACAAACAAAAACTGTGTTTTCGATTTTTCAAATTGATGAAATTTTTATTTCGATCAGCAAACAGGCTTTGTATAAAATCTCCATTTAAATTGATACAAAAAAAAAAACATTAGGTACAGGTAAAACAATATTTTTCTTTTTCTTAAACGCAAATTTTTAAATTTTAGCAAATTTTTGTTATATCTACGACTTTCTGTAAGATTAGAAAAACAGTAAATAAAATACACGTGGAACTCATTCTAAAACGATTTACTAGTAGGTACATATAGGACAGATTTCCGTAACAAATCCTCAAATCCGCCTGTTTTCCGCGAGATATTCCTTGGAGGACTCGGTTTAGATGGAGCATTCAATAAATAATAAGAATCTGACATATTTCAAGTATGAAATATTATTATCAATCAATTTCAAGTGAAGATGGGTGTTTTAGTTCAATTTCCCGGAGTGGGAAAATGCGAAATTTAATTCAATGAAATTGGAGCTCTCAAATCGACAATTCTCTCGTGGTTATGTTATAAATAGAATAAAAGTAGATTAAATAGATATTATCCAATATTATGTCTGCTGATAATATCTATTAATAGAGTTTGTAATTGTAATTAAGGCAGCTTGTTTTTGTGATGGTTCATAAATTATACTCACTTAAACACGAAAACGTTTGTCTGGAAGAAGCGAACTGCATTCATTCACTTAATCCCACAATTGAATCAATTTGGACAGTTGTTCATATAATGGCTGCTTGGTAAAGTTGGCTAGAAGAATTTTCAGTTTTGATAGGTGCTGATTTTGGCAGAGTTCCAAATAAAATAGATAGCGGTTGCGCTCTTACGTGAAATAAACGCGACTTTCAATGGAGAAAGTTTGAGTAACTTACCCCTATTACTTTTTCATATTCACGAGTGGTATTTGAGTGCATTAAAGTGTCGGATTTTGTTTTAAATAATTGTATGTTTAAAAATATCAAATAATACAAATAAGCAGTTTGCTTAAATTTACATTAATATTGCTTATTTAAAAAATAAATCAGAGTCGGTTTCTTAAGGTAAAAATTAAAAAAAAAATATGGTAATTGTGCATAATCTTATAAATTTCAACAATATTTAAGTTTGATTTAATGGCCGTTTTGATCAGGGATGCTGCGCACCCCTGATTAAGCTCACAGGGCTGCTTGAGCATCCGAGCACCCCCCCCCCCACCCAGTCAGCGTTATGTATATAGGATTTTCTCGGCGCCGCATCAGTCGTTTTGGAAATACTGAAAATTTAATGGATATTTAATAAAGAAAAACGGTCTCTTTTTTTAAATTATTGAAAGTTAACTTTTTTACTTTTTAATCGAATAAATCAACTCGTTATCTTCATTAGCTCTGCGCGTTGTTCGTGGTGTACTCGACTCAAACACTTTGAGAAATTTTTGAAAGACGTGTATTTGTACTATTGTCTCTTACACGTATAATATGCACTTAGTAAATTTAATTGGGCTATTATAATTTTTAAGTTTCGTGATTTCGCGCTAATTACTGCTACGTCTATGTTCCCCGACTGAAACCATTATTTTCTGTCAGTTTTCCAGAACTGCTATTACATTTACGGTCGTTAACGATATTCCCTAGATTGGGTTCATTATCCGACGCTTTGTCTGTTTGTGTAATTTGCGTCAAACTACGCTTTCGAACTCCCTCGGAACTTGCAAAAAATGTAACTTGACACATCAATGTTTTACATCTTTTTAGAATCTACAATTTTACGTTGCTCGCTCGCTATAGGGAGTATAGCTATAGGAAGGATCTTTAAGGATTTCGGATTTATGCCAATTTCCACATCAGTTTTTCAAGTTTTCAAAACTTTCAAATTTTACAAAAAAATTTAAAATTATCAATAATTTTCAAAATGCTTTAAAATTTTCCAAAATATATAAATTATCAAAAATTTTCAATAATATTTAAAAATTTCTAAATTTTCAACAATTTTCAAAATTTGCAGAATTTTTAAAATTAAAAATTTTTCAAAATTTTGAACATTTGCAAAATTTCTAACAATCTGAAAATTTCATTTAACTTTAAATCAACTCAAATCAAAATTTTTATAATTTTCATTACCTAATATTGAAAATTTCTAAATTTTCAACAAAAATTTAACGAAGTTTAAAAATTTCCAACAATTTTAAAACTATTTAAAATTTTCCAAATTTTTGCAAAATATTTTTAAAAAATGTTTAAAAATTTCAGTAAATACGAGGAAGGTCTCGTGGCGATTACCCAACTTGTTCTTTCTTTACCTGGCCGCATAAATTTGCGACATTGTTATCTCACTTCTGACTTATTACAAAACACGTCGCTGGTACTTTCTCATGCGTTATACGTTTTAAATATACTCACGCCAATAGAATAACTTTGTTTTTCATAAAAATTAAGGAATAAGAAAAAATTAAAACCTGCTATAGCCTGTGCATAGGAGCGCTCGCGCACGCCATCACTGTACTACTACGACGGCTAAAATATGGAACGTAAATTACGATAACTTTGACCAACGGAGGCAAAGCAACGGCCCTACGGCTAAGGTTTATTAAGATATTGTGCAGTATTGCGATCGTTTTTAGATTTTCGTAATTAATTTCGTTTCATGGTATACTACTCTCAAAGGCTCGTAAAACAGGTTGTAGTTAGCCGTTTTCGTGACGTCAGCAAAAATGATGCCGGCTTAGTAACAATATCTGCTTGCATCCTAACTTTTAAACATTTTTAAATTTGTGTAAGTGAATTTTTTTTAATTACAAATATTTATAATTTACATTTTCTAGCCAACCAAATCTTAAATTCGTCAGCCAAAATATTAGAAGGGGGGGGGCGTCGTGTAGCCCTACCACATATAAAATTTTCTAAAAACTGACATGTGATTTTGGTTCTACTAGTCTAGATGCGGCCGTAGCTCAGTGGTAAGCGCGCGGGCTACCAATGCAGCGGATTCGGGTTCAATCCCCGGCCCGGTCGTTCTCCCTCGCAAGGCAACGGGAAACCAGTGAGGTGGATTTTTCCACAGGACAGCCTCTCTGTAGAAGAAGTGCACTTCCTGTGGTTCGGAGTCCACGTTAAACTGTAGGTCCCCTATGTCTGTCTGTGTGCAAATTATCTACTGCCGCGCACCAAACACAGACATGGGAGAGAGATAGCCAACGCCCTGAATAAGGTATGGCACTGCAAGAAGAAGTCAAGATGAGTAATTCTTCTTAAGTAAAACTTATTTATTCTTTTTCGTTTAATAAATAAACGGGTTCCAACTATTGATTTTCAAAAATTTATAGAGGGTGTCACAGTGGAATTATGGTATTCAGCAAAAAATCAGATTGTTATTCATGTGCGGCTATATAAGACTATTAGAGTTTAAAAAAAACATGTGCCACCGTGAAATTATAGCTTTCAGCAAAAAACCAAATTGTAGCAATTCTTTGGTTCTAGCAGCCTACAAATTTAAAAAATATCTTTTGAGCAGTTTTTAAACAAATATGTTTCTTTTTAATTGCTTTAGCGTATACTGCCTACAAAGGGCTGTCAAACAATTTGTAGTTTATCCCTATCCGACAACTACTATTTCAGTAAATGGGTTTTAAAGTCAAGATTTTCAAAAAGTTGTGGCGGCTGCCATTTTTCCTTACGCCCTAAAACGTGTATTTCCGTTAAAATATAGATTTCGAAAATTTTCATGAAATCAATAATTTTCTATAACGAAGGGAAAGTAAAAGCAAACACAAATTTTACAGTATAAACATTTTATGATAACGACTTTCTTGTCGATTCTTGTTAGTTTTCAAAACTGCATAAAAATGTCCTCGACTTCAGTAAAGCCATAAAGTGAACCACAACGCAACCCTTGAAGGCAAATTTATAACCACGCACTCTATAGTTTGCCAAAACTGTATTTTATAGCCAAAAAAAAGCACCAACATTGTTTATTTAAATCGGCTATTTCATATTGAAATTCTTATTCGTCGATACTACGCGTAGGCAAAGCGACAAAAAGAGCACAGCTCGCACGAGGCAAATTCAATTTCTGCTTCAATTTGTCAATTGTCACCTATTGTTTTAGAAACTATTTAGAAATGGAACCTTTTAAGCGTGAATTTGTACCTTAAACACAATTACCCCTATCGAACGTGAAACACGTCTCAGGATAATCTAGAAGTAATTTGAGAATCGTAGAACGGTCTCGCACATGGCTTTATGTTGGGTAATAAGATAAACGCTTTTGAAGCGCATATAATAAACTACGTATAATTTACGCATTAAGTATGTAATTGAGGGCTCATTTTGCAGTTGGGGACAATTTTTAGTGGTCTTTAAATCTTTTAATAAGAATCTAAGAAAGCTGAAATGTTAAATTATTAATTAAAATTGGTTATGTTTAAAGAATTAGTGTAAGTTCAATATGAAGAAAGCAATAAAATTGTTATTCTTATATTTTTATAAAAAGCAAGTAGGGGAGACTGTTGTACTTTGGAACACTTTTTTGTTTCTGAATTTTTTTAGGAGTTTACAATTAATTTTTTTTAAAAAGTGAAGGTACTCGTAGTGTTTTAAAGTGTGTAAAATGGAACAGAACACATTTTGAAGCAATGGGAGAAAGTACCTTCCAGTTAGAAAATTAAGAACAAAGAATCAAAGTTTATTTGAAATTGTTCATGTACCTTGAATTGAAACACACCTGCTTGTACCTTGGAGCACTAATAATTTTCAGTCAAAATTAACAAATAACTTTAGTTTTTAAAGAAACGGGAGGACATTTCAATTAGAACAAGATAGTTTGTATAAAAGTACAAAAAATGTCAACATTATTTAAAACAAAAAACATTTAATAAGGCTATATTGCACCTTAGCAACATGAATGATATAATTCACAAAACTCTTTTTTCCTTCTGGTGAAAAACTTTCTTGATATCAGGATGGTTTTAGACTCAGTAAAGCGTAGACTTCAGTAGTTCATCCTCTAAGGGCTCGTAAACATCATTGATGTTACGATCACGCTCCACCGGATCCGTATTTGCCCAACGGTGACAGCCAAGCAGAACTCCGGCGTTCTGGCTCAAAGGGGTTTAGATACCTCCGCATCCCTAATTTGAATTTAGTGCTCTAATCACTCCCAAGCTACAATGTCTTGCGAAACGTTAGTTTACAAACAGCTAACAGGCATGAGCCGGTTAGGTATTCTTGTCCTGGCAAACGAAATACATTAAGACCAAATTCTTGTCTGTCGCAAGGTTCAAGAACACGGCCCGGTTTAGACACGCAGCGCCTACGAACAAATAATGCTCAAACTTTTAGAGCAAATGCTTGTAAAGTAGAGACGCTACAGGTTCGTCTTTACCTGATTATGCTGGGTGAAATGCCTAAATGGTGACGCGCCCTAAGCCGATAGTAAATTGTAATATTGACACTGTTTAAGTGTGATTTAATTGCCGTTTTTCTCAATGGTACTCAGCACTACTGATTCAGATCTCGGGCTGCTTGAACAGTGAACACCCGAGCACCCCGCCCGCAGTCGGCGCCTGTGCCTGGAGGTAAAAAATCTCGAATTCTAATATTTGCATTAATATTTTCCTATACTACCTACTGTGCCGCCTCCTATGAAAGTTTGAAACATCGCAGAGTCAATGCTTTTGTATTTAATATACATTCCGGGGCTCGTTTAAACTAAATTGCTCATTAGTAACAGTAGAATAATAGATTCTGAACTTACGTTTTAAGTACAGTAATTTGTAGGTAATGCCTTCATATTTTTTGGACTACTGAATATTGTGTTTTGTATTTATGGAGTTTTCTTCCGCAAAACTAAAAAATGGAAAATGAGTTTTGGAAATTTTCAAATAACTGTTTATGAGAAACTGGTCACAGCAGGTTTGTTTAATTGTATGCGTTTTAGATTAAAATTTGTTTTTTTCCCTAATGTCCTATTTTCTTCTCTGTAACGCCCTCTATGAATTTTTGAAATTCGCATCTTAATTGTTATTCTTTGGTAAAACGGCAAACGATAGAAAATATCTAATATGTTTAAATTTTAAATGCTCATTAGTGACAATGGAATAAGATTCTAAAGTTAATTTAGGGATTGTTTAAGAGCGTTAACCATTGCCCATTTCCCCATTTTTTGGAAGATTATTTTATTTTTTGTCTCTGGTGTTTTTTATACCAAAAAATTATAAAATCATTTAACAAAAATTATTTGAAAGTAAAAATAAAACAAATTATAAAAGACAATATTAAAGACGTTGCGTTGGTGTTTAGCCTTAGCAACTGAAATAGGCCAACTATAAATAAAAAAGAATTACATTTCTCCGAAGCCTTAATAACGAACTTCCACCAAATTTAGCACGCGCGTTAATATATCCAGAGGGTAAAAACAGAATTAAACTTCACGAAAATCGTGGAGAGCTAAAAAAACAGCTCGTATTCGTGCCGACTCTTGATTATCTGCATTAATCCGCCTAAACAATTTAATCGTGTGTCCGAATTTGAACTCTTTTCTCATGTCTAGTTGCGTTTTCAGAGCCAGACTGGCTCCAACGATTTCCATAGTTATACTTTTCCACGTGAATACATGAAGGAAAATCGACTTATGAATTTATTCAGCAGCTTCTCTTAACGCGCTTTTGGAAGCTTCAGCTGTTTATGCAAATTTGGTAACATCCAACAGGTACTTATATTTAATATCGTCTGTGAGCTGAATTTGAATGCTGTTGCTTTAGTGTTGCGACCTAGTTTAATTTAATAAATTATGAAATATCAATATTAACACTTAGTAGTTAAATTAATTGAAGGGAATATAATTAACGCGTTTCGTGACAATAAAAACAGACAATTTGGGTTAAACTAATAAAATTATTAAGAACCCTCCTGACAAGAATTGATAGGAAAGTCGATGTTAAAAATCTCATTAAAGGATTTTTGGTAAATTCAGAATAATTCAATATTTTTTAGAAACAGAAGCAAACTTGTGTTTTTTAACAACTTTGCTGATTGTTTTGCTCTTCTCATTAAGCTTAGTTCCCCTTTCTTATTATTCTATACTTTAAGCAAATATACGAGGATAGTTCAATATTTACTGTCCGCGCGGCTTTCTTTTATTGCGCTTATTTCGTATTTACGTTACTTCTCATTTTCATTCTTAATTTATTTGACCTTGATCCTTTCTGCAAAATGACTTCTCGGCCCCTAAATACATACCACTAGGTATATCGCCTTATTCGGAATCTTACCATCTTCCCATCCCTGTGAAATCCTTCACTACATCCTTATTATTATTCTTCTTAATATACATAGTAAACCCGTCCACTTGTTTCAACTTTTGGTGAAGACGGGGCCCCACTACTAGAAGCCAGATCTTTACGCGTCAATTATATTAGGCGCATATTCGTATGCACTGGTATGTATCGGACCACCATAGTTTTCGATGCAAATAAAACAATTAGGTTTACACTATTTGTTTGGAACGCAATCTGCTGCTAGCTGTTATTATCATGACCAAACCAAGGTCTGAGGAGGAAACTAGCAAACCACGCGACCGACGGCGGGTTTATAATTGAATATAATTTCGACTTTTACAAACTTACGTTAACTTTTGTTAGGTTGCGCTAATATATTTGCTTAAAAAGTCTAATACATTTTACAATTGAATATATTATGCTCTTATCTGCGTATTTGAAAATATACAATATTCTTGGAGGTATTAAGTAACATGTCTTACATTTCGACACAGCTGATTTATTATTTTGTTAGCAGTGTTTCGAACAAATGTTTGCCGGTTTTGATGTTTATGTAAAAAGTCACGTAGGATGACTTTATTGGGGCCATGAAGCAGCGAATACCGGGGGGAACGCGGCACTTCATTTCAAAAGCTTGCGTAGAATAGTTGTTATAGATTACCTTATCTTATACTAAAAGATGATAAAGTATTAATTATATCATCTTTTTTAAGAAACCTGCTAATATTTTTTTAATTTCAATATTGCAAATACCTGTGCCAAAAATTTAAAAAGATTTCCTATGGTTTTTTTATCGCAAAAATATTATATTTTTGAAAATACACGGCCCCTTACGGAGCTAAAATTTTTGAAATGCGGTTTTCTTGCTTTGAACGTACACAAAATTCTAATTATTTTTAAAATTTTTGCTGTTAACACTCATATCTGGTAAAGTATTGCGTCTACAAAAAAAATATTGTTGAGAAATTGTAGTTCGATTCGCGCTGATTCTGATGATTTAAATTACATAATTTGCAAAGTGTAGTAATCACACAAATAACATAAATAAAGAGAGTTACAAACTATTCTAATCTACAGGATTGCTGCTACCGCATGTATGAGTCACGAGTTCTCGCCGCTTTTCCCTTGCTGTGCTCATTCCGTGCCCACACTTTTGTACTAGTTGGCATCAGGTAGCAGATGAGCGAGAGCGAGACTTGGACGGTTTTAAATCGATAAAACACTTATCAAGATTACTTCATCTGCCTTTAAAAAAATTACACCACTGATCTTCACTATATCGGAATACAATGTCGGCTCAAAAAATTAGTAACCTACTCGGATTAAACTTAGAAATGAGGTTGGTTGAAGTTATCACAGCAATAATCGATTGTTATGTAAAATTACATGCAATCTTGAATTGGAGAAAGAACAGCGAGACATTTACAAGAAAGGTCTCGTAGCGTTAGTCTGACAGCTAGTTTTGTAATTGCTTAGCAAAGTTTTGCGATTAACCCCACGTAATAAACATTAGTTACAATGTGTCGACGCTGCAAATAGCCGATTAACTCTATCGGCATCCCAGAAAATTATTGCCATTATTTAGCCATCGGAGGACAGCACGCGAATTTGCGAAGAAGAGGAGATCCTTTGTGTAGCCACTCCGTACTTTGTAAATTTAATTATGAAATAAAGTGATAGATTTCTTAACAGTTACAAATCTTGCAAGAAAACTGTTGGGGTCTACCCTCAAGTGTACCAAAATGACATCGGAAAGCAGAACTCTTGAAGGTTTGTTGACAAACGACCACATTTTCGGCACCTTTCTTGCAGATAGCTCTCAAAGTTTCGAATATTGATGTAACATTTTTTGTAGACTATCGACGGCAAAGTTCGAAAAGTCTCTGTTATAAATTTAACAGGAATTCCCGATCTTCATAACTAGACTAAGGTGCCTATTTCTCACTCACGCCAATCCGGGATAAATAAAAACTTTTTCACGCTGCCGGCAATGTAAGTAGGCCTTACATCCATAGCTACAGGGATTGTAAATGGCTGATAACATTCGTGTACTAGTTACCCTTGACGACGGAACTTAATAGTGTCACTTACATTCCTAGGAAAATAATGTTGATTTTAACTGTTCGTTGATATGGTAACAAGCACAGACAACTTAGAATAATGGGGCTTTTAAAAAATAATTCCGATGACAGCTGTCAAAAACGAACTTTTAAAAATATGATTAAATTTCTACCTGTAGGCCCACTTACATTGCGGGTAGCGGGAAAAATTTAATAAGTAACACGGAATGTATCGACTATTAACATTCTCGGCACGCCACAAGCCTCGGCTTCGCCTCGGCTCGTATTTACCTACCTCGAATGTTATTACGTCTTTACATTCTTTGTTACTTAAATAACTATTTCTTGAAGTAATTTTTGAAGTGAAAAAATCACTTACGTAATTAGTACCATCTAAGTTCACTCAAGTGGAAATGTTTGTTTTTATTGTTACGTTCACTTTTACAATTAGTTATTGGTTAAGAATACGGCTTTATTACAACATACAAATATTTCAGTGTGGTAAAATGAAATATTAAAGTTAAATCCAAAGGTAGTTATGTAGTTGTGTGTAAATTGTTATTTTAAAATATTTCACGCCTTATTTTTGTGTATTTTACAGAATGTTTCTATTAAAATAAACCCGTAACTGCTTACAGGTTACAGTGTAAAAAGAATTATTTAAATGGCCGCTTTCTGCATGTGCTCATTGCGTAAGTCATCGGTAGGCGATACTTCAAAATATTAAATAAGTATTGAGTATCAGCAACCATTAGGTATCGATACTATACAAAATATCAAAGGTATCAAAGTATCGCAAGTATCGAAAGTAGCGAAGTATCGAAAGTATTAAATGTATGGAAGTACCGAAGTAACGAAAGTATCAGAGTATCTCAAAGTATCGAAAGCATCGAATTATTGAAAATATTGAAGTATCGAAAGTATCAAAATATCGAAAGCATTGAAGTATTGAAATAATCAAAGTATCGAAAGCATTAAAGTATCGAAAGTATCAAAGTATTCAAAGCATTGAAGTATGAAATGTAACGAAGGTATCGACGTATCGAAAGTATCAAAAGCATGGAAGTAGCAAAAGTAACGAAGCTATCGAAAGTACTGGAGTATCAAAAGTATAAAAGTATCACAATTATTTTAAGCATCGAAGTATCGATAGCTACAGCCCCGCGAATCCGTTTTTCCCTTAAAAGACAGAAAAGAGGATAAAATACAATGAAAGAAAAATTACAACAAATGATCTAATTTAACGCATCGGTCTAAAATCGCGATTACTAATAAAGATTAAATGTTTGCAGTAATTTCACCGAAATAATGTCAACTTTATCTTTTTAAATAGGACAATATATTTTTGATTCAATGTTTAAAATCGGCTAGTTTTCCCTATTCCACAAATAGAACTCAAAGCGGTAGGTACTTTTGATAAATCGATAGTTCGATATAGTCTATACTTTGATACTTGATATTTTCGATTGTTTTATATATATTATATTTTCGATACAGTGATACTTTCTATAATTTCGATATTTCGATACATTTGATACTACTATCGATGCTTGATACCAGTTAAAGTATCAATACTTTGCACAACACAATAGGTACTTTGGAACAGAATATACGATAACCTTTACCAGTGGCTGCTCGTGGGTTCCAAAGGAAGCGGGTCTGCAAAGAGAAGCATCCAAGAGTAAGATGCGCCGCAGACAACATTTTATTTGGAAAAAGGGGGGCTAGCCTATTTTAAACCTAGAAGACCGATAGTAATATATTTGTAGTATTTAGGGGTTGGCGCATGTCAAAATAGGTCACTTGAGAAATTGTGGTCACTCGTGTTTCATCCACTGCCCAATGCCTTTTGCTTTTGGTTTTGTTACTTGTTATGCAAAGTATATGAATAAAGTTGACAAAGCATATGATTTATGTATTATTAATAAAGTGTGTAGTTGGTTGCATGGCGGAGAACTGCGGATGCCGGTCACACGGTATTCAAAGTTAAGCACTGTCCGCTCTGGTCCCCACTTGGATGGGTGACCAATATAGGGTATATCTGCAACCAACCGTGCTTCGGAGGGCACGTGAAGCCGTCGGTCGCGGTTGTCATACTAACATCTTTAGCAATCGTAAACCATTTAGTGGAACTTCTTCCCCTTTCGACGGGTAAGGTCAGCCTCCTGCCAAGAGGGCTCACAGAACCCACACTAGTTGCGGTTATTAAACAGGCCATTAGCCTATAACAAGAGGATCTATGTTTGCAAGAAAAAAATATATTCAGTCCAAAATCATTATTTTTTGCATGTAAACATTTTGTAAAAAATTAAGATTACTAGATATTAAGAAAAAGTTAACAGTTAAAATAAAAACTATGTTTAATAATATCTAAACTAAACTTTTCATTTAGGTCGAGGTGAAGAATCAATTAGTTTCGCGCGTAAATTTCACGATTTCCGCTATCAGCGCGGAAGAGTCCGTCCACTTCGATTGCCTGGTACAGCATTACTGAATTCGCAGCCCCGGTTGTAGGTTTAAATTGCAAAATACTTACATAGTATATTACGTATCAATTAATTGATAATGCAATTATGTATAGAGAGTAGAACCGTCAGTCGGGAAGTTAAAATGGCTACAGTTAAGTGGTATGCTAGGCCGAAGACGTCTTGCATTTATCCATCTCGGATCGCTGCTGGCGGTTTTCGCTCTTATGCTTTGTAAAATTAAACTTTCCTCGATACCTTATAAAAATTCGCGCTTTGTTTTGAAAACAATGGAGAACTATTATTGTTTTTTTATAATTACAAAAAAGTGGCGGTTCTGCGGCACCGCAGCTCCTATAGAATAGCCGCCACTGGCATTTACCATTTCAAAGCTTTTCCGGATATCGTGCTTATGAATTAATTTCAGATCAGCGAACCCCCACGCTGAAAACCGCAAACGATTTAGTTAGTTTATCAAATTAGCAAACACTTGAATGTCCGATGTGAATACTAAACGACAAGCACGTAGGCGGGTACGAATACAGTAACTACAAGGATTTTCCAGCTGTAGACTCAATATGGAATGGCAAAACCGTTATCCAATATCTCGTGGAAAAGCAATATAAAAGTTGGTTCTTTTTATAGAAATATATTAAAACTCTTGCAGTTTTATTCATTTAAACGAATTTAGAAGCAGATTTGCAAGTTCTAAAACATGCAAGCTCTGATGACGTTTTGACGTGCTTTATCTGGAAGTAGCACAAAAATGATTTTTCTTTTGCACATTCTTAAATTACCTACCTACAAAAATTTTTTCCATTCCATTCCCGAGCCGATTGTAAGTGAATAAAATTGTTGCAAACTTTATTGTGCAAACTAGGACGGTTATTCTAGTTAAACCTACAAACTCCAGAAACACCAATGATGTAATAATATAAGTGAACAGTGATTACTTTAACAATTGGGCGGCTCATTAATTCTAATTAAAAGGTTTCGCTTGTTGTGCGGAACTGTTTTACATCAGATTAGTAACAAAATGTGCTGGGATTATTTCGAAAATGGTTTTACGTTTTAGATGAACCATTAAACAATAATGGTCTTAAGTTGAAACAATAATAAACAAAATCTACATTTAAACTGATATAGTTACGTAGCAATAAAACTGAGTAATTATCGTGCTGATATACGCAACATACAGGGTGATTCATAAGTCATAACAGGTTAGATGCACTTTTGGGATAGATTTGGAATATGAAAATAATGAAAAAAGTTTTGATAAACATGGGTTTGGTGCCGCCTGTGAATAAGCGGCAAAGACCAGAACTAACATCTGTCAAAACGCGGTAAAAAATAGTTCCTAACTAGCCGTTTATCCACAGATAGTGCCAGAAATTTGAGCGACACTTTTTATTTTGAATTTATGCAGTAAATGTCCGTCGCTAGCCGTCTATGCGAAGCATATACTTATAGTCAAAGGTTTTGCTGGCGTGAGGTCTCCCACCACTAAAAGCTGCGACAGAGGAAAGGGCTCCGGATTTAATGTATCGATAGATGGACATTTTAAACTGCAATGACATGTAGTTTTATTTTGTACTTTTAAATATTAATTGTAATTTTATTTCGGTCTTTTCTAAACTATATCAAAACAGTATCTGTTGGTATAAAACCACTTCAACATCCTCTCGGGAATTTAAATTATATTACATAATTAATTTTACGGTTCCATAAATGCAATTTTAATTAATATTCATAATTTACCTGACATTAATTAATGAATATATACATCTATTGCATCATTTTCATTTTAAGTAATTTAAATTATCTAATAAAACTGTTAATTTTTACAATAACTAAATTTTCAAAAAGCATACATTTTTTAAGTTACAACTTAAAAGAAAATGGCTACATAAAAACTTACTGCGGCTTCTCTTCTTTATTGTAAAATTAAGCGAGCGGGACACTCAGTAATGTAACAAAGCAATTTTTGTTAGTGATTCACAACCCAACTTATTCAATAATTCAATTACTAGACTTAACAACGCAGTAGAATAGTCGTAACACGAAAGCGGTGTTAATTTTCATTTTTTTACTGCGCGCCACATTCTTTCTCATAAAGTCGGTCAAGTTTCCTCATTATACCTGATGACAAAAGGTCGCACCATTCATCTTCACTTAGCTAGAACGTGAGCTTATTCGAACTTTGGAAAACGGTTATAACAACAAGGAAACTGAGATAGGCAATGTAAAAGCTCGCAGTTTACTTTCCCGATGAAATTGACACTTTAGAGAATCTTCAGGAGAAGTACTTAATTACTTTGTGGCATTTTTATTGCTAGTTGAGGAATTTCTTCTCATAATGTTGTTACATTATGTATATAAGGAAAGTCGTTTAATTTTTTGTCAAGTTAGCGAAATTAAAACAATACCTCAATAATACCTCTTTTTAATGTGAGAGTTTAATCTCCGATATGTGAAATTCATTTCTGATATGTGAAATGTATTCCTGATGCAAACAAAATCATACTTAATATACTTTTAAAAAGATAACCCCATAATTTTTAAAAATATATAGCCCCAGAATTTTAAAAACATGACTCCACAATTTTAAAATTATGACCCTATATTTTTTTAAATGTCTTCATATTTTTTAAAATATGACCACACATATTTAAAAATATTACCTCATATTTTTTTATATTATTTCATAATTTTAAAAATATGACCTCACAATTTTTAATATATGACCTTTAATTATTAAAATATGACACCATAATTTTAAAAATATGACGCCAGATTTTTAAATATAACCCTACAATTTTAAAAATGTGACCCTATATTTTCTTAAACATGACCCCATTCTTTTAAAAATATATTAATATATTATTTAAAATATGACCCCACATGTTTAAAAATATTACCCCATATTACACTAAATGGAAAGATAACATTTTTTACATCCCCTAAAAGCAATTTATTTAAAAATTAAATACAAATATTGCTTTAAATAAATTATTTGGTAATCGATTCTCGTTTCTTTGTCAACAAAGACAAAAGCTGTTATATTAAAATTAAACTCGCTCTGAAGTTTTTCTGTTGCCAAGCACGCAAGTTCTAGGTGAAACTTCTTCGCGTGTTTTTGGAATTCTATTATTTAAGAGAAAACGAAAACAGTTATGGAATGTTCGAGTTGGCTGTAGAAATCTCCAGAAAAACGTGTCACCAGATGTATAGATGCATAGTAATTCAGCGCAGTCTGCTGGTAACAGCAGTTTATTTTTATTTTGTTTGCTGCATGTAAATGTTAAAATCTACAAATAAAAAGTTTGTCGCTTAGTAAAACTTTCAGTGCATCGAAAGCAAAAAGTCTTAGGGCAAAAAGTTAATTTTTTTGGAAATTAAAATGAGATCACAGACAGCGCTGCTTTAAAAAAAATCAACTTCATTATCCACTTACTTCTTGAGATATTACTTTATATTTTTTTAAAAACGCTTAATTTGAAAAGTAGCAATTTTTCATTTTTTATTAATAAAAAAGTTCGGTACCGGTCTAAAAGGTCGTAAATGGTTATTTTATTTAGAAACTAATGTACTTAACAAGAATATGTCGGTAGGATCTAGTTTAAATTAGAGAAAAAATTTTATGAAGGAATCGATTTTTACCGTTTACCGAATTTACATCGAAATTTCATCAATATTTAATTTATTTTCATATGCAAATGTTCTCAATGTTTCAAAAATCAATATTTAAATTAAAAACGATCTTTGTTTTGGTTTCGTACCAAAGCAATACAATTTGCAAGTAATTCAATCTTACACAAATATAATCGAATTATATCTTTCCCTTAATATGCTGTTCATTTAGTGGGTATATAAGCAAAGGCACAAAATACAGTCGTTTAGAGGTTTTTGTCTGTGATGGCACAACTGAACATTGATCGCTTCAGTTCGTATCTAGGCGACTTCACTTTCGTTCTATCACTTCTGTTCCAGCATTCGCGGGGCTACTCCAACTGGTAAAAAAGTTTCCCTTCAAAAAATGTAATAAAGAGCTGATTACGTAACTGAAGTTGTTATCGTCAATCCCACACAATAGACGAATTCAGACGCAGAATGACGTATCTTTGAACTGATGTTAATGTTGGACTTCTTCCTTTCACGGGTTATTACATTCTCCTTTGTCAAAGGCACAAAGGGTTTATGTCACACGAAAGACAGGACATTTGGAAAATTTGGGGTTTCCTCTTACTTATAACAAATTCGTCAAAACCCACGACATAAACTTTGTATTTCATTCCTTTTTGTCAGATAGTTTAAGCTCAGGCTTTGTTAGGTCACGTCTGTAACCCTCGTCTTAGTAGGTCAAAGTCAAACCCTTAGATGTGAAATAAGTTTAAGCATTCAAGAACCGCCCCTTCTAGTTATTCCGCAGCTTACTTTTTCCAAACTAGAATTAAAAGCTTTAAATGGCAAACAAAAGCGTCCACTTAAACACTTGCTTGATCTTTTTTTGTTGCAAAAATTTAATATGGAAATGGAAATTTAATCTCGACTTTTCTTTTAAAAATTCTCGCTGAATTTCATCGGTTAAGCACTGGAAATGGTGCGAGTTTAATCTTATAATTGACGTTCGTGACAGAATCGGAAAAAACATGATCGATTACGAACCATAGGCTTTCTATTAATGGGATTTTAATTCAATTGGCAACTGTTGAAGTGTGTGATGAAAAATGTGAAAGAAAACGGAAAAATCAAAATTAACAACGTAACATTAAGAGCTGAAATATAAAGCTTGGAAGACAACGCAAATTTTATGGCATGTTTTCCAGCAACTGCAGGTATTATGTTATCGTCCTTAATATTTCAAAGTTTCCGTGAAAAAATAGAGATAAAGACTCAAGATAAAGCTGTAACTTGAACTGAGGTCAAGAAGAAGGCCGTGTAGTCCACGTTTTACGAGCTTAGAATTCACCTTGGTTTAATAAATATTCACCACTTGACGCAATCAGATGCGATAATGAAAATTGTCTTGTTTTCCCTTCATAAAGTAAATCGGCTTTACTACAGGGTGCTTACATAAAGTTTCTAGACAATTAAAGCCGTTCAGTTATTCCAGAAATATTTTTACAATGCATCTTGTAATGGATTAACTGTTATTTTAAATTTATTTTTAACGAACGCTTTATTTGATTTTATTTACACGATTATCCTCGAGTTTGGATAGTTTTAAATAAATATTTATTCAATTATCCCTAATAAAACGTTTACATTAAATTTATAATTATGCAACAATTCTGATATTAAATATAAATTTAATGGTAAAGCGTGTCGTAAACCACACAAGCAGATGCTTCCTCAATTACATATTTGTAAAACGGGTACGTGAGGTGCTAATGCACGTGCGCGTTTATTCCACTAAATTAGGGCTAGTCATTTCCGAAAGGTATTAATTTACATTCTGTTGTATCTACCTCCTACATGTTGTGTCATAAATATTGACATATTTAAACTGAATCAAGGATTTGGGTCACATAAATACGTTTTAAATTTCCGTTTGTTGTTAAAATTCACGAGCTAGAATTATAGCTCAATATAAGGATGTACGGTTTAAATTTAATTACAGAGGATTTTACTGTGGTGTTTCTTTAATCTTAAACTTCAGTAAAAGTCTGGAAAAACAGATTTTTTCGGTTTCCGGAAATACCGAACTTGGCCGGTTTTTGTAACCGCACGATGAAAACCGGTTTTCGTGATCGGTTATCAGTTATTGGTTATGACCGGTTATCGGTTTTGACTGATTATCGCATATCAGTTGTGACCGGTTATCGAATAAAACCCATTTATGAGTTATGAGCGGCTATCGGTGTTTATCGTACTAATTGGAGAGGTACTACGCTAATTATAGTTGCACATAAGATCGAAGATAGTTAAGAAATCAAATAATTTACTTCGAATATAAAGTGTATCAAAACCGCAGTTTTCAATAACCAGTCGTGATCGATAATCGGCTATGAGTTGTAACTGATAGTCGGTCATGACAGATAATTGTTATGACTGAATATGCGCCGATATTTGGTAATGACGGGTGAGCGATAATCGTTCATGAATATTTTAACCGGTAATCAGTAATGACGAATAACCTGCCGTGCTGGTAGAAACCGCGTTTTCAATAACCGGTCATAAGTTATGACCGATAATCGGTATGGTTTATTATTGGACGATATTGGATTATGAATATTTTGACTGCTAATCGGACAACCAGTTGCGCTGGTAAAAACCCCAGTTTTCAATAATCGGTTATGATCGATTACGGTATAATTTATTATGGGGCGATATTCGGTCATGATGGGTGAGCCACAACTGCTCATGAATTTTTGGACCGGTATCGGTCGTGACAAATATAACCCGCTGTGCTGATGAAAACCGTAGTTTTCAATAACCGGTCATGCTCGAAAACCGGTTATGAGTTACGATCGAAAATAGGTGATGATCAATATTCGGCATAGTTTATTATCGGATCGTGAATATTTTGACCGAAAATCGGTATGGTTTATTATTGGACGATATTGGGTTATGAATATTTTGAACGCTAATCGGACAACCAGTTGCGCCGGTAAAAAACCGCAGTTTTCAATAACCGGTTATGATCGATTACGGTTTAATTTATTATAGGGCGATATTCGGTCATGATGGGTGAGCCATAATTGCTCATGAATATTTGGACCGGTACCGATCGTGGCAAATATAACCCGATGTGCTGATGAAAACCGTAGTTTTCAATAACCGATCATGCTCGATAATCGGTTATGAGTTATGATCGAAAATTGGTGATGACCGATATTCGGTATAGTTTATTATCGGATCATGAATATTTTGACCGGTAATCGGTCATGACGGAAAACCAGCTGCGCTGGTAGAAACCGCGTTTTTAATAACCGGTCATAAGTTATTACCGATAATCGGTATGGTTTATTAATGTACGATATTGGGTTATGCATATTTTGAACGTTAATCGGACAACTAGTTGCGCTGGTAAAAGCCGCAGTTTTCAATAACCGGTTATGATCGATCACGGTATGATTTATTATAGAGTGATATTCGGTCATGATGGGTGAGTCATAATTGCTCATGAACATTTGGACCGGTATCGATCGTGACAAATACAACCCGCTGTGCTGATGAAAACCGTAGTTTTCAATAACCGGTCATGCTCGATAATCAGTTATGAGTTATGATCGAAAATTGGTGATGACCGATATTCGGTATAGTTTATTATCGGATCATGAATATTTTGACCGGTAATCGGTCATGACGGAAAACCAGCTGCGCTGGTAGAAACCGCGTTTTTAATAACCGGTCATAAGTTATTACCGATAATCGGTATGGTTTATTAATGTACGATATTGGGTTATGCATATTTTGAACGTTAATCGGACAACTAGTTGCGCTGGTAAAAGCCGCAGTTTTCAATAACCGGTTATGATCGATCACGGTATGATTTATTATAGAGTGATATTCGGTCATGATGGGTGAGTCATAATTGCTCATGAACATTTGGACCGGTATCGATCGTGACAAATACAACCCGCTGTGCTGATGAAAACCGTAGTTTTCAATAACCGGTCATGCTCGATAATCAGTTATGAGTTATGATCGAAAATCGGTGATGACCGATATTCGGTATAGTTTATTATCGTATGATATTCGTTTATGAATATTTTGACCGGTAATCAGTCATGACGGATAACCTGCCTTGATGGTAGAAACCGCGTGTTTAATAACCGGTCATGACCGATAACCGGTATGGTTTATTATTGTACGATATTGGGTTATGAATATTTTGAACGCTAATCGGACAACCAGTTGCGCTGGTAAAAACCGCAGTTTTCAATAACCGGTGATCGATTACGGTATGATTTATTATGGAGCGATATTCGGTCATGATGAGTGAGTCATAATTGCTCATGAACATTTGGGCCGGTATCGATCTTGACGAATATAACCCGATGTGCTGATGAAAACCGTAGTTTTCAATAACCGGTCATGCTCGATAATCGGTTATGAGTTATGATCGAAAATTGGTGATGACCGATATTCGGTATAGTTTATTATCGGATCATGAATATTTTGACCGGTAATCGTTCATGACGGAATACCAGCTGCGCTGGTGAAAGCCGCATTTTTAAACAATCCGTCATGATCGATAATTGGTTTCTCTGTTTCTTTTCGATCTGTCTTTTTCTATTTTCCTCCTTTCTCTATTGCATTTTTCTCTTTTCTTCCCTTTCTTACCTCTTTTATATGCTCCAGTTTTTTCTTCCTCCTTACCCTTAAAATCTCTCTCCTATTTTTTCTTCCTTCTCTAAAATCCCTCTATTTTTCCCACCTACCTTCTTCTACCCCCCCCCCCCCCCTATTTCTATGTTTCGCCCTCTCTACTTCTATTTTCACTCCCCTCCCTTGTGTGCGTCGATTTTGATATTAAGAACTACGATTTAAACTTTCTAACCTTGCAGTTTTCCGTTTCAATTGCAGATTTGAGGTAATTTTCTTTCAAGGGCAATTTTTTGTGCAAACTTCAGAATTTTCGCAAGCTAAAAATTAAAACCGTTTCAAACATTCTGTACGTAATATTTCTTTGCGCATATTAAGTTAACCTTAAAACAGAAATATCATGCATCTCCACAATTTTTTACAGTTGGCTGCTCAAATCAAATTTTGTTTATTTACCCTGATTTCTAATTAAAATATAAACACATTTTTGTTAATTTCGACCAGCTCGTGCATAAAGCTGTAATTAAACCTCAGTCAAAATAATTTTCCTGATGAACTTGCACTAGAAAGATTTTGTTCTCTAGTTGAGTAATTTTACAGCGTTTTCACGTTTCAGGGTTTTTGAAATGACTGAATCATGGTTTAGTAATTTATTTGGATTTCCTAAGGTGTGGTAACTGACATAACTGCGTTAACGCTTACGTACAGTAATCACGAGAATTACATTACAGTATTAGTCTACATCAGATAAATGCACTTTAATCAAGAAAAAAGCTCAACAGTAATAACGGTCGATTTAGACCTGGTGTAAAAAGCGTCAATGTAATTTTTCTACTGCAAATGTGTGCAGCAAGCTTACATGCGAATTACTAATAAACATGCAAAGTACTTTAATGAATATTTACTCGCACTAACAGATTTAATATTTGCATGTCTGTCAAAAGAAAATTTTATGTTTTTACCAACGTGTACGTTTATGAAAGGTTGTAAAAACTTGACACGTTTAATATTCTGCAGCTTTGTATCTTACAAATTGAATTCTGAAGTTACCCCGCATAATGTAGGGATCTGTTACCGGCGCTCTAATGATGTCGATCTGTCACTTCTGAACAAGATGCTAATTTATTGCCTTATGGCAAAACCAGGGGACAAAAACAAACATCTTATGGAGGAACAGGAAATAGTTGTGAGGGTTTTCGTAGGAAAAACATTTTGTAGGAAGTTCAATAAGAAAAACTTTACAATGTTAAGAGGAAAATATAGCAGAAACAAAGCAATTGCTAAATTAATTTTAAATAATATACAGGATGTCCCGTAATAGGATGTCAATATTGGAAATTATATTTATAATGATCAAAATTGCAGAGTTACAGATTTTTCCGTTTTTCTCGAAAGCGGTTCATTCTACAAAAAAAAAGAAAAGAAAGAGCATATGTGTCGTTTTAATAGATAAAACTAAAAAACTTGTTAAATTGGCTAAAAAACAGTGGCGTACCCGATTTTTTTAAATGACTGAGGTGACCCCGGCTTGAAAATCGGCCAGTTTTGCTTAAAATTTTATGTTTTTGGAAAGTGGAAACATTTTTGGGGCCTGAAAATAAATGTGCGTTAGGTATGTCTTTAAAAATGGTCTATTTATGCGAAAAATTGGGTGTTTTATAAAATGTGCGTTAGAACGTTGCATATATCTAACTACTAAAAAATAATAATAATTTTTTTAAATTTTAATGATTTTAAAATGTTCAAAAACATAAAGTTTTCAAAAATTCAATAATTTTCAAAAATTTTAAAATTTTATAATTTTTCAAGTTACACAACTTTTGAAAATGTTAAAAGTATTCAATAATTTGCAAACTTTTTAGTTATTTCAAAAATGCATAAAGTTTTTATAATTTTCATAGTCAAAATTGTCAAGATACCAACGGTATGCATCTCCCATCGGACTATTAACGAAGAAATTCTACCAGAAAGGAAAATATATGTTATTCCAGATTTGCATCGTTGAGAGAAACCAACTGTTTTTGTGTCATTCGGGAAACAGCAGCTTTGTGCATTTTCTGAAGTAATTAGAGCTTATTTTGTCTAACTCGAAATCTGAAACGTTCATCTAAATTCTCTTGCTGATTTCCCAACTCTGGTAGCAGGAAGTAATACGTAGCGAGTTAATTAACAGCACTAACGTAAACATCTCCTACATTTAGACAAAATTTCTCTTGTCCAAAGAGATCAGAAAAGAATTAAATGAATTAAACCTACAACAAACAACATGAAACTTGCAAACTTAAAACGAAAATTTTTTAGGTATTTTAAGGGAAAAATGCTTGCAATGCATTCTCGTTATTATTACATTTTTCCTTTCATTCCAAAACAAAATAAAAATTTTCAGGGTTCATTTCCCGCCACGAAACAAAGCAAACAACAAGAGGCAAAAACAAACACAACACTGCACTCCAAATTGTTGTGTGAAAGAGGAATGCTTTCACGACGTCGTGGAAAATTTTCATTTTATTACATCCTTAAACATGCTTTACGTTACTTCATACATTAAAACGAAACTTTTAATTGCGTCAGAATAACAAATTGAATTTTAGCGGAATTCCTATTAGCGTTATAAGCCTCTTCTTAATGAATTTTCTTGGTGATATGCTAGACTTGAAAATAATTTTGTCTTTAAGCTGGCTACGTTTAAGCTTAAAGCAGGAAAAAGCGACAACTTCAGCATGCTAAATCATTCGCATTCCTGCTTGAGCATGGGTAATGGTGCGGTAAGTAACACGGCTGTTTAAAGCTTAAAGGGAAATGCATTTGGATAGAACTGTAAGAGCTTTGAAAGCTCGTGGATTACCTTAAAAAACAGCAAAATTACATTAATTTTGACCCTGAGAAAATTATATGTTGTCGGCGGTAATAAGCAAAGTTAAATTACTTTTTAGCTTGACATCAAAGATCAGTTTTCTGTGAGTAAAATTGCATTATTTGAATAGGCAGAATATTTTTTTTATATTTAATTGATTGCTGTCAATGTTAATTTTTGTAGATGTTTCAGAATTAATCAAATGTTATAATTTCATGTAAGCAATAATATGAACCGTTTTTGATATTTGCTTAAAAATACCTAACGCGGCAGAATCTTAAAAGAAAATTCTTGTTTTGTTGTTTTTAAAGTGCAAGTCGACAGTAAATTAAGCACGATCGGCGAAGTTTAAATTTTCGGTTTGAATAAAAATAAGTTTCTAATAAAATGTCTGGAATTATTACAAACGAACTTTGATTTCTCAAATGTTTACGTTTGCAATACATTTAGCAAGAGCGGTCGGATTTGCTTTGAGAAAATTTGTTTCAAACAAGAAAATAAAATATTTCTCTAAAACAAAATTTCTTACTTAAACATTTTCTCTTCTTCGTTGAAAAAATGGTTCCCGTAAAAAAAGTTCGCACTGAATATATAGTATTAAAACACACGGGACCTTTCACTAAAAAATGTATGCTCTATTGTAACGTCTTCTATCAGATCCCGCAAAAATTCAATTTCACAACAATTTACGTAACATGAAACATGTTTATAGAAGAAGAGTAACCTTCGCAAAAATATATATATTTCACATTACGACCCTTTCTTGCTGTTTACAAGCCACAAAAGGAAACCCAAAAGTGAAATGCGTTGCTCAAAGGCGGCACGTGCAGATCAAATAAAGAGTTAGAATGTTATATAAAATCTGAAGTGTCAACAGCAAACTTTTAATAATTTCTTATTTAAACAGTGCATTCACTTCAGCACGAGTCAGAGCTTTTTGCGCGTCATCAAACGTGTTTTCATGTACGAAAGAGCTTTTGCGTTGTAGAAATAAGCACCGAAAAGGAAAATCGAGTAATACCTAAAGCTTATCAAACTTGTTTATTCAAAAACGTCAAAGGATGAGCTTTTGGAGCGTTATTTTATAGCTTAAGATAATAAGATAACCCTTTCGAATGATCTGAAATCACTTTTTCAGATCTGCACCAAAAAGTCGACTAATGCGTTTTCAACACTATATTAATCTTACAAAAATTCATAGCAATGCTAATATTGCTTCTCGAAATATTTTATTTCTGCACATGGCGTGAAGTGTACCTAACCAAGAGAACTGGAAGTTCCTGAAATATCACTTAATCTCGGTTATGAAAAGCAATAAAATGTATATGATCCAGAGTTATAGGTTTCCCAATAAACTGCAAATGGTCACCTCAATGATCAAACGCAATAAAATTAAAAGTAAGGTCATTTTTAATATTAATATTAAAAAAGTATATTATTTTAGATCATAAATTCCTTGCTTTTGTAGCCGAGTTACCCCCCAAAACGATATCACTATGTTAGATGGTGCAATTTAAAATATAAAATCTGAGATTACACAATCTATACTAAATCCCTAACTGTCTCACTACGATGACAGACTCTTACATCTCGATACAGGATATTTATTATTTTGGACGAATCTGTAGTAGTCACGTAGGGCAGTGTGGCACGCGCCGATGTGTTTTACATCTCGACGTTGTCAAAACAGAGTGAGGCGAAGATCACGGGCTCAGCAATTTTTAATAATTTTAAAAATAGCTCAGTATTGCCTCTTGGGCTAATTTCCAATACACCGCCCTAAACTAGACTACAGCTGTGGGATCGTGTAGGTCGGCGTTTCACAGTCACCCGATTCGGGTTAGGATGTTAAGATCAACCGAACATCAGCCACTAAGCAATAATTTCTAACATCTATATTCAGTGGCGTAGCGATTTTTTTTCCAGAATACCCACGGCTTAGTAGATATAAGCAGATCGAAAAAGTAGAATTCCTTTATGGTGAAGTATCTCTGTTGATGTTGAAAATACAAAAAAAACATACAAAGAAACGTTGTAGATTTATTGAAGTGGTATTATGAAAAAATATTTTTACGATTATGTTTTGTTTCGTTTTGAGGTGTAAAACAAACATGCATTTTTTTAAATAACGAAACATTATTAATTGCTACAGGGTTTAGTTAAATTTTTATTCGGGTTCCAATTTTGTGAATTACCACATCCAGAGCGTGCTTTCAAATATATTGGCATTTACTGTAAGTATTGTTTGTAAAGAACAGTAATATTCTCAGTGCTTAAGTCGGCAGTAAATTAGTACGGTCGGTGAAATTCAAATTTTTGGTTTGAATAACAATTCAAAGTTTCTAACAGCATTTCTGGAATTATTACAAACGAACTTTGATTTCTCAAATGTTTAAGTTTGCAATAAATTTCGAACGGGCATGGGCAGTCGGATTGTATCAAACAAAAATGACAAAGCACTAAATTTCATTATCGAGCGCAACAGAAACGGTAACGTTTTTTTGGTATAACTAATTTCTAAAACAGAATTAATAATTTTGAAAACAGCATGCTAGAGAAGACTAAGACAAATCGAATGCTTTGTTTTCCAAACACTCTAGCTTCAAGATCGTGTCCGTTACAATTTCTTTGAAAGTTTTGTTTTTTTGACGCCTTATTACCCAAAAACAATTTGACAGATCGGGATCAAATTTGTTACCGTTGTAGAGAGTCTAGGGGAAAAAATACTGGCCAAAAACTAGTACGACGATTTTTTTTAAATTTTGGAAGCTCATAGAACTAGGGCTGAGCTATAATTTGGCTCGTGTCCTAGCTCTCTAATTTTTCTGCGACGCTTTTTATGAATTTTTGAAACGTGACTTTAACGCTTATTTACCTAAAAACGAGTTGAGAGATTGGGATTAAATTTGCTACTACAATAGCCTAAAGGAGCACAATGTAACTTTTGTAAAAGAAGATTTGTACAAAAATATTTTTAAAATTTTGGAAATTATCAAAAAAAGATTGATTAAAAACCGGCCAAACAACTTGTTTTAAACTTTGGCTGATAGAGCTAGAAATCGGCTACAATTTTGTTTGTGTTCCAGTTCGCTAATTTCTTTGCGACGCCTTCTGTGAATTTTTGAAAATATAAAATTCATGTCCCTTTTTTTAATAAACAGGAAACAATAAATACTTTCTGTTTATCTTATTATAAGCTAAATTGTTCGGCGCAGCAATATCTAGGGGGGGGGGGGGTGAAGGTTTTCCTTCTTCCCCTAATGTTGTCGAACGAATTTGTCTTTGCGTTTTGGTTTTTGAAATTTTGAGGAATCTATTTCCAAAAAAATTGAATAGTAATCTGAGCTTCTTTTACGAGCGCGCCTATATTGAAGTATAAAACTCTTCCCCGCCCCCAATTTTTTTGGGCGGACCAATCTTATTTTATTACGGTTTTATCTCACTGTGATTACCAATGTTTTGAACCTCTAAATTGAGTTTTCTGGGTTAAAGCGTCAGGATTGTAAAGTGTATACAGTCACACGCACAGACATCATGACGAAAACTAGTTTTTCGGTTTTCTCGGACACTAAAACGTGCATATCCGCCAAAATTTCGAAATTTTGACGATAACAATACCTATAGCTATATTTCGTATAGGGAAGAATGTAGAAAGGAAAAAAAAATCGCCCTTAAAAGCTACTTCGCTATCAGCTATCCTTGATCCACAATATAGCTTTTAACATTAAGTTCTTTTACAAAACCCATATTATGTTACACGTTTCAATGCGATATTTCGTCAAGATTGGTCTAATCTAATGTCGTAACTAGCTCAATGTAATTCTAACTCTTTCGAAAACGCAAGAGCTACATAATAATGCCACAAAAGGTTTACAGAAAAAATAAAGCTCGAAAGTTACGATAAAAGAATAACTAATGTAATTAGTGGATAACCCAATTAACCAAAATACTAGCAACACGCACAGTTGTTCGCAGAACTCGCGTAATTTTATAAAAAGCTCTCTTAGTTTTACTAAAAATAAATATAACAATATTTTTTATTGATTTTTTTTGCGAGTTATGCGATAGACATTATTTTGTGAACAGGGTCAGATGTATAGCATCTGTTGCAAGTTATTTTTCGTTCTTTTGCTTTGATCGTACTCCCTATGTGAGACATTGGAGACGAGCAACTTTGAACTTTATGGCAAACAAAATAAACGACTTTGTCAACACCATATTTAGCTTTAGTGAAATGAAAAAAGTTTTCCTTTTGTCGTTGTAAAACCTTCACAAAAGTCAACAAAATCTGGTGAATCAGAATTTTCATAAACAAGTCATCAAAAAGAAGAAATAAAATGAGCAAAACACTTTGTCTGGACGTACCCATACTTCAAAAACATTTATACCTTTTCATATTTTTAAAAATCGCTCGCTTAAACTCAGAAAAAATACAAGAGTGGTTGAAAGTCTTAATTAGTAGGCAAATTTTATATGAACGCTGCACCATAGAGAAAAATGTTGGTACTTTTCTATTATAGAAGCTAATCTAAAGGACTGCCGTTTTCAAAATGGCGGCTTATTTGTAATAACCATACTTTATCCAATTCCGGACAAAATACAGTATATTAATATGTTTTTTAATAAAATTGATTATTTTTTTAATTGTTTTTATTTACAGAGTGTTCGTAAATAAGGGCACAACAACTGTTAATTATTTTATCTTTTAATGAGTATCTGTATATAAAATACTTAATCACTTTAACAATATCTATTTATTTAAAACTTATGCCGTATTTCGGCATGTTTACATGCCATTGTCAAAGGTTATATGAAGGTAAACAGTTAGCGTTGTTATAGCAATAGAACTTTTTTACTTATCTTGGTAATCGTCTGCAGATGACTTGATTTCTTATTCCAAAATGTCCAGTAGAGGAGAATTTAACAGATCAATTTGCTCATTCATTAACGGTATAGTTTTTAAATGTTTGTGAATTTCAAAAGCTTCTAGTATATCTAATTTACGTTTATCATCACAAAAGTGTAAACATTTTATGTTGTTATTAGATGTCATTGAATGATTTTGTTCTAGTAAGTGTTTAGCGTAGTTGGATTTATGTGGGTGTTTGTATTTGTAACAACGTACGTGTTCTTTATATCTAATATCAAAATTTCTAATTGTCTGGCCTATATAAACCGAATTACAATGCGAACAATTTAATTTGTAAATGCCTGATTTTATCTTTTATTACATTACTACTAATGAAAATTTCTGCCGCGCAATATTTGTAATTTGACTATTATATTTATCGGGGCTTAAAACAAGCATTATAAATTACTTGTTTAACATTACAAGTATTTTCCGAGGCCTAAATCAATTTCCGTAATATTTTGATTGTAGAAAAATGTATAATAATGATCTCCGGGATTTATAAATGTAATTTTCCAAAAAAAAAAACTATCCTGCGCAGACACGCCTACAACTTGCGCAGACACACCCAACAACCTCCGCAGACATATGCGCAAACCACCTACCACACAATCTGCGCAGAGACTACTTTTGCGCCAGAAACCCCACTGTTTAACTACTAACACTGTCTAAATAATAACGTTGTTGAAATAGTTATTGAAATATAGATCTTTAAAAAAATGAACAACTTTTGTTAAGAAATATTTTCGTTTACAGTATTTTGCCAGGAGTTTTTTAATAAGCATATACTTTTGCACGTCCAAAAATGTGTATTTCCGTCAATATCCTAAAATCAGTTCTATTCATGATCTCAGTACGCTCCATATTTGAAGTATGAAAAAGCAACCGAAAAGTGAGTAAAAGTGAAATTGATGAAATCGAAGTTACGATACATCGGCATTCAAAACGAGATCAGAATTAATTAAAGTTCAAAGTGGAAAGGGAAGTTCTATCAGTTAACATGTGAACAGGGTTTCGTTGTAACAAAAGTTGAGCTCTAAACTTGAGGCTAGAACTTTCCAACTCTATTTAATGTATTTTTGTTAACATCAACTTGAATTCGTTGGATATAAATTGCAACGCCCACAGAAAATTGATTTCGTTATGTTTTGCAAACAATTAATAAAGAAAATTTAGAAAATTAAAATAATTTTAGAAAATTGCGGTAAGAATTCCTGTAAGGCTTTTTCCAAACAATTAACAGAAATTTATTTTTTTCAGTTCCAAGGTTAGCTCATCTAATTTTTATATAGTATGATTTAAAAAATCTTAAATTCAGTTTCGACATGAGTTTTGTTTTCCATTGTCAAGCCAAGATCATACGCAGTGGCTGCTCGTAAGTGAGGCACTGTATGCGCAGCCCTTCCTAGGAAACAGTATTACATAATAACATTCTCCACTTTTCTAAACCGTGTAATGCCGTTTAAGTTTTCACCGTATAAGAGATACGTTTTTATAAACATTGTGAGGTGGCAAAACTTCAGATATGCTCGTCCCAAACATGCACCGTTGTTTTTAAAACGAGACCGCGACTATATGAAAGGACCCAGCCCCATCTACGACGTTATTAAGCCTCACTTGGAAAAATGCTTATAACATTTCTAACTACTACCAATGCGATTTATACTGCATTGATAATTAGGTATGATACTTTTGATTTCATAACCAGTTGTATTACTTGTTACGAAGTTGTAACTAAGAAATTAAATGTAATTTTAAATATCACAGCTTACTATTACCAGATAATTGAAAAAAAGTCATTTCTAACTACTTAAAAGAAATCTATTTACTTAAGAATAAATTAATATCTCAATCTCGCGTTGGATTATCGCGACAAAAGGCGGCCCACGCTTTTGCGCGACAAAGAGTGGGCGAGGCTTTGGCCCGACAAATAACGGGCAACGCTGTGGCGGTGCACATGCTTGTACCTATGGTAATAATTAGTATGCGTCAGCGTCTTCCCGAATTTTCTAGAAAGTATACAAAGGTATATGAAAACTTGCAATTTTAAATATTATATGCATAATAATATTCATTGGTTTTGAGCCCTATCCAATAAAAATTAAGCTCCTTTTATTTCTGATTCCTGGCTCCTTTCAAACAATTTGAAAATTTGTTTGGAGTGTTGACAAAATGTAAACAAAAACAAATTAGTTATTTGTATGCGTCAGGAATCAATTTTCTGACGTCAAATATTGATTTTTTGGCAAAAAGTTTTTATGACGTAAGAATATGAAAAAAAATGTTTACTTATTAAAAAACTAAACGAATTTTCTGACGTCAATAAATAATTTATTTAAGCCAAAAATAGAATTTTTGACAATAATGCAGTCCATACACAACGATTTTGCCTTTTCGTTCTCAATATTGATTATAGTCAGCAACGTAGGTTGTTTTACGTCATAAAATGTAGTTTTGACGTCAAAAACAAATGTATTGTTGTCAAAAATGTGTTTTTGACATTAAAAACTGCACGCACTATTTTGTCAATTCAGTAAACAATAGTGGACATCTATAATTGGTTTTTGACGTCAAAAAGTTATTTTCAATTGTCTCAACTTAACGTTTTGACGTCAAAAATGACGTCTCCAAACTGTTTTGTGTTGTAAAAAATAAAAAAAAATATATCACATTTAGAAAATTAAAACGATTTTTTGACGTCAAAATAATAATCATTTATTAGCGATTGCAAATGGCTTACACAGTTTAGAATTAAATAATAAATCGACATAAGTGTTGTCCTATAACTATAATTAATTTCAGAGGTCGGTAAATGATTTTTTGACGCCAAAAACATGTTTTTTGATGTCAAAGTATTATTTATTGGCACCGGACATGATTTCTTTATATTTACGAGTAATTTTTTCTTTTTATTATTTTCAGGCGTCGAGAAATGATTTTTTGGCGCCAAATTTTGTAAGATATCTCATTTATCGAAATATCTGCAAGTGTTTGTTCTTGTCCCAGTATGAAAACCCATAACTACCAGCACTAATTAAAATTCACAAACTAAGTAGAACAGAAGGAAACAGGGAAAGTTAAAAAAATCGTAAACTTTGTAGCATATGGCAATGTTGTAAAACGCAACGATGAAGGAATACATTATTTTTCAAGCCATTATACTGGGTGTAAACGAAACATGGTTCACCCCTTTTTTTGTTATTTATTGAGATAAACAAATGAAATTTTCCATGGATAATATGTTCATAATATTCCAATTATTTGAAGGTATTAGCAATTTTTTAACACTTCCGGTTTCGCCGGAAGTCACCATAACTTTCTTATTTTCAATGCAACAACTTATATATTTTTACATATTTGGAATCTGGGGGAAATTCTGCATACGATTGCGTACTTCAACTGTTTTTGTGATAACGTTAAAAAATATTTACTTATTTTTTTGCGTCTAGAGTGCCATGACGGTATAAAACTGTTCCTATGCAGCCAGGCGTTACCGCAAAACGGTTTACTATCGTTAGCTGTCCGTATACGCCGAACCCGCGTGCTTTAAAAATTCAGCTAACATTTTTTTGTGAAAGTATCTTTTCCGGCAAAACCGGAAGTGTTAAAAATTGCTACCACCATCAAATAATTGAATTTTATGAATATATTATTCATACCCAATTTGATTCGTTGATCTTAATAAATAAAGAAAAGAGGGGGTTGAACCATGTTTCGTTTACAGCCGGTATGTAACAAGAATATGTAATTTTCTTGCATCATCTGGAATGTGTTTTTAAAGCTTATAACAACAAAAATGCAAATTCTTCGACATGAATTGTATGTTTTAATCAAAACAATTTTAATGTTAAAATAATTAATTGATTTAATTAACGGAGTACTTCGTTATATTCTCGTAATACAATTTTGTTAATTTCTTACATTTTTTCTTAAACCTGAACCTAACAAAGAATCATTAATCAATTCAATTAGTTTATTAATTAAAATTAATTAAACTGAAGCATTTGTACACGATTTGTTTACGCCTTGGAATATTTTCAACGGGTTTTATTTAAAATTACTGTAAAACATGAACCCCATCCATAACATGCACATCTTTCCTAATAACCTAATTATGATAGACACGAGCTGACGGTAAATGAAATAAAATTTCCACGTGACAATAACCCACACGGAAACGGAAAATGCGGTTTGTAGTTTGTTTCTATTTTGAGTACAGGAAATTGTTATAATTATAGCCAAAAATGAGCTCATAACTTTCGTACTTACTCGAATTGTCATATTCTTTACAAATTTCAGTTTTCTGCAACGTTAGTCTTTGTCTACCCATATTAGTTTTCACGGTTGAAAAATTCGTATCAGGAAAAAACCTAAATATAGTTTTCTCGACGTTCTTGATCCTTTGTTTTATCAGACTACCAGCAAAACTAGAACGGTTATTCTGTTTCCCGTTTCATGGCCGTTGGCTGATTTCAACGCAGGTTTCCACGCGAATTTTCACTAAAAAATTGAGTTACAGCTTTTCCCTTGTGTTTTATTTTTTTGTTAGGTACATACTATTTTAATTATATTGCGCGAAATTAACATTGCAATCTACATTGCCGGTAGGTACGTGCTAATTAAAGTAATGGCGCCCAATTACGTTATCAACAGGGGTAGACGATATAGGGGTTGAAAAATGACTCATCGTCGCCTTACGGACGTCAATGTAGACGTGTTCGAAGCTAATTAGTTTGGTTTGCGCAATGTTAGGATATATTTTCCACATTTAATTACATTTTGGTTATAATGTAATGAATAAAATGTGTCTAACTTTACAAAAAATATATGATTAGAAAATTTTAGCCAATGAGGAATTAAATTAACAATTTTTTTCTTTAAATTAAACGGAACCAGGAGTGGATCCAGGAGTTTTTAATAGGGAGGAAGAATACTTTTCCGGAAATGACTGTCGGGAAGGGAGCGCACTGAAAACTTTTTTGCATATCTGCGCCACCATCGTATGTTTGACTTTTGTGTGAATTGTAAGGCCGCACCAGTGCTGCTACTATATCGGCTCGGCCAGTAGAAGCGTACGCTGATAACCTGTTAGGCGTAACCGGCTTGCAAACAACTATCACCCCACGCGCTAGTTGTCAAGGCGTTATATAATACAAAGTTATAATTCTCTACCGTTAGTCTCCCTTCTAGTCTACCAGATACATAAGCGATACCAAGGTGTACGTACCCGTTTATGTTTGCAGGCATGTCTTATTGTTTTTGGAAAAAACTAACATTTTTTTAATTTTTTTATGGAGACAAAGAATCGATTATTTGCTTTTTGGAAAAAAAATTTTGAGATTAAAAAAACCAAAAACGAAAGGACAAATTCGTCCGGAAAAATTTTGGTACGAGAGGGAAAGAAAACCCCTAAAAAACAAATGTGAATCTTATTCTACTATCACTCAGGAAAAATTAAATAAAGGTCACAAAACTTTCACTCTCAAAAATTCATAAGAGGTCTTGCAAAGAAGTTAACAATGAACAAAATGTTCAAAAAATCGTAGAAGCTGCCAGTTTGAAGCTATAGAAAATGCACGAAAAAAGCGTTGTATTTGTCTTCTGTCAGATCTCGTTTCTGAGAAAAATGTTACAAAAAACCGTTCGGGAGATAGACCACAGTAACAAAATAGAACCACACAATACTACTGGAAAACTGCTAACGCGAGTAATGAGATATACCGCAACATCGACAAAATAACAATTTGTTTGTAAATTTTTTGTATCAGCACGTAAACAGGTAGTTACTTTCATTCTTCATCCTGTTTTCTTATACCGGACTTCAGTGTCGAGAACCCGTTAACGACCGTAAAAAGGTTATTGTCTCTAATGGAAAAGAGAGGGACAGAATGAGAGGGAAAGAGAGAGGGTGGGGGAGAGGGGGCAGAGGGAGAGAGAGGAGTTATAAAGAGAGGGGATAGGGAGAGGGGTATATGGAGGGGGAAAAGGGAGAGTGAGAGCGAGAGGAAGAGGGAAGAGAGAGAAAGAGAACCGGTTTAAAAAATCAACAGTGCTGTTCAAAAACCGTTTAACCCCGTTAACAGACCCGTTGAGTTTTAAACCGGTACTATTTTAACGCCGTTCAACCCCGTTAACAGATCCATTGATTTTTAACTCTGATCAGCTGACGACGGCTTTCTTGACATTTTTGTATTTCTCAAGCTTTTTACCTTAAACTAGAGGCGTGGGGAATCCTGCATTCTCCTTGGTCAAGGGGGCAGGGCCTAGTCACGTCACGTCGTATCATAAATATATATTTCATAAATAATTATCAGACGTTGAAAAATCAATCACCAACTTAAATATTGACGTCAAAAATAAATTTTAGACACTGCAAACGATTATTCTGCGTCAAAAAAATATTTATAGAGGACAACGAATATATTTTGACGTCAGAAAATAAATGATTTGATGACGTGAAAGCAATACAAGTTGGCGCAAAACTTATTTTCTGACATCAAAAAATACTTTTCGACGTGAATAAGTTATGAAAAAACATTTAACGGCGTTCCATACAAACTTCACGAAATAATTTTTTCAAGTCATAAAATGGATTTCTGATGTCTACAATTTGATTATATTTTAGATAAGATTAGATTTAATAGATACATGTTTTTATCGGAAATACAATGATTTTTTAAGACAAAAAGTTTCTGACATCTGAAATTTAGATTGTGCCGTCTAAAATCAAATTTTTGACTTCAGAAATTATTTATCAACTTCAGGCAAATGTAATAATTGCATTGCATAATTCGAGCAACCATTCACTTAGCTAAAATCACAAAATGTGTTCTTAAATTCCTCACGTCATATAACAAAAATATTTTGCAGCTTACAAGATGAGGCTTCTATATTAGTAGTAAATAATTGTAATAAACTGCGTGCAAATTACCAGACAATGATTTATCAATGATATTTAACTGCAGTTGCGATGAAAGAGCATGTAACTTATGTTATCGACTATGAAAACAAGTGAAAGAAATGGGTACCATTGATTTTACGTTAAATAGATTGGCAAAGCTCATCTAAAAATGACCTTTCTTGAAATGCTTAAACTAATAAAAATACACACTCAAACGCAACCAATTAATACGTGAATTATGCCAATCTGTAATATAAAATCAATGTTTCTACTATCTCTCAAACATTCATTGTAATAAACTTATAAAATTTGCTATATTTCTGATAACTTTCCCCTCGTGTTCTTGGAATCAGTCAGGTTTTCTACTCTTTGTGCTATACTATGTACATATGTGTTCAAAGACCGGACTTTTAGTCCCAGAACAGCAAAAAACGTCATTAAAATTTAATAAGTAAACAAAATGAATGGGGCGTACCTACTCAAATCCATTATGTATATGTGAAACATGTTGCACAATTTTGCAAGGTTTTACAACTACAATTGCAATATTTGAGATACATCGTTTCGTTCAGTGTTACTTTATTGTTGAGCTAACCCAGAGGTTCTGCGCTTAAAGAAATGTTTGCAAAGTTTCTTGAAGTTGTTTTGTGTATTACTTTTAAAACCCCTGACCATGCATATTCTACGCTTATCAATTTCGTTATGAAATAGCTCGAGATAATAAACCAGGTGGCCAAATAAATAATACGTATCTAAACAAGTTCCACAAGGTTAAATATGTACAGCATGTGCCACCTAACCTTGCAAATTTTAGTAGGCTTTGATTCGGCTACTTACGCTTTGTTTCGTCGGTAGTCGTAACTTAAACTAGCTCTAATTGGCTGTTGGACAGTGTGGTACACTCTACTAAAAAGTGAAAGTCAATTTATTTATGGTTTACAAAAAATTGTGGATTTTTTGACAAATTAAAAGGCCGTGTAAGTGATATCAAGAAGAATTTTCAAAAATCATTACTTTCCTATTTTGGCGTACGACAAAATAATAATGACATAAATAATTAACAGCAACTAGATATTATACTAGCTTTCAAACTACGGGATTGCTTTTGCTTGAGAGTGTAACGGCTTCTCGCCTTTTAAACTTATCGTCATTTTTTTTGCAAGGTTAAATGGCACTTGCTGTAAGTGTGTTGCTATTGTAAGCCCGTAAACAATTCGTTCAGAATTGCATACATGCGCCAACTATATATTTAAAGGAATTATGCCAGGATTTATTATTAATTTACTGACCCAATATTTAAAAACTGACTAAATAGTAGAGTAGAAATCCCAACACTGTATGTGGTTATGAATGCATTTGCGGATGTTAGTACTTTTTTTTGCAACCACTCATAAACTTCGAGTGCATCAATGGTTGTTTTCTGCTTATAACAAACCTGCTTATCAGTTTCCTACCGAAAGTGAAACCGCTATCATTTCCCAGAGGTGATAACGAATGCATTACATAATATTTTGTTTTGAGTATAAAAAAACTCCATAACCACAATATTTGCTTTTAGGTAGCTTTGAAGTTGAGTGCAAACACTGGTTTTCAAGTTCTGATAAAAATGCGTCGTGAAATTTAGAGAACTCTTGGATACGAAATCCCTTGAAGAGGACAATCAATTTCAAACTTACGAAAGCTGTGCCGAATATCAAGTCGTAGAAAGTTAACACTAAAATTTGTTATATTATGGGTTAGTTATTGGAATTGGTAGTTGTATAGCAGAAATTTTATCAATAAAAGGAATGGAAAGAGAAATTTCTTGATTTTTTCAGTCTAATGAACCGAATGATTACTGTATTGAGTTTAGGTTTGTAGTGTTGTAGTGTTGGATTATTGTGGGAACATCAAGGGGGCGAAAAAATAAATTGTCGGCGATTTAAGTAATTACGAAAACAAACAGTTTTGTTTATTAGAGTAATTGTTTAACACAAGATTTCCGTTATTTTTTATTTGACATCCTGTAAATAAATTATAAACCGCTGTTTAGTTTCGGATAAATATTAAGAATATTATAATTTGAGTCAATACGTTCAATGTTTGAAAAACCCATCGAAGTTATCCAAGACGAAAATTTCAAAGGAAAAATAATAATTTCAACGTTATCTTAAAAAATCACTCATTCGTTTTGTCGGACTGATGAGTTTCAGTCGCCCTACTGAAAATATATATAGAAACCTCATATAACCTGATAATGTTTTCATCAGGTTGTATGTGGTTTTATGCGGTTTTTGAAACAACCAGGTTCATTTTGTATGAGGTTTTATGAGGCAACTGAGGTGATTTTCAGTAGGGCGGACATGTAGCAGTCGGACATAAAAAAAACACTCATTTTTAGACCGTTACCACTATCATGTCTGGTTTAATAGCTAGACCAGATTTTTTTTGTTGCGTTTTTTTAGATAAATGAATCGATTTTTATAGTTGAATAGCTAGACCAGATTTTTTTGAATGGAAAAATGCATCGAAAATTAAGGTTTTCATTTTTGCGACTGATTTTTTAGGAATTTCAAAAACTTCAACGGATTAGAACTTGAAAAGCAACCCATTTTTCCTTGAAAACAGCGTTTTTAAAAAGTCTGGTCTAGCAAAATGTTTGATTTTTAAGGGGTTTGGGTTTCGGTCTAAAAATGAGTTTTTTTTTAAATGATGTGAAAATCAGACCCATTTACCTAAAAACATGAACAAAATAAATCTGGTCTAGAACGTACACTTTTATAACTACTATCACTATAACACACTCGCGTGCCCTTACATGTCGGCTCGGTTCAGTGATTGTTTTCAATGAAAGTTTACATTGCTGTTAGTTCGGTTGGTATATTATGGTTATTTAGGGCTACTATAATTCTAGCGGGTCAGAAAAGTGTATTTATCGCGCTGACAACAAATTTATTGTATTTATTTTTTTATTTATTTATTTATTCATGTTCATAACACAATTGTTTTACATTCGTCATAAAAACATACTCATAATAATGTAGGATCATACAGCTATTTATAAATAAATGCATAGCATAGGAATTCCACTATTCATCAGCTACAAATTGGAATCTGGATTAGGTTCCATTTACTATTACAAAGTGTTTACTAAAAAACTATTTACTACAAATTCTAGATGCATCTGTCGGACGCATTCATTATCATATCTTACATCTCGAAACAGTTTAAATATTTATTACGTTGGCGAGTTCTGATATAGGAGGAATGCATATTTATTATATCATTACATCTTTGATTTTTATGAATAAGAGCGAATTTATTTTAGAATTACATGCAAACGTCTTAAAAACATTTTTAAGTGCGTATTTATTAGTTCTAAAACATTTTGGAAATCTCGGGGGCGTAGCCCACAGGTTCTGCTAAGATAATATAAGTATAACATTTCTCTTATATAGATTTAGACCAAAAAGTAGGTACCTACACTTTTGCTAGTTTTAAATACTTCTATTGAGATTTAACTATTTGGCCGTTTAATAATACTCGCAAGGTTGTATACAAAAACTTTTTCCTCGCAGTAATGTCCTAAGGCCAAAACAACTTAATGGGAAGTCTGAAAAGTAAGCAGGCCAGGTGTCTGTACCAATTTTAAAACATATGTTTAAATTATATCTACAGCCACCGTAAACATATGTGGTTTAAAAACACGATTGTGCTCAAATTTAGAGTGTGGGAGTACATCAAAAATTCATCGATAATGTTAGGTTAACAAAAGAACCAAAACCGGAAATGCTTGCAGACTTTTCAGTTTTTTTTGCTTTTATATATATACATCTTCATGTTCGACAGAACATCGCTAGTGTAAGCATTTTTTTCGCATAATGATTAGGCAACTTAGTATACATACCTAACTGTTATGCAACCAACTGTACACTATAAATACATTTAATTTCTTTTAGTTGTTGGGTTACTTTTTCACGGTCCAGTTGTATTGTTTGAGTACATTAAGTAATGTGCATAATAAATATTTGCACAAATCACTAAATTCGCCAGGTCACTGCGTAAATTAACTACCCTCGTACAAAAACCTTATTGCCTACACACATAAAAACTAAAACCAAAAAAAAAAAAACTTCAAAATTTTTATATTCCCTTTTTAATTAAAAATAGTAATGTTTTAAAATTATGGTTCTAACTGAAGCCTTGAATTTTTAATTACTTCCTGGAATTTTTAGTACTTACTTTAAACATCGGTTGCAGAATAAAAGACGAAAATTGTCTGTATCTATTACCGTATTTTATTGCCTATTTATTGTTAGTTTATGTCTTTCTTGACCTAAAATTCAGTCTTTATTACTTCTTTTGCAGACTTTATCTGTAGTATTTTACCCTAAAGAAAATCATAATGCAAGAACGTACAAGAGCCATAATTGTATTTAAGAAGTTTGCTTTAGTAGGGAAACCCTCTCCAGTAACTCTTATTCATATTTCCTAGTTACATTTTCCTATGTTTATAAAACTTATTTCACATTTTTTCCCATCAAACAACAACAACAACAAACATGTCATAATTGAAACGTCAAATTTTTATACACTTTTCTGACTTCAGACAAACTAAATAAATTATACAAAATTTCTAGTCAAAATGCGTGAAATAGTTCACATTCAAATTGGACAATGTGGAAACAACGTGGGAACAAAAGTAAGTCACGTTTCGGCAATTCAAACAGTAGAAAGACATTAACAGAATTTTATTAGTTTTGGGAAGTAATATCAGACGAGCACGGCATAGATCCTCGGGGACACTATCATGGGGATTCAGACCTTCAACTTGAAAGAATCAATGTCTATTTTCATGAAGCTGCAGGTGGTAGATTCGTGCCACGTGCAGTACTTGTTGATTTGGAACCCGGCACGATGGACAATGTTAGATCGAGCCCTTTTGGACAACTTTTCCGTCCGGACAATTTCATTTTTGGACAAGCAGGAGCTGGGAATAATTACGCAAAAGGGCATTATACAGAAGGAGCAGAATTGTGTGATGCCACTTTGGATCTAATTCGTAAAGAAGCTGAAAGTTGTGATTGCATGCAAGGCTTTCAAATTGTACACTCCATTGGCGGCGGAACGGGATCGGGTATGGGGACGCTATTATTGGGAAAAATTAGAGAAGAATATCCCGATCGAATTATAAGCACATTCACGATAATACCAAGCCCTAAAGTGTCAGACACTGTGGTGGAACCTTACAACGCAACCATAAGCTTGCCTCATTTGGTCGAAAATACCGACGAAACTTACATAATTGACAACGAGGCATTGTATGATATTTGCTACCGAACATTAAAATTATCTGCGCCTTCCTACGCAGACCTTAATCACCTAATTTCTGCCGTCATGTCTGGAATAACAACTTGCATGAGGTTTCCAGGACAACTAAACGCTGATCTTAGAAAAATTATGGTCAACATGGTACCATATCCTAGATTGCACTTTTTCATGCCTGGTTTTGTACCTTTAACATCACGAGGAAGTCGCGCTTACAAACCAATAACCGTTCCTGAATTGGTCCAGCAAATGTTTGATGCCAAAAATATGATGTGCGCCTGTGATCCTAGAAAAGGCAGATATCTAACGGTTGCATCAATCTTCAGAGGTCGCATGTCCACCAAAGAGGTGGATGAACAAATGCTCAATATTCAAAATAAAAACAGCACTTATTTCGTGGAATGGATTCCAAATAACGTCAAAACAGCTATTTGTGATATTCCGCCCCGTGGATTGAAAATGGCGGCGACTTTTATAGGCAACACCACAGCTATTCAGGAGCTGTTTAAGAGGATTGGGGAACAGTTTTCGGCTATGTTTCGCCGCAAAGCCTTTCTTCATTGGTACACTGGAGAAGGGATGGAAGAAAATGAATTTTGGGAAGCAGAATCAAATATGAACGATCTCATCTCGGAGTACCAACAACACCAAGAAGCAACTGCTGATGAACCTGAAGAATTAGACGACTTAGAAGAAGTAGATTACGATGACGAATATTAAATTTGTACTGCATTGCTTTAAACATTTATTTGTTACTTTAGGACGTACACATTTTTTTTCCAATAAGCTTGGAAATGATTTTGAACATAAAGAATATACCAACCAAGTCTATTGTTTTTTTTTTTCATACTTTTTTTAGCTTTTTATAGTTGATGTAATTTTAATGGCAGCTTTTTGTTGTTTTCAGTTATTATAAGCATCTGTTGGTTTGCTGGATGTTTCATCGGATTTCTTCCATTAATGGGCTGGCACCAAGACGTTCCAACCGATGTCCAATGCTTCTTCCTGAAAGTTATGGACTATAACTACCTCGTGTTCCTTTATTTCGTTACAATAATCACACCAGCTCTTCTACTGGCAGCTTTTTACGCGCACATTTATAGGGTGGTATTAAAGCAGGTAAGGAAAATAACGCTAATTACAATATTAGTGAACATATTGTACTCTTCTGAACTTTTATAGAAAATCAATAGATGTGGTGTTTAGACAATTTCTGTGTACTGTTAGGTCTTAATACATCGGCTCTAGTAGTAGGAAAATTGAATAATTTAGTATCGTCTGCAAAAACGATGGATTAGATTTTAAGCAGCTAACAAGCTCACTTACATAAAGTATAAAAAATAGGGGCCAAAACAGAACCTTGTGGTACACCACTTATTTTGCTATTTTACTTTGATTGCTTCCAGCTAGCACTGTAATGTCCTCAGTTGTCAGTTTGTTCGTACTATCTATATTTGAGTAGGCACTGCTATTGCAGTTAGCATTTTGTTTAAAAACCTTAGCCAAAAGTAAAATTTTTGGTTTTTATATAAATCACAGGACAACGGAAAAGGATGGTATTTTCTAGAATAATTTTTCTTTTTGTATTCTAATTTTAATTAACTGTTGTGTTCAAATCCAATTTCGCAAATGAAAATAGAACATTACTACAAGCTGCACACTTTATATCACGCCCTTGCTTGTAATAGGGCGTGGTAGCTTATATAGACTATTAATCAAATTTAGGTATCATAAAACAATTAAATTTAAATTAACATGTTACCCCTATTATTTACATTTGATCTTTTTTTTCAGCTAAGGCAAATCGTAACCATGAATCCTGAAAACGGTACAAGTACAACGGGTCGCACTCATGGCGGAACCATGCTAAGGATGTTGGGTGCTCAACAGAAAAGGGAAGTGAAGGCAACCCAGAATCTTTCCATAATCGTTTTATTCTTCATGATTTGCTGGATACCTCTCTATACTATCAACTTCATCCTCGCCTTTTGTGAAGAATGCTTTGAAGTAAACTCAACACTTATGCTCTTCTGTATAATTCTTTCTCATTTGAATTCAGCTGGAAATCCCTTACTTTATGCCTATCATCTACGAGACTTTCGGGCAGCTTTAAAGAACTTCCTTTACAAGTTATTTGGTTTAGTAGATGCGTCAGCACCAACTCCTGGATTAAACGGAAGACCTTCCTTAGCTTCAAATATAGGGTATCAAAATAACTGCAGTCATCGGAGACTGCAGTCCTTACGTGAATCTCGTAGTGCAACGGCGTTAGCTCAAGAATCTAAATTTTTAAGTGAATCTCAAATTTCTATAAGTAACAGACTAATTAATAAATCTCATAGTTTACCAGCTCCACCAAAGATTTCTTCAATTGTTACACAGACTGCTACACTTGCAGCTGCTGCAACTGGAGATACAGCGAGAGAAATTTGGAGGATATCCGAAGTTCCTTCAGTCTCCGAAGAACATTCCAGAAGTAGGGAAATGTCTCATCGCGACTGCAATTGGAGTAAAAATGCAGGAAGCCTTAGTGAAAGTAGTGGAAAAATAAACAGTGGTTTTGTTGAAGGTCCCTTAGAGATGGACGAAGGAGATGATGATGTGTTCTTTGACGATTATATTCCAACAAACATATCGAATGAAGATGACATGGAAAACAGTTCAAGTGAAAGTATTAACTCGAGTAGTGAACGCGTGAATGTTAGCTCATCACTCAGTAAATTAAAAACTAAGTGCTTGTCATCCTCATCTCCGCAACTAACACGTGGCTTATTTTTAGTGGAAGCAGAAATCAATAAGGAAAAACGGCATAAATTATTTTTAAGAAGTGTTAGCGCAGTTGAACGTGAAGAAAAGAAAACCCCAAAAACTTTTTCCTTATCAGGAGACTTCCTACATAGTCCTGTTAAATCTTTGAAATTAAGTCCCCTTAAAGCTGTTGGTGAATTTTTTTTACACCACAGTAATAGACGCTCGAAAAGTACAACTAAGTTAAATTTGAGCGACGACAGTAATGCCATATCCGAACAATATTTGCGAAAAGAAAATAGTATTGGTGTTAACTAATGTATTTTTATATAATTTTAAAATAAGAGTTGTGGAAACTCTCGTACTGATCTACGGACACGGAAAAAGCAAAGTATTAAAAAAAGAAAAAGTACAGAAAATGAATATTATTGCATGACGTTTTTGCTAAAACAAAATTCACATATTGACCTAAAAATTTAAGATTGCACGGCCTGCTCGATTAACATCTACTTGTAATCGAGAAAGTTGTGACAAAATGCAAACTATACATACTACACTCCAAACTCCGGAAATACGAATATACCCATAATTTATATTTAAAAACGCTCAAAACATCGAATATTTAATTTAAAAATGCTTTATTCACGTAATATTTAAATTTTCTAGCATTTTCACGTTTATATCTGTAATTATTAACACATTGTAACATACAAATTTTAAATTGTATCCAAATTACTAAAATTAATTTTTTTATAAAAAGTCTGGGGAATTCTCGAACATAGGCTTACTGAAATACTCCCCAAAAGAGAGCGCTTGTCATTCTCTTGTCAGATCAAGCCATCAATTTCCTGCAAAAGACTGGATTATTACTGGTAATTAAACTAATTTTATCAAATAGTACAACTAGCATTAAAAATGCTGTTCATAAAAGTTCAATTAACGAACAAAAACGCTGTTGCACTTTTATCATGACACATATGAGTTTGCAGGTATTTGACTATTTGAAAGGGTTTTCTGCAATTTCAGTGTCAAGATTATTCTTTCCTTAGTAGCATTGCCGAAACGACCCCTAAGAAATATGTAAATTTGTTCAAAGCCCTTCTGGGTCAAGTAGGGCACCATCTAGTAGAAAATAGATCTAATTAAAAAATTGTTATCACTGTGCTTCTAATTAAAATTTTCACATGTTAATATTTTGAAGAAAATGATTATGTACATAAGTGTGTATATGTAAAATATAAGAATGAGTTTTATTTTATTACCTAATCTGTATTTTACATCAATGTTCCACGTAAAATTGTTTTAAATGTAATTTTAACAATGAATTGATTAAAAATACATTCTACTGCCTTCTATATTTTATTACTTAAAAAGGTGTCGCACTTAAATTAAAATATGGTTTAGGAGCCAGAAAAGTTTAAAGTATTTACCAAATTTTTACTGCACCTACGTAATTTATAATCATATACGCAGAACAGGAAAAACTTACGGATTTCTTGGGAAATGCAGAAAATAATGCAAATTATCACGTCATTTGGAGCATACACAAACATTTAACAGTTGAAAGTATCTTGCGTCTATTTTGTTATAACATAATAAAATAAGTATTGCGTCATCATAGATTAAGATTATGTTAGTTCACTCAATTCTACCATCGTCAATCTGCATTACAATTTCCTCATATAAATCACATTCAGATTCAAGATTTGAATCAGAATTAAATTCAAGAAATTATAATAAAAAGAGCTAAAGTTTGCACTAAAGTTTTTGGTCTTTACTCAGTCATCAGTGGAATTATTATTAACCTCGTGTAATCAAACCACAGGATTATGATTTCGCATTTGGAAAAGCGGAGTAGAAGCTTGAAAAGGGAAAACGTGGGAAAATTTGCCAAAATGGTTCATTTTGACATTTCTTGATTGTTTATTCGCACCATCCCGTTGCCAATACACATACAAGCATATTACAAACCTACAAAATGCAGTAAATTGATTTCAACTTTTGCTTCGTTTCTATCATGGCTGTATAACAATGTTGCACTGCAGCAATTTGCAGCGATTTTTGATCGTCAAAGAAAACCCACTCCTGACATTTCTACTTTACAGATGCATAACTGTACCCGAGCCCGATACTTTGATAAACTTCAAACAATCTTTAACACTCCGCTATTTGTGTGAGGTTCTTGTGTTACTACTCATGTGGGGTTCAATGATACTCCTGGTAGTGTAACAGTAACACAATATTGTGATATATTATTTTGGCTTAAGTAATGTTATGCTTGATTAAAAAGATATTAGTAAGAAAAGCTTATTTCAATATATAATACAAAAAACATGCGAGATTACATAAAAACTATATTACTCAAAATTCACAGTTTAATCTTCAGTTTTGCTAGCGCAGGCTGTGCAGCTGATTTGTTGACGGACTTTGCACGACTAGTTATTACATTTTAAGTAAACCGCTGGTGATTTTTAATCATCCGAACAAGGACAAGTATGGCATTTTCCTGTACATGTTCTAGCTACTTTTGGAGGTTCTTAATAAACAAACCTATAATTACAGTATTCGTTATAGCACAATGCGTGTTATTCTACAACAATGAAAAATACCAAAGACCGTAATAACATCCCTACTACCCCCACCTCTATATTCAAAAATAAAGAGGTGGAAGATTACAATACAACCTGCAAGTGGTGCAGTGTTAAGTAGGGCGACTTGAACGACATCTATCAATGTCATCTAGGGAACCCTATCTTTAACTAGCTATGCAGGTTTAGCAAAATTTTGATTTCCTAGGCACAAATATGTAGTGTAACAGGCGAAAGTAATAGAAGAAAATATCAAAAAACTCGTTTTTATTTACTCTATACAATTGATGTTACAAACAGCTGTATTCTATTTGACCTAAAATAATTTGTTCATTCTAAACATTCCAACATAGTTTTCAACATTAAAATTACAATTCAACAATAATAGGCAATAAATTACCTGAGGTACTATTTCTTGTGCATTTTAATTTCCATTTTTCAAACAAATTTGCTTTATTAAGTAATTCAAAAATAGTGTAAATAGTGAAAAACAACAGCACAAACATCTTATAAGTAATTCAATACCATAATAATATTCATAACACAAATTTTCATTTTGAAAATGTTTTTTTCCTAATTCACTATCTACATATTTAATTTCTTGAACTGTGTAATTCAAAAAAAAATTAATGCTTTAAGTACAAAATAAATGAGCTTTTATAAAGCACATAAAAGTGTTAATATAATTAAGTACGTATAATGTGAAACTCAAACCAGTGCAAGCTATAAGAATGCAAATCAAACAATATCAACCCTAAACCATTTTGTACAAAAAAAATCACCCAAAATAAATTACCAATACTAAAAATTTTTGTCATTAAATTCCTTTAATGACAACTTTTAAACGCAATAACGTACCGGTAAGTAAGAAAAATGAAGGAAGAACATATTGCTGAAGAAATCACAATTTGCATAAGCAAAACAAAACTGGAATAAAAGTGCCTATTGCTATAAAAACGGGTAGCATCATGGACGAATCGTCCATTGTATATGGATCAGGTTGTTTTGGCCCGCTTGGACGTCGGCTTTTAGGAATAACTTCGGGTTCTTCTTTATATTCTTCAATCGGCTCGGGTTCTATGGGTGAAAGTTTTGGAACTTGTTCTATTTTACCTTTCATAACCAATATTGCATTAATTTTTGGATTATCTTTGTAACCTTTTATAAATTCTACGCGAATTTTCCCTCCTCTTATTTCTGATTCTTCTCCATTTACGATTAGGCGACCTAAAATTAAATATTTAAGTAAATGTAAAAAAAAAACAGAAAATGAAGTTTTAGTTACCTTTGAAGATAGAAAATGGTATGTACTCATCATGAGCGATTCCTCGACCAACTTTATCAAATATATCTAAATCAGTTACAATCGTGTGATCTCCGTTTAAAACAACATCAAAAACTTTTTGATCGGCTGCATTGAAATACACTTCAGAAAATTTTAAAACTAAAACATAATCTCCTTCATTATGTGCTGGTATGTCGTACCCGAAAGTATTATGATGGTAGCGTTCCGTTTGATATAAAATATGATCTCCGGGTGGTACTCTTCCTATTAATAAACGTTTTCCATAGTCCGAAGCAATGCCGACCCTTCCTTGTAAAGGGTCCTTTTCATAATGTATTCCATTGTTGTCAGTGTGTGCGTCTCCTCCACAATTAACAGCATAAATAATTTGTCCTAGGCTTTCAACATTAGTTATAATGGATGAACACAAGAAGAGGAAGTGACATAACCATAATTTTGCCGAGAACTGTAATTTTCTAACGATCATTATTATATTTCTGTTACACTAAGCTGCTATTTCTTATCACCGGCACATCTTATTACGTACACATATCACTTATTTGTTGACGTAATCCAAAAAACGTTTCAACCGCGGTTAATAGGTTATGTTAAGACAACTGAAACGGAAAAAGAAAGCCGGAAAACCTAGAAGTAAGAAACGTGGAAAAATTTAGGGAGTATTTTAATTTACAATTTTGGCAAGTGTTGGAACACTTTGGATTTTTCCACAGAACATTAAACCTTTTTTCCAATTTTCTTGGAATATGTTTTTCCTTTTCTAAAACCACCAGAGGTAAAATATTCTACAGGCACCTAAATTTAAAATATTGCGGCTGGAGCTACGAGCCCAGTGCCGGCTGGCAACATTTTACCGTGATTTTACCCCTATGACGTGATCGTGAATGTAATATGCGTACTTTACCAGCAGCGTACATTTTTTTCTTTTTCACTCCCAATTGGCAGTCAGTAAATAAAGTTACACAGTTTTATTGGGATTAATATTTTGACCTTGACCGAAAATGACCGAATTACAGATTTGGGGAAAATCAACTCAAATAACAAAGGGGGGAAGGAGGTCGTAGCTTTGGATCCCTGTTACGGCTACTACCACACGTATGTAAAGACTTTGGCCAACTCTTTCCAGAAATCAAAATGAAAAAATTAGAAATGTGTCAAATTTTTGCTATTTTCTGATGTAAAGTTGAACAAAATAATTAATTCTTCCCGGGGAAAAAACTTTACATACAAATGGGCGACAGGAGTAGTAGCAAAGGGTCTCTATTAGCCCGCATATGAAGAAACTTTGGGAAACTTATTTACTAAAAACATATAAAAACATTTAGAATGTTTGCTGTTTTCTGATGCAGAGCTGACAAAAATAATTTTTCCCGGGATAAGCAACTTATAGAAAAACAAACGACGTCCACGGGGGGTTGTAACAGCCCCTACTAGCAAGTCTATGAAGAGACATTGAGCGACTCTTTGCTGGAATCCCATTAATAATATTTGAAATTTGTCAAAAGTTTTGCTATTTTCTGATAGAGATGAACAAAAAATTTATTTTTCCCGGGAAAAAGTAGTTTATAGAAAAACGGACAAGATGGCGTTGTATCGGAGAAGAACCGCCACCACGCCTATAGAGAAAGTTTCAGCAACTCTTTCCTGCAGTCAAATAAAATTAATTAAAAACAGTGAAATTTTTGCTATTTTCTGATGCAGAAATGAACAAAAAAAGTAATTTTTTCCGGGAAAAGCAACTATGCAAAAACAAGCGACGGGGGTTTGTAGCAGGCAATTCCTACTAGCACGCCTATCGCCTATTGACAGTCTTTAGGCAAATCTTTTTTAGAATCGAAAGTTTATTTTGTCACTTTTTTGCAAGTTTCTGATACAGAGGTGAATACAAAAATGAACGAAAAGCAATTTTGTAGAAAAATGAGCAAAAGAGCGTTGTAGCAGAGAATTCCCGCTGACACGCTGATTGAAAGACTTTGGACGACACTTCCCCGAAATCGAAAATAATTTATAAATTTGTTTATATTTTCGTCATTTTAGAGTGCAGAATTTAAAATACTTTTGAATGATTACAAAATTTTTTTGTGTACGGATACTACAATGCCTTTTTAAAAAGGAAAATGGTTTTCCCCCATCCCAAAATTTATGACGTTAGTTTGCACTAGTCCGTTAGGAGTTTTTGTTGATGTTGGTACCCATGGCAGACGTTTGTAACTTCCAGTTTATTTATTTTTCATACGTTTGTAACATCAGCTGCGCAACAGCCTGCTTCAACTAACACGATTAACACTTCATAGATGGCGTATTATGACGTAAACAAACAAACGAATCGTGCAAATTTTGGCAGCACGTTTAAAAAATGCCAAAGCACTTAAAATTTCTTTTAAAACAGTTTTAATCTTTTCACCATTTTCATTCATAAAGTGCCTTACTTATAAGTAAGTGCTAAAGTTTTATACAATTATGCTTTGAAATTGAGGTTATGTTTACTAATTTTCCACTTATTTGCTTTATTTTACTTCCTCATACTATTAACGAACTTTTCTAATATAAGTGTTAAACCTAATTCCCTTAAAATATTTTTATTATCGAACTTTCTTAGTTTTAATCGAAGTCAATAATTAATACCTATTTATGAACTTTTAAATTAGTTTTTTTCACTGCGCATGCGTATCAATTCTCACCCCACAGTAAAGTGTGGGCGGTTATATTTGTATTTTCCCTAACACTTCCGATTCGAACGTTCATTGTTGCGTGATAAAGTTCTTATGTAATTATTAAAAATAATTAAAAATTTATAAGGTGTTATCTTTGTAGGTGGAATGACGGGTTTTTTGATTCTATGCGCACTTTGCGTAATTTCTGCTAATGCTTTGGGTAAGTTACTCATATTATTTTAATTTTTCGTATTCTCAGGATGTGTTTAATAATTGTATTTTGTGTAAGATGTGAAATATTTTTTATATCTACCTAGGCGATTGTTTCAATTTTTTTAATTAAAATGTTAGTTAGGTTTTTCAATAATCATTTCGCATTTTCATTCAAAATCGGCATTGAAATCAGTAAAAAATAAAATTAGAGATAAGTAGTGCAAAAGTATATTTGAATTTATATTTAGTACGTAATTACACATAATCATAGACTTGCTGAAAATGTTTGTATACAAAACCCGATGCTTTTCTTATTCTGAGAAGCGTTTTTGTATTTGCTGCAGTTTTTCGATCTAAGCTGCAATGTAAGTATATGTTTTGAGAGAAAATAACACATTTAAAATATCAGCAACCAGTGAGAGGCATGTTTTTTATTTAATAATTGGACAGCATTAACTAAATAATAAAACTGCACGGGCCGGGCTGGGTCGGGCCGGGCGAGCAGATAGGTGAAAAAAATCGGGAGGATTGGGTAAGCCGATCAGTCAATCCGAGTCAAACAGATCAAAAATTTTCTATTGATTTGGAATAGCCGGGCCGGGCCGGACATGTAAAGATATCCACGGCCCTCGGGCAGGCCGATCTGAAAAAAATCTGCTCGTGCAGGGCCCTATATAATGACAAATTTTGTCGAGATTAAAGAGTTTGTCAACGTGTTATCGTGAGACAATTGTGAATTTAATACATAGAAGAAGGAATTTAATATATAGATAGATGCAGCAATATTTATAGGGATGTAATCTTCTCCCACCCTCTCAATTTATCGCTACATTTTTGTTTGTTTCTGGTGTTCTTTAATCTCAATAAGGAATCTTTTTCCAAATAATAAAAAAAAACGATCGAGAAGCAGAAAAAACGTAATCCGATCTGACTATGGAAGTTTAAACACATATCTTTGATTGACCCTTACATGCCGTTATTCCGAAATTAATGATAGACAACGCAAATTGTGTGTCAATCAAAGACATACTTTCAAACTTTCAGAGCCAGACCTGAGGACTTTTTTCCCATACGATAATAACTGAGTTTAGGACTAAAACGTTGATACAAAAATACTTTTGCAAATATGATTTTTCAAAACATGGAAATATCGAGGCGAAACGCTTTGCTCGTTTCTCTCCGCAAAATAAAGTAATTGATTATCTCAGCTCTCGCAAAATAAAATTAGCCCTTTCCCTCCATACATAAAACCGGAATCTTGTAATATTGTACGTATTGCTGTGTTTATGAATTATGAAATTCATAAACAATTTTAATTTATTTAAACAAAATATTAAATAGCCCCACGTTGGGATAGGCATAAATTATGCTGTGTAAATAGAAATTTGAATGAAATCTATTTCCTTTTGATATTATTTGAAAGTAATTAACTTTCAAAAAAAAGCCCCACATTGGTTAAGCCCATAAATTAGCTAGCTCAAAATTCAATATAAATGCTGTGTGTTTTAATTTAGGTTCTAAATTTTTAATAATGAAATTTATTATTGTTTTTAATAAATAAATGACTTGCATTCCAAACTTGTTTTAATTTGTTTATAAACATGAAAATTCTTTGTACCATGAGAAATTATTTTTTTAACATGAGACTCTTTTACATTGTTGATAAATAAAATACTCAAAATGAAAAATTTTATTTTAAACATCTCAGGGATTAAATTTGATTGATAAAATAAATTATTTGTTTCGTGGCTTCCCTATTTTTAAATTGGGTTATTGATAATTTTTCCAGCACGCAATTAAATTGTAATAAATGTAAAAGACCAAACATTTTATAAAAAATTTTTTTTACAGTACACAGATAAATTTCCTTTTTAATTTCTAATCGTAAACCCTAGAATTAAAAACTTAAACTACCACTTAGCTTGCCAATAAATTATTCTCAAAAGAATCTTCCTTTACTCCGCATGACTTCTTTTCCTATCCTGACAGCTTAACTGCGCGGGTCCCAAAATCAGGATGCATTTCTTAATGCACCTTGTCACGATCCATTTATTTGTAGCCCGTTGGCGAGTGCAGCTCGACGATCTTTATAAACACGTACAGTTCAAAACAAAGTTATTTCACTACGCAGGTATTTCAATCTCCATGATCCATTGGGATCACTTAAATTTGGATAGTTTCCAATTTAAGAATAATTTTGCAGATATAATTTAATTTCAATTTTTTCAACCTAGATGCCCGGATATCTCACTCAGCACTTATACTCCGGAAATTCGTAGAAACAATTTTTCATGGCGTAGTAGTGCTCATGTAAGCAAGCTTTTATTGCAAAATTTTATTTAATTAATAACTTTTATTTTATTCGACGAAATTAAACAATTTTTCTTTAATTAAGAGAACATATTAATTATTTTATTTTGTTACACTTTTTACAACTTAATTATCACTTTTACCACTAATTTAATTAATTTTATTAGGGACGCATTTAAGACGCGTACCTTCTTTTTACAAGATGCTGTCAAACAGGAAAAGGAAAACTATTACAAATAGCCTCGTAATTTTTCTCCTAATTCTAGGAATATTCAAAATTCAACCTTAATAACTAATTACATAAATGTCACACTTACATCCATTGTTTTACCTAAATTTAATCTCGACGAAGTTGACTTTTTTTTAGCCTCGAACCCATAATTTAATCTCGATACCAAAATTCATAATTCTCGGAATTTCCAACATTCGACCTTAATATTATAATGCATAAAGATCAATGTGTTTGTTTATAAGGTACACTCACCTATAAAACTCACCCTTAAAATTATAATTAATTACAATTTTTTCTTATTAAATTGATTACTAAAAAATCTAAATACTTGATAGCTAGATTTTATAATTTTTTAAAATTAATAACAAATTTTTAAAATCATGATTACATCAACTAATTTAAACTAAACCCTTGGTTTACAACTTTTATCTTTGAGGTCATTGACTTCTTACCACTTTTTAATCTGAATATACCACCACAAACTGTCTGGCTTATTTTCTTACAACCTTGACCTAATTTAAATATTTGCGTATTAAATTAAGGGTGGTATTTAACCGTTTACCAAATTTACCAAATTTATTCATACAAAAAAATACTTTCGTTTCCCAAAAATACTAAATGGTCACCAAAATTAAGACCATACATAATCTTAGAGCGATAACCAGATATTGACATTCTGCTAGTTTCTTATATTAATTGCTACTAAAAATAACTTTTGTTGCCTAAAAATACTAAATGGTCACCGAAATTAAGACCATACATAATCTTAGTGCGATAACCAGATATTGACATCCTGCTAGTTTCTTATATTATTTGCTACTAATAATAACTGTTGTTGCCTAAAAATGATAAATGTTCACCAAATATTATTCCACATTTAATTCTAAAATGATACCAGATATTTAATTTTTGTTAGTTATAACGTGTGAGCATTAAGTTTTCTAATTGGGGTTGGCTGTGGACGCAGCAGCGCATGTCGTTTCGCCGACGCACCGCCGGCGGTTTTACAGGTTTCTACATTGAACATAACCTCAACTCGAACTCACCCATGAAAATAATAACCCGTTTTTCAGAAGAAAACTAACCAAAACTATTATTGATTCATGCAAAGAGTAATACACATGGATCTTGGGTAAGAATTTTTAATAAACAGGTTAGTAAATTATTTTATTTTGACAGCTGTGTATAATGTGATATAAACATATAGTTCAATCTCAGACATGAAAAAAATTGGCAGGGCCTGCCCTAATTAGAAAACTTTCTGCTCGCGCGGTATATCAATTGTAAAAAAAATCTATCAATGTTTTATGGGTGTTTTATTAGGTCTCGTATCAATAAGGACATAGAAATCCATACATACGAATTCCTGGAAATAAATAAATATAATTCTTAAACAGAAAATCAAACACAAAGTTCACAAAACAAAAATGAAAATGCACTTATTGCATTAGTAAGGCTTTCTTAGCTTTTGCTGGACGTCCTCTTTTTCGTTTTTCCCCAATTGGTACATTCCTTGCTTCAGTAGGTGGTTCAACATATTTCAGGCGAATTGCTAACCCAACTAAATGTTTGCAAACGTAATGTCTAAGGTAATCTGGACAATTGCATGTGCCATTCAACCAATCAGCCTCGTCCTGTGGTAACTGCACTTCCCACTCGCTAAAATGTTGTTTTTTGTAGTCGTCAAACGTCTCCCACAGATCTTCAAAAGTTTCACATTCCAGTGCATCACCACCTGGAATTCTGTAACACCGCTTCATTTCACTAGTATGCTTTAACGATACTCGTTTTGACAGTTTGGCCCACTGATAAGCTTTTGTCCACATCTTCAAAGACATTGTTGGCAGGTGGGAAAAATCTCTCTCACTGTTTATGGTGTACTCGTTAGACCAATCCTTCACCATATCTGAAGCAATGATTAAGAATCGAGCAAGAGGATGACGCTCACGCAGTGTACCTAAAAATAATAACAATATTAATAATACCAACTCACGCTATTTCATTGAAAGTGTACCTTTGTCTTTTATTATTCTGTTAAAAGACTCCAATGCATTATTTGTAGCAGGCGTCCCCGGTGTTGCACCCAAATACCAACAACGATTTTGAATGAGCCATTCGTCTTTGAAATAAGTTACAAAATTTTTTTCGTCTTTCCATTTATCTAGAAATATTTCGCAGGCCCTGTCAAAAACTTCCATTGTTGAGGCACATTGCAATGAATCAATATCCTTTAGTATGTCCTCCTGGGACTTCTTTTGCACAGATTGCTCAACTCGTACTTGAATCTTTTTTTTTGCATGCGCCCAGCACATTCGTATAATTGTATCCTGGCCGAACACTTGCACAAACGCATTTTGGATACTTTTGGCTGCGTCACACACCAAAACTTTACAAGTTAAATCGTACGAATACAGTGAGAGGACTGTATTCTTTAACGTTTGAAATAAAAACACAAAGTCATTTGTTTGTTCTGTTGTTGCAACAGCAAGACCAAAGGAGTGAAAATGTTTATCTCTATCCGTGGTTCCAACTATGAGTACCGGAAAACCCTGCCAAACAAGTTTATAGGTCGCGTCAGCATGAATAATGTTGCATTGACGCGATAGACCAATTAAATATTTGGTTGATAACAGAAATCGGAAGCTTGGGTTTGAGTCGTCTTTGGAAACTTCGTGGGCAGCAACAAAAACTTGATGATCATCGGAAGGTATTTCTGAGTTGGCCATTAACCAGGATTCTAGTTCTCCTAAGCTGATTACTGCAGATCCATACTTCTTTTTACGTAAAATTGTAAGATAATTGTTCAATTGTTTCATAGACGGCAGAGTCAATCCTTCTATTTTGCTCAAATTGCTCATAATAGATTTGGGCTTCAAACGTAATTCAAACAATTTGTCTATTTCTTTTTTCGTCTCATTACTCAATCCACATTTCGATTGAGACTCCAAATTTTCATGATCGTGACCTTTTTCGGTTCGAAATAATATTATGTCGTCGCTAGATGCATCAAACAATAAATAAAGTGCAGCTGAACATTGAATTGACCGACTCTTGACTTTATTACAGCGATAATATCGCTTTACACCTTCTTCGGTACAATGGCATTTGTGAAAAGACCATAATTTCTCATTTTTAATTAATTCTTCGGCACTTTTAATGTTCGAAAATTTTTTCTCAAATAACCAAATTTTACCTTGCTTGCGCCGTTTTTTAAGCTGTACCGTGTCAGCTTCTCTATCCGACTCCGAAGAAGAATGAAACAGCGGAACTTCGTCTTGAACACTCGGCCCTGGTAAACTTTCATCGCCCATCGTAGTTTATCATATGGCAATTTGCTACACAAACACACACACGCACTGCAATACAACTGATTCAGAGACACTGATTACTAATTTCATGTAAAGGCTGCAAGTTTAAACTCGCAAGAAGCTTGTCTGGAAACGACAAGGCGAGATGCGCCAGTACATTTCAAGGTTGCTTTATACCACAGAATAGGGAGAAACAAACGAAATAATTTGATGTAAAATTAGTTTTTTTGAGCAAGTGCTTAATATAAATGGACAGCGTGAATATTTATATTTGCAGTATAGGTGCGTGACGTGAGCGTTCCACGTTTGGTGAACATTTAGTAAAATCGGTAGACATTTAAGATTTAAAATGCAAGCAACAGTAAAACAATACGAAACATTGCTATTTTGGTGACGCTTTCTCATTTTCCAATGTATCATTATTTGGGGTCCACTAAGAATTTTTGATATTAAACTAATTTTTTGGAAGACAGCGCTAGGGGTATATAATTTAATTTGGTGAACATTATATATGAACCCTTAAATTAAATAAATATTATAGCAGAATATACTGTCCCTACCAAAAGTAGAATATACAGGGTGGTTTTACTCTAAATAAACAAACATGTTATTTTAACAACATAAATTAAATTAACGCATCAAACACATTAAATCAACATAAAACCCAACTTAAATTATACAGTATGCGTCAGAATTAAATTATACAAAATTGTCCTTTTCACTTCTTATTTTACACAAACACTTGCAGTTGTTTAACGCCTTAAATAAATATCACTTAATAAGTTTATATACAGTTTGCGTCACAATAACTTACTAAACATGTCCTTTTCACTTCTTATTTTACACAAACAATTTTTTTTTATTGCAAAACAATTTAAATTCTTCTTAAACTATGCACATTCGTGTCAATTAAATTACTTTAGCATGTTCTTTTTATGCTTTCTTACATAAATTTGAAAAGCATAACCCATTCATTTATCCTTTAATCCTATATTGTTATTTAAATTTATTGACTTTGACATATTTATTTTAGGAATTGCATCCTGGAAAATATTATGCTTAAATTGTAAGCATTTTTATCATGAATTGGGGAAACAAAACCACAATACTCATTACATTATCAAAATACTTTATCATGGAAAATTGAAATTCTACATGTCCACGAAGAAAATTTGTAACTATAAATTTTAATATCCTCTTTAATAAAATATAAGAAAATAGTTTTAATTTTTAGTTTTAAGTAAGAAAATAAATATTAGGCATTAAAATACACAGCAGTATACATATAAAAATATGGTTGTTTTGTAATATTTGTAAATTTTAAGAATTTAAACTATCGAGTTTTATTTATATTTCTTGTTGTTTTGGAACAGAAATTATTATTTAAAAAAATTAAAAAACAGTTGAAAACGTAAAATTTTTTATCATTACACAGCTGCATTATAATAGAAAAAAAATCTTAACTTAATTTTTTAGATACAGTAAAAATTAGAGAAGGTAATCCCTCCCCACTCCCTACTTTTTGGTTGACGAATTTTATTTTCTTGTCTTTGATAGTATTTGCGCAAAAACTTATATTCTTATGGACGTTTCAAAATTTTTGGTAGCGTTTGTTTCCGAAACATAACGTTTTAAATTTGAAAAGGGAATCAGATGGAAGATCTTAAGCCAAACTTAACGCACGTGTTTTTCTGAAATTTCTAGCTCTAAAATGGAGGCTTTTACGATACTTAAGCATTTTGATTTTAATGCCTTAAAACTCAAACTCGAATTGACATATCGGTATCAAATTTGCTATCGTGATAGCCCTATGAAGACAAAATGATATTAAGGTCGAAAATTTCAATGGGGGCGAGAAATGTGATACAAAATTTTTTTTCAAAATTTTGATTTAAAATAAATATAAATAATATAAATATAAATAAAATAAAAACTATCCACGCGATTTTTTTTTAATTTTATAGGGTCGTAGTTAAGCTACAATTTGGTTTGTGCTCCAGTTTGCTAATTTCTGTGTGACGTCTTCTATGAATTATTGAAAATCAAACATTCATGCCTGTACATTTAATAAACGGGGGATAATTAACCCTTTCAGTGCGGGAGCAGGATATTTCCGTAATTTTTTTTCTTACGCACGCTCTCTTAGGACTGTAACTGCGGGACCCGTACAATTTCACTACCATTAAGGTGTTTTCTACTCCCTACATTTTGTGTGTAGTTGGTTGCCTACACGATTCAGCATTCTTTAAATTTTTGGTATCAAACTGCGGGAACCGTACGAATCCGCAACAGCTTCCGAGTGCCGCACAGAAGATACAACTTAATAAAACGCATGCCGCTATGAAAGGGTTAAACATTTCTGTTTAAATTATGGTCATGAGTGGTGGCAGAGTAAAATTCACAAATTTTAAATGCAGCAAAATCTAGGCGGGTGTACTTCTTCTTCCCACCCAATTTTTGGCGGACGAATTTGTTCTTCCGTTTCTATTTTTCTAACCCGCCGTCCCTCATCTTCTTTGAAAAACATCAAATAATCTATTTTTATTCCCATAAAATAATTTTCGAACATTTTTGGTCTCGAAATACAATACGTACGCCACCGCTAGCCGAGCCGGTGCAGTGCCAGCACTGGTGCGATTACTGTTACATTTTTACATGTTCTACAAATTTTAATTTTGTTCCTATCTTGATTTTTAACAAATAAATTTGATTTGCAAATAGCGAGTTGTTTTACAATTTGGGTATTGATTTCTCAAAAAAAATCACATTCAAATACGAAAACTTTCAGATAACATCCAACATTAAATCAATTACGATTTAAGATAAGTACGTAAAGTTCTCGATATTATGCAGCTAATTTGCATATAAATTACTGGATTACTAAATTGCAAGCCCTATTTAATTAGCAAATAACAAAGCTATACATTTTGTAGCATTATTATTTAAGAATCTAAATACCGTATTAAAATAAATGCCAATTTTCTCTTAGCTATCAAATCGTGACCGAAAATCTGCTTTTTCATTCGAATTTTCCTGTTTCGTAAAAAGAAAGCGTTTCAGAGATGTGCGTCAGCTTGAGACACAATTTATACCATAAATAAAATCCAAATCGCCTTCCGATATTTCCGCGATTTTCTCTCAATAACATTTAACAATGGTAGCACACCCCTTGTCATCGCGTGTCTCTGACATCGGGCCGCATTTTGCCCTTTCTACGGATATATCTTTGGTTTTACGACAGCTCGAAATGTCACCTCTAGAAATGTTCAACAATCTAAGGATTTAGATTTAAAGGCTGCGAATCTACGAAGCTGTTATGTAGCAAGAAAAAGCAGACGGAAATGCAAGTTTTGTTTCTGCGTTTGAGATTTATTCCAATTTTAAAAGGAATGGGACAAAGGGTTAGTTAAATACTTCATTATGACCAAAGTGTACTTAAGAGAAAGATACATAAGACATTGTTAATTAAGAATTCTCTCGCAGTAACAATGTAAATAATGCTTAGTCAGACTTTTCGCGAAAGATTAAGTAAATACATAGAGATAACGAGCTGAATGTGGAAGATTTTGTTTACCCATCGATAAAATTGTATTTGAAAATCTTTCAGGTAAGATACTCCAACTTTAGAGAATTTATTAGTACTTTTAATGATAGAATGATGACTTATTATCAAATTGTCTGCACATTTTTCTTAAAGTAAGTATAATAAATATTTCACAAAAGTTTTATATTTCAAAAATATAACAAAAATTTTTTTTATTACATTATAATGTAACATATTAGTAGCAGCAAATGCAATGCCACTAATTACCACCAATAAAACAGTAATGTGAAACCAAAAAGCATTAGGGGCCGCAAAACTCCCACTCAACAGCTATTATGCAGTCACAGTATTTTGGTCTGCACCGGACGGATAATTCAGACAAGTTATTATAGTCGCCGGGTCGGCCCTGCATTATCTGACAATTTAGAAAACCAAAATGGAATTTGTAGATTTTTTTCAAACCGATTGATATTAAAGAAAACCAGAGACAACCCAGCAAATTCATCAGCCAAAAATTGGGTAGGAGGGGGAAATGCACTCTGCACCAAAACGGAAAGCGATGTCTCTTATTCCACTATCACTCATGAGCAATTAAGCCTAAACAGAAATTGTTTATCGTGCCCCGTTTATTAAATGAAGGGCATTAATTTCAAAACTTCATAGAAGGCTTCACAACGCAATTAGTGGGCTGGGACCCGAACCAAACTGCATTTCATTTCCAGCTATATGAAACTACAAAATTAAAACAAAAATCGTGTTACCAGTTTATAATTAATTTTTCAAATAATAATTTTCACTTCACAATTTTCATGCGCTTAAAAATTCTCGTCCACAGCAATTCTGTATCTCCCTAAGGCTACTACAATGCCAAATTTGATTCCGATCTGTAAACCTGTTTTTCAGTAATAAAGTGGGGGGGCTAAAGTCAAAATTTTCATAAAATCTTAGCGGTCGCCATTTTGAAGCTAGAAAGTTCGGAAAAGAACCGTTGAATTTGTGCTAAGGTCTTCTATGAGATTCCGTTTTTAGATTTAGAAAATTTAATTTCGAACGAAAATGCTGCCAAGAAAAAAAATATCTAATTTTCACTTTCTAAAAAAACGACCAAAAGGAAAAACCTGCCAGAGGTGATTGTTCCTATTGTCATTCAACATGTTCATACCAATTTTGAAGCCAAAATTCGTAATTTTTCAAATACGAAAATTCGTGGAGGAGGGAGATTTGCGTAAATCGGCTATTCGACTTGTATAGAATACTAATCTAAGGTGCTTTATCGTGCGCATCTATTTTAAAGTAGCTCCCCCCCCCATCCTTTGAAGCAGTTGAGTGCTTTTATGATATTTTGTGTTTTTTAGTTGCAACCAATGTTTATCACGCGGCACCTTATTTCAAAAGGTTGCGTATTTTAAAAAGTTATCAAATATACGTGGGGCGTAGGCCACGGATTCTGCTCGTTTCTTATTAATAGTTTTGAAAATTACTGGGCTGGGGTCAATTTAGATTATAAATATTTCAAAGATGATGAGATTTTATTAAGGATTGTGGGATTAGTACGTACCGCTCTAGGATTTTATATAAATTATTCGCACCACAAAGTTAGATCCCAAGGGAAACGTACGTTTAAACAATGAATATATTATTAGATTTTAAATTCGACTACATCACGACTTTTTTGCCTTTTCTGTATTTTACAACTTTTACAACGTCTAGCATTAAAATTTAAAACTCATCGCAAGCCACATATAACGCCATGTATCACATGTGGCTTAATAAATATGTAATGCAAGTTTAACTCGAGTTAAATTGGGCAATAAACTACAATGCGCTGCAGCTCCTGTTTACTGTTACTGCAACTATTAAGTTTGTGTTTCTAAAACAGAAATTATTTGAATTATTCGTGTTATTGATTCAACCGCGATTCTAAAATAAAACAGAAAATCGCAGTATAAAAAAACCGAAAGAAAACCTATAAAATATCATCGGATTCGGGCCATACATTTGCATTATCCTGCAATGATAGTCTATTTTCACAGGTCTGAAAGTATTTCAACTAAGGTGCATGCAGATCTGTTATTGGAAACAGATAAAGTCTACGCCAAAACTTATACGAGTTCGCTTTCGAGTTATAGGACACGATATCTGGGAATCTGAGTTGTATTTTAAGATTCCGTAATCGCTGAAAATTTAATCAAGAGAAAAACGATCAGGCACAAGCAGGGTAAATATTGTCCGCCTTAACAAATGGTGGCAGTGCTCAGACGGGACGTGTTGTAATTAATTTCATTCATTTCACCCCCTTAATAAGTTATTCATAATGAGTATTGTGTGCGATGAATCTCGTTCTTGTTTGATATAAATTAACCTCCTTGTAAATGGCATTAACATTGTATGAAGTGACAGCACTAAGCTGTAATTAATTGTCAAGTCATGGCAAGCAAAAACTTTTTACTATTCTGGCGGAAATTCAAAAGCCTTTGATGTGAATTTGGTGCCTTCAAACAACGCTTGATCGATGCGAAATTCAACGAAGTTTCTAAAGAATTAAAAATATTTAACAAAAAAGACGCGAATTATCAAATAAGAATTTTTTTCCACTCGTTTAATTAAATCAGGAATATGAATAACCAGGTAGAAAGTAATGTTGAAAATTAGCATTTCCCACATACTAATTTAGTTAAAAACACCGAGAGAGCTATTTACATATTTTACCCGGAAAATGGCTTGGGGAAGTGAATTTTTACCTCTGTAAATTGTTTAAATTGAGTTATTTCATTAAATATCTTTTACATAAATTTTCAGACTCAATATAAGTTTAAAAAGAGATATAACAGATTCGTTTAAAACATTGCATGCTGCGTTATTTTATTTCCTTTTTGCTGGAAGAAAGTAAAAGAAATATATCACAACTACATGAAATCGTGACTCGCGGCTCGAGAATGTTCTGCGATTTAAGTTTAGCAGTATTAAAACTTTTGTAGTTTAGTTATATTCTTGGCTATTATGCTGCGCAATAACCAATCATATTCTTTTTAGTACGTTTTCTTCAAACCTGCATAAAAATAATTAAGAAAAAAATGGTCAAAAACTACACCAAATTTTTATTTCCTAATGCGTTATAATTATAATTATCTAAAGTTAGCTAATAAGCAAAGAGATGCTAACATTAACAAATGGAAACCACCTAAGACGCGTTTCGTCCTTATTAGGACTCTTCAGTCGGTTGTAGTTCCTCGCCGTACATTCTATAGTTGTCTCTAGGGACATCTATCACCGTCGTTGTTATTGCTGGCACGACTGAAGTGCTTTTGTCGCTTGCATTTACAAATAGGAACTATACCTAACTGACGAGTCCTAATAAGGACGAAACGCGTATTAGGTTGTTTCTATTTGTAATTGTTAGCTTTTCTTTGATTTTTATTGTGATTTATTACGACACTGTTCGTGTTTTTGTACTCACCTGGTGGTTTGATACCGATTTAGCCAAGTCCCGTCATTTTTGCGTGGATTCTAGCTTTGCTACTTCATTTCATACCTCGCCGTACATTATATATATGTCTCTAGGGATATCTATCACCGTTATTAAAATTAACTAATTAAATTACTTAAAACTCTTAGACAAAATTTTCTCATTAGCAATAAAAAAATATTAACGTATTTAGTGCAAGCTATTAAAATAATTACTTTGTACGTAAAATCTACAAAATCATTATACAGTGTGATAATGACACGTGGCAATATGTGCAAAGCTAAAATACAAAACCTGTTGAAGTTAAGAATTGTTTTATTTGCAATAAATTATACAGTGTGTTTGGACATTTTTGTCGTAAAAGTTACATGCTAATTACACACATAAAATTCAAGAAGAAAAGTCTTAGTAAACATTTTCCCTCCTGAGATGCGGCCACTTTTAAAAATAAAACGATAAAAGAACGAAATAATTACTTCAGAAATAATTATTTTTTACATCAAATAATGCATTTTTGACATCAATAAATTAGTTTTAGCGTCGGAAAATGCTGCCACCTAACGGGACATTTATGTTAGTAGTATACAGGGTTTCCCAAGAAAGGTGAACTATATGCAAAGCGCATGGAAAATTATATTTTTCCAAATTTTGTTCCCAGGATACTTTAGCTAAGAATTTAAACTGTATTATTGGTAATCTAAGTTGCAGGCTTCCGCGGCCGTTGTTAATAACATCTAGGCTTCCGGGTTGGAGCCGCGTCATCGGTGCATGAACTGCCGACGTTTCGTCCTCGGTTGCGCGGGACATCTTCAGGGCTGTGGTCACTTTGGGATCTGGAACATAACCAAAGTGACCACAGCCCTGAAGATGTCCCGTGCAACCGAGGACGAAACGTCGGCAGTTCATGCACCGATGACGCGGCTCCAACCCGGAAAGCCTAGATGCTGTATTATTGGTATACTCAAAAAATATTAAATTCTTCATTCAAATTTAAACAAAAATTTAAATAGATATTAATAAATTCAAGCCGTCTTTTTAATCCGAGGCTAACAATAAAATTTTTTAAAGTCTCCGTAGCGATATGCTTAAGACAGCTGTATTTTATCCAAAAACCCCGGGTCCTAATACTGGGGTAGGAGGGTAGGGTGGGAGTGGGAGTGGGAGTGGGTGTGGATGTGGATGTGGGTGTGGATGTGGGTGTGGGTGTGAATGTAGATATGTATGTGTGTGTATTCCGATTTATATTATACGCATGTCGAATAGTCGATCTGCGCTTGCGCGATTTTTCAGCTACCCCCGTAAAATTTTGAGTTTTTTTAAAAATATAGGATTTTCGAGATCAAAATCGATATAGACATGTTAAATAACCATAGAAACGACCTCCCATTAGGAAAATACCTATACCGTGTTTCGTTTTGGTCGTTCACCTGAACTGTTTAATAGAATAATTCCCAAAAGAAAATTTTTGCAAAATCGAGTTTGGGTTTTCAGCGAATAAACATTGTTTGCAGTTACATAATACCAAAAATCATAAAACTAGCAAAAAATAAAGAGGGTTGGGAGGGGTGTTGTGATCGTGCAGTTTCGCTGATATTTTTATTTACAAATTTTAATTGTATTATTTAAAATTTATCAAGTATTTATGCTTGATTACTTATTTATTTGCGATGATCGGTGTCGGACCTACGTTGTGTTTTACTTATTTGCTCGTGGCTGATTTACCCTGTCTTTATCGAGGTTAAAAAGGATAAGATTTTAAACTGATTCAAACAACAGTAAACCTTTTGAAGAATTTATTTATTCATGTGTTGAAAATATTGGTGTTATGAGTGTTAGAACCATTTATATAGAGTTTGCCCGTCAGTTGTATCGAGTAAAGTTGCCAATCTAAATATTTGCCCCAGTTTTACCCATACTGATACTTCTATTTGGGACTGTTTATAAATGTCGAGTATTGTGCAGTTTACGTAAGTAACTGGATGCTCTTCATAGGAACACCGTGTGCTATCACTCATTTGAACGCAATACTCTCAGCCTGATTAGATCTCGTCCTAATAACGCCCTGGCCGTTACGCCTAATTCCCGAAGGACAATAGCGCCGCTTGCCAGCACGCCAGAGAACTTAACCCAATAACAGCGATTGATTACGTACAAATGTGTAACAACAACACGCGAAAAGAGCGTCTTGCCGCAACCAATGTGGAAATAGCGCCGCCACTCACTCAAATCGGCTTCCCTGCAATAGCGCCTCAGTTGCTACGCCTAATTCCCTCCTAAGAGGAACAATAGCGCCGCTTTTGATACGCCTAATCAGGTACACCGACAAGAATGAGCTACTACGCCTAAGCCTATTTGATTTTGGCAATGTGCCCCTCGTAGCCCCAAACCCAAGAAGATAATATTTTATTTTAAAGTTACAAGTCCCAGACTTGTAATGTTGTAACAGAATGTTAGCAATAATGCCTCCAAACTGACGTTAAGATTTCAGCGAACTGAGTGATCTTTGAGAATTCGAAGATTGATCCCTTCCCTTAGGGAACATACTCTTTTATTAAAATTCATGTCCATCCTCCAAGAGGTTGGACTTGTTTCTTTTTCCAATAAAATTACAGCCCCACTCTTTTTTAATTTTTGATTGGATAGAAGTATCAATAAAATTTTGTCTCACACTCTCAAGCTTTCTTGAACACTTGTGCTAATTGAAGCTGTCAAGTTTCCCCAATTTATGTTAATTACTACAACCCAATATTTACCCTAATCCCTAAAATGCGAGAGCGTGAAATTTTAAATATTAGATTGACCCCAATAATCCACACAACAGGCGGCAAACTCATTGACACGTGTTAACATGTGTTTTACAATATTTACATTTATGTACAAAAATGTGTGCAGCTGTTCTGAAACAACCACCTGCTTAAAATTAACTAAGCTAAATCACAGCAATTTAGCTACGTCAAGTGATCACTGTTAATTAAAGTCTGTATTTGCTGAAAGAAATATAATATGGCTGTAAATAAATCAAAGTTATTAGACAAGTGCATTACGTTTTCGGGGAGCTCCCACTTTAAAGTATAAAACAATACAATTAAATCAAAATCAGATACAAATTATTTATTCTCGGGCACCGCACCTTTACATTCTCCCCCTGAGAACTTCTTTTTATTTAAAAGTGCATTTATTTGCCCAAGAAGCATATGCACCACCTCTAAAATTAAACATGTATATGTATATCAGGAATTCATTAGTCTAAAATGCAAAGAAAAATAAGTTCTCATAGTTCTTTTAAATTTTTATACTTTAAGTCATTATGTACACCTGTGTCACTCGCGTTCACTCACTCACTTTTTTACGAAGGAAGTGGTTCCTCGAGCCTCTGCCCTGTTCCTTCCTCCGTCGTTGTTCTTCCGGCCTGCTTGGGTTGACTTGATGTCGCCCTTTTGAATACCGCGATTATTTGGCTGCTAATCAATTTCAGGTGCGTCTCCCCCATTCCCTGGAAACCGTGATAGGAGATAGATCATATCTTTAGTCGTTTCTCAGTGTAGTTTAGATGCCAGTGTACATGATGGTATTTTTAAGATTTTCGAGTTTTTCAGCGAATACGGTCCTGTTTTCGTATTGGGCAAATGCGATCCTGCCGTGTCCCTCGTAGGTTTTATGTTTGTAGCGTTGCAATCGTTTAAAGGGATGTCAAGCCCAACATCTGGCGACCCTAAACGGTGAAAGTTTGCAATGTCGAACGCCCCTTCTCGTTTATCTCAGAATTCATGTTTAAGTGCGCCGCGCCGGTTTGACTTAAAGAAAAACCGTTAGGTTTTAGGTAACCGGCATTGTGTACTTCGCGCTCTTTTAAATTTGGTGTTGAATTGTGCGGATTTGTACATTTTATGACGTAAAATTACGGTTTTTTTATTTGTGAATTGTTTCTGAAGTACGTTGAGTGAATTTGGTTGGCCTATTTAATGTGAAACATTATTGGAATCTTGAGCTTGTGGATTTATCCCTTACGAGTTTGCGGTCGGCTTGTCTTGGGTTTTATAATAATTCTTATTCTCCGTATTATAGGGTTTAAAGTTATATTGTTTTCGGTAACGATAATTGTGCCATGATTTATTCTGGTGTGGTTTGTTCTGATACCGGAAATTGTGATTTGAAGTGGGTGTTTTTGAAAATGATTCCTGTGTTTTCGTCTCAAATTGAATCGCATTTGTCAATGATGTTTCCGGACGTGTTGATTGAACTTTGCGATTTTCACGCACTCCATCGAGCCTACGTAAAAGGTCAGCTGTTTCTGGAATACTTTTTTCCGAGTTGAGTTGATGCAAATCCATTACATTTTGAGGGAAATGCCTGATGACTTCGCTAATTAATAGGCTTTCTGGAATTGGTGGCGAGAGCCTTTGTGCCATCGATATATAATACGCGAAGTGACCTAACATTGATTCTTTTCCATTGGAATTCCATCGAGCAGTACCAAGTTTAAATCGTACTTTTTGTTGCTCCATTTGCGACCAATATGTTTCCAAAAATTGTTGCTTAAAGTGCTCATATGTGAACCATTGATCTTTGTAAATACAAGCCCAATGTTTTGCATTTCCTTTGAGAAGTTCTGACGTGACCAATTCCAATTGCTGCACGGAATTTAAACGCAGTCTTTTACAATAAGTTTGAACATCATCCAGGAAATCGAGTGGATTCTTTAAATCACTACCATCGAATCGAGGTTTTTCTGGAAGTGTGGCCAACAATAGCGACTTTTCCCAGCCGTACATCACCTGACTCGACGTGGTTGTTGTGTTTGCGGTGACTTCTGAAGATTTTGCAGCAGACGTCGAGGGAGTCGCGGCGCCGCTTCCGTCTGAGGTGTTAAGGGTAAGATTTTCAGAAGTTGTACTTGTTTCAGCACTCGGTTCCGTAACTTTAACATTTGTACTTAAAACTGGTGTTAAAGGTACTAGCTGTTGCATGGTATTCATGACGCCTGTCATAAATTCTTTTAAACTTTTAGTTCGTTCTAATTCTCGAATTTGTTGTGTTTGTTCCCACTTCCAGAACCAATCTGGTACATACAGGGTTTCTAAATTTTCATTTTCGCTCGCGTTTTCCTGCGGACTTCCGCTGGTTTCGTCCCCGCTCGAATTTCCTTGATTTTGTTCTTCAATTCCGTGCCGTTTTGTATTAGTGAGATTATTTTCTTCTGAGTCCATGATAGAAAAATATATATTTTTTTTTTTTTTTTTTTTTTTTTTTTTGTTATTATTATTTAAATGTATATATAATTTATTTGTTTATTTATTTATTTAATTTTTTATTATCCTTTTTATTTTATTTGACCTCGATCCTGGTCTCACGGCAACACTTTCTGTGATCGTGCAGTTTCGCTGATATTTTTATTTACAAATTTTAATTGTATTATTTAAAATTTATCAAGTATTTATGCTTGATTACTTATTTATTTGCGATGATCGGTGTCGGACCTACGTTGTGTTTTACTTATTTGCTCGTGGCTGATTTACCCTGTCTTTATCGAGGTTAAAAAGGATAAGATTTTAAACTGATTCAAACAACAGTAAACCTTTTGAAGAATTTATTTATTCATGTGTTGAAAATATTGGTGTTATGAGTGTTAGAACCATTTATATAGAGTTTGCCCGTCAGTTGTATCGAGTAAAGTTGCCAATCTAAATATTTGCCCCAGTTTTACCCATACTGATACTTCTATTTGGGACTGTTTATAAATGTCGAGTATTGTGCAGTTTACGTAAGTAACTGGATGCTCTTCATAGGAACACCGTGTGCTATCACTCATTTGAACGCAATACTCTCAGCCTGATTAGATCTCGTCCTAATAACGCCCTGGCCGTTACGCCTAATTCCCGAAGGACAATAGCGCCGCTTGCCAGCACGCCAGAGAACTTAACCCAATAACAGCGATTGATTACGTACAAATGTGTAACAACAACACGCGAAAAGAGCGTCTTGCCGCAACCAATGTGGAAATAGCGCCGCCACTCACTCAAATCGGCTTCCCTGCAATAGCGCCTCAGTTGCTACGCCTAATTCCCTCCTAAGAGGAACAATAGCGCCGCTTTTGATACGCCTAATCAGGTACACCGACAAGAATGAGCTACTACGCCTAAGCCTATTTGATTTTGGCAATGTGCCCCTCGTAGCCCCAAACCCAAGAAGATAATATTTTATTTTAAAGTTACAAGTCCCAGACTTGTAATGTTGTAACAGAATGTTAGCAATAATGCCTCCAAACTGACGTTAAGATTTCAGCGAACTGAGTGATCTTTGAGAATTCGAAGATTGATCCCTTCCCTTAGGGAACATACTCTTTTATTAAAATTCATGTCCATCCTCCAAGAGGTTGGACTTGTTTCTTTTTCCAATAAAATTACAGCCCCACTCTTTTTTAATTTTTGATTGGATAGAAGTATCAATAAAATTTTGTCTCACACTCTCAAGCTTTCTTGAACACTTGTGCTAATTGAAGCTGTCAAGTTTCCCCAATTTATGTTAATTACTACAACCCAATATTTACCCTAATCCCTAAAATGCGAGAGCGTGAAATTTTAAATATTAGATTGACCCCAATAATCCACACAACAGGCGGCAAACTCATTGACACGTGTTAACATGTGTTTTACAATATTTACATTTATGTACAAAAATGTGTGCAGCTGTTCTGAAACAACCACCTGCTTAAAATTAACTAAGCTAAATCACAGCAATTTAGCTACGTCAAGTGATCACTGTTAATTAAAGTCTGTATTTGCTGAAAGAAATATAATATGGCTGTAAATAAATCAAAGTTATTAGACAAGTGCATTACGTTTTCGGGGAGCTCCCACTTTAAAGTATAAAACAATACAATTAAATCAAAATCAGATACAAATTATTTATTCTCGGGCACCGCACCTTTACAGTGTAAAGCTTTTAATATTCTCTAAATTATGAATTTTTTTAGAAGTTTTCAAATTTCTAAAACTTTGAAAATTTTCAATAAACTATAATTTAAGCAATATTTAAAAATCATTTTAAAGTTTCAAAATAGGCGAGGAAGGTCTAGTGGCGGATGCCCGGCAGCTGTTTTTAAATTTGAATTATCATCCATACATACATAAAAGCTCAAAGGGTATTTTTCTCCGGTTCTCCGGTGTAAAGCTTTTAATATTCTCTAAATTATGAATTTTTTTAGAAGTTTTCAAATTTCTAAAACTTTGAAAATTTTCAATAAACTATAATTTAAGCAATATTTAAAAAACATTTTAAAGTTTCAAAATAGGCGAGGAAGGTCTAGTGGCGGATGCCCGGCAGCTGTTTTTAAATTTGAATTATCATCCATACATACATAAAAGCTCAAAGGGTATTTTTCTCCGGTTCTTCGGTGTAAAGCTTTTAATATTCTCTAAATTATGAATTTTTTTAGAAGTTTTCAAATTTCTAAAACTTTGAAAATTTTCAATAAACTATAATTTAAGCAATATTTAAAAAACATTTTAAAGTTTCAAAATAGGCGAGGAAGGTCTAGTGGCGGATGCCCGGCAGCTGTTTTTAAATTTGAATTATCATCCATACATACATAAAAGCTCAAAGGGTATTTTTCTCCGGTTCTCCGGTGTAAAGCTTTTAATATTCTCTAAATTATGAATTTTTTTAGAAGTTTTCAAATTTCTAAAACTTTGAAAATTTTCAATAAACTATAATTTAAGCAATATTTAAAAAACATTTTAAAGTTTCAAAATAGGCGAGGAAGGTCTAGTGGCGGATGCCCGGCAGCTGTTTTTAAATTTGAATTATCATCCATACATACATAAAAGCTCAAAGGGTATTTTTCTCCGGTTCTCCGGTGTAAAGCTTTTAATATTCTCTAAATTATGAATTTGGACCGTTTTTTTTTAAATGAAAGGTCTCCATACTCAGACGGAACATGAAACATTTTTATATTATTATTCTACGTCGATTTTTCAATAATAATTATTTTAAATTATAATATATATGAAAGTCTGCTAGGCACGCTTTACTTGAGGCGACATCTACACCAACGCCGCGTCTCCTCATGGAACTAATGCATCACGTAACTTAGCATTTAGCCGGCTCAGTCAACGCTCAGTCTGTCAGTGCATTGTGCGCTGGGGTAACACTAGTTCACATTTAATTTTCACACAAAAAATATGCCAGTTAGAAAATCATTGTTATGGATCACGATGTAGTCGCTGTAAATCTTTTGATAAACCTAACTAATATAGTAATTGTCGGAAAATAGGCATTTTTTGTAGTTCAGGCATTTTCTTATTAAAAATCTGTTCCCAGAAAATTCTATCTATTGGGAAGAAAACGCTGCTAAAGCAGTAAAAATTAGATTTTGTCCAAAATTTTCACAATTTTACCGTATTGTAGAATCAATAACCAAACACAGCAAAAATTTAAATATTACAAAATTATTAGAAACATTTTATACATTTGGCGCCTCCGCCAAATTAGTATCAATAAGTATCAAGCTAAATTCATTACACAGAAAAATGTTTGGTTTAATTTTACCTACAGCTAAGGGAAATTGTGAATTATTAAAATATTTTGAGTTTATTTTGCACTTTATCGCCGCAGCATAACATGTATCAATTTGTCAACTTAACGATGTAACGAGGAAAAAAACTGTCTCCCAGAAGTTGAACTAACTAAATTTTACAACGAAGGGTGGATAATACGAATAAGCTAACAACATAAAAGAAATTACATCAGGAAGGTGTTTTGGTAAATTCAATATCTTTAAATTTGCGGAATCTTATCACGTAGTTCATAATCCGTCCTGGGCCGATCCTGATCAACTAACTAGCCCCAAGCTAAACCGAACTGAGCGGTCCTCTCCGCCTCCACCGCCACCGCCGCCGCCGACGCTGAAGTTAAGAAAGAAGAAGTTTGTTTGCGGTGTGATTTATCTTTCTTCTGAAGCATTTCCGACCCAGCGAGTTCAAACGCTAACGAAGCTAACGACAGACCACGGTTTTCATACAAACTTATTTAATTAACAGATTGATTTGTTTGATAAAAAAAGCTCTAAAATAAATTCAACTTGTTGAAAACTAGCTCCAATTTTCTAGTGGCAGGTGCTTGAAAAATATACCGTATTTTTCGATTCCTCAAAGGATAAAGTCGAAAAAGAGTTTAGAAAAAAGTTTTCCAATTATTATAAAAAAATTTCGTAATTTTGTCTGTATAACAAAAAACCGAAACTTCTAAAAAATGCTGCCAAATAAAGTTTTTTTAATTAACTTTTGTTATTAATTTCCGATTTTCCAGAGATAAAAATAAAAATTGCCGTAAAATAATTTTTTTCCTTAGTTGTCAACAAACTCAGACAAATGGTGTACAAGATCTCGTAACTTATATAAAATTTATGCAACTCTGAATTTGTTAGTATGAAGTACATTTTCACTGACAGATCAGTAATTTACTTTCAGAACGAATACGTCGTGTTAAAAATTCAAGGCGCTTCTTCAACACGTCATTGCATTTCTTGAACACTTTAAAGTAACTACTGATTGAATTTACGTCTGTCTGTTATACTAAGATGTAAAACGGGAGCGTGAAATTTCCGAAACGAAAATTGAAATTCGAATCCCGATTGTGAGTCTTTAACAAGGGACACGCGTTAAATGTTTTTTAATTTCTCATACTTTTAGTACGGTAGTACATTTAGACACTAAATACACGTTTTGGGGTTTAAGAAACCCAAATTTTTTTTGTAAATGTTGTAATATAGAAATATAAGGAAAATGTAAGTTTTAAGCACAGATAAGGTTAACACTACAGATATACGACCCCTTATAAAAAATGTCCGCTCAGATTTGGAAACGAAATTAGCGTTAGTGTGGATACAACGCACCAGACCAATTTTAGGGCGCTGCTATAGCTATTTGTTTATTACTGTTGAAATGTGTTGGAAACTGTTTTATCGCGAATTTGAATGTATCTGTCACAGATGACGTTAAAAACCTGACCTTGTCTGGGATCTGGTTAAAGCGCGTATTTTATATTTTTCTGATAAATAATAAATATTCAACATGTCGACTGTTGTTAGTGGCAAGTGCTCGATTATTATGATTTATATGAGTCCTATAAAAATATGTAGATGATTTTGGAATTATTATTAAATTTAATTCACCACAAACAGAAAATAAAGTTTTAAAATTAGACTGTGCAATAAATGTGTCTGATTAATGCTTGATAAATTAATTTATTTGCAATAAATTAAAAAACTAGGTACACATCATGAATATAGTTTAAGTAGAATTGGCGTCAATATTAATTATTTAGGCATGACAGATGTTTTTTGGTTTGAATATGTGCTAAGTAATCTGCTAAATTACAGTCATCTGTGACTTAATTATAAATTGTCATTGTAGCGCCATCTATTTGCAGATTATTAATCATATAAAACAAGCTGCCAATAGCTCCCATATTTACCGTATATCTGTAGTGTTAACCTTATCTGTGTTTTAAGTTTATCACAATTTTCTATATTTTAAAGTTATAACTATTTTTAAAATATTGAAAACATTTTTTTTAACACTCATATGACTATATTTCTGAGCTATGGGCGAACTAAAAGCAGTTTTTTAAGTTTTTTCTTTATTGATACACTAATTAAAGAGAAAAATTATAAATTAGCTATTCAGAAAATGTATCCAACTCTACTGCATCACATAAAATGAAATACGCGTCAATTCCATAACAAAATAAATAAATGTATAATAACTTTTAAAACAACAAAAACCATTTGAAACACTTTGTTTAATGCTAAAGAAAAAACAGACAATTTACTAAAATCGGGTATTTACAAATTAAATTGCTCGCACTGTAATTCGGTTTATATAGGACAAACGATTATAAACTTTAATATTAGTAGAAGGAACACGTACGTTGTTACAAATACAAACACATACATTATCCAATTACGCTAAACACTTATTAGAACACAATCATTCAATGACATCTAATAACACCATAAAAATTTTACACTTTTGTGATGATAAACGTAAGTATATAGATATACTAGTCGCCCTGTATGTGAAGGTTCGGAAAGTTTTGGTTATATTAATTTTGGCATCAAATTATGACAATTTGTAGGTCATTAAATTATCACTTCTTCTACCTAATATGAAACCATAAGCTTCGTAAAATACTGTTTTAAATAAAAATGGTAGAATACGTAAGTACTTAAGCACTTTGTTACATATTTTTGAAACATTCTCCCAAAGTAGTTGCTAGTTAAAAATTTACAGAAAGCGCCTAAAACTTATGTGGTGTAAAACCTTAAAGCCTTTTAGAGCACAGTGTTTCGTTAATATTTAATGAGACGCTAACATGACAGCGCTGATTTCCAGTGCTTTCTGCGCTAATGCACATTCTTAGTATCGAATTGATGCTTTCCGATTCGAATCAATTTGCGAGACATTGCACAAATGTTCTCGCATTCAGAAAATGCAAATTAGATTTTTAATTAATTTTGCAGACGCCAAAGAGATCGTCATTGTTATTTCAAGTCAATCTAATAAATATCACCAGTCGTTAGCAGAAGATTTGAAGAGGGATGTTAATAAACAAGCACAACTTTCGGAAACGGTAAGTAATGGTAAAATTAATATTTTCTTTTGTAATGAATTCACGAACCAATCAAATTTTATTGCGAACTTGCGTGTTCAAATCAAATTGAAATAAATAGACAAGTTCTCCTCGAAATCACAAAATTATTTCTTTAGTCCAATCTCCACAACATAAATAACTTAATCGGCTTAAAGGAAATTATCTGTCGGTGCTTATTGCGATTTATCACGTTCCCAAACAATTCCGCTGCAACAACACACACCCAGCAATTTTACAATTTCAGAAACCACCAACTGTGCATTTATCACACAAAGATTTCCCTCATGTGGGTGGATGGGCTGTTTTACCTTTAATCCCTTATTTGACGATGCTTCACAGTGAAAATAGTTCTTGGTTTTTCTTTGCGGAAGACAGGACGAGGATAAGGTTGGAAAAATTGGTGAAAACTTTGAAGAAATACGATGAGGATAAAGTGCGAGTATTGTTGATCATGGTATAAAATGGGTTAACAACAACAAGATTTTTTTTTAGGAAATTTGGTTGGGTTACGCGCTTCATGATCAAGAACCAACTATAATACATCATTTTGCGTTTTTTGAAAATCCAGGGAAGTTGAAGTATCCAAACACTGCTTCTGGGTTTGCTATCAGCAAAGGTCTAATGCGCAGGTAGGATTTTTCTGATTTTTACTCTCCCATGGTTTCAATGAGTGGCGGTAGCTTAGAGGTTAGGCGCTTGGCCTCAAACGCTAAAAGTCTGGGGTTCGATTACCCGCCGCAGCCCAATAAAAATCTATGTATTGATTTCATGAAAATGTTCGTATTTGATATTTTGACGGAAATATGATGTTTTGGGCCTCTAAGAACCAAAAAATGGTTTTTAAAAAATTGTCTTTGTGTGTATGTGTAGTGCCTTTTACCATACACGGTGTTTTCTAAATACGTATAATAATCAGAAGGTGATTCCTTGAGTTATTTTATGAAAAAAATTTTAAACGAACATGTGTCTGAAAATGTTACCTTACGGAGTTACAGCCCTCTGAAGAAAGAACTGTCCAATCACTGTTTTGTCGATAGCTTTCGCAGTAATTGCACCAACATTTTTAAATAATATTCAGGGTGTAACAGGCCACACACAGACTATTTATTACACTATAAAAAAAATTGTTATATAAATCATATTTAGTAAAAGTATTTACAATTTTTTTTGGGACTCTGGAAAGAGTAGTTTTGGTTAGGCGAGAGGGGTTCCTCAAGATTTTCAAATAAATCCTCATTTAAAATTAATTATTATAAATAATAATACACGGTTATTGTATCGTGCGTTTACACCGTGAACAGTCACCACAACGAGTAAAAAGTGGAATTTGGTAAGTGAAAACCGATATTTTCCGCCCTTCAACTTCGCGCGGCTGCTGCTCCCAAACTATAAGTCCTACAAAAAGATGTATAGAATTTTTTTGTAGATAATTATATTAGCTTTAATTTTTTATAAAACTATTTTTGCCGTACGACAAAGAAAAAACGAGTTATTACCGAAAAACCGATTTTTTGTCGTTTTTCTCTAGCGCCGACCTCGGAGAAGGAGGAATGAAGCGTTTGAAACTATTAAATATTTGCCAACATTTTTTTTATTGTCAAACTTACCTGCCGCCTGTCCTATAAACCTTACTGCATTTAAAAAATAAGCTTAGAATT